>BLSH010088069.1:622167-635740 GCA_018402905.1 Glandirana rugosa
ACCCCAGTCCACTTCCCAGAACAAGACCCTGGACTATACTCAAGTCCTCTTCGACGACATGAACCTGTACACCCCAGTACTCTTTCAGAACATGACCTTGTGCTTCACCCTAATACTCTTCCATGGTATGACCATGTGTTACACCAAGTCGTCTTTTACGCAGTATATCAACCTTCACCCAGAGAGTTCTACACCCCATCATCGTACAAACCGTGACCCCTTCTTTGCCCGTAATCTTCTAAAGTTCCTCGTCTACCTCATGACCCTGTACGACACCCCACTTCCAATCCGCATCATGGACCTATACCACAACCCCTAACTGGTCTTGACACCACAGAATGTTTGAGTATGGAACTTAACCCGGATCTCACAGAATGATCTCATAGCATGTTCAATTAGTGCATCTGCCCATGAGCCCACAGCATATCCCTGTACTACACCTTCCCCAACACCATATCCAGGTACTACGCCTAACCTTCACCCCACAGCATGTCCCAGTACTCCATCTGCTCCTTGAAATCTTCTAATGCCCGTTTCTTCCCCAGTGCCAAACATGCTACTACCCCACATCTTGAGAGACCCACTTCCAACTATATGACGCATTTTCTGCTGAACCACATTGTGTACCAGTATGGTACCTTCTCATAATCCCACTTCGTGTTCCAGTACAAGACTTTCTCATGACCCCACATGTCCAAGTACAGCAGCTTCTCCTGAACTCATATCAGGTCCCAGAACAAGACCCTTCACCTGACCCCACATGTCCCAGTACGACCCGCTCACCTGACCCCACGTTGTGTTCCAGTGCAGGACCTTCCCCTAACCCCACATCGTGTACCAGTACAAGACTTTCTCCTGACCCCACATGTCCGAGTAGAGCATCTTCTCCTGACCCCATATCAGGTCCCAGCATGACACCTTCACCTGACCCCACATTATGTCCCAGCACCTTCTCCTGCACTCACATAGTTTTAAGGACTGTGATTCTGAACCGATATTGTGCCCCCGTACTAAACGAAACCTATTCCTGACCTCATGATGCACCGGTCTTTGGCCCCACACCATGTCTGAGCACCGCACTGGTCTCTAACCTTACATTGTGACCCCATGCCATACCAGTCTATGACCCCCATATATGGGAAATGCACCTGCCTAACCTCATACTACACATTGTGCATCCAACCTGCAACAAGTACAGTGCCTTGAAAAAAGTATTCATACCCCTCAAAATTTTCCACATTTTATCATGTTACAACCAAAAACGTAAATGTATTTTATTGGGATTTTATGTGACAGATCAGATCAGGGGTCTCCAAACTTTCTGAACAATGGGCCAGTTTACTGTCCTTCAGGCTTTAGAGGGGCCAGACTGTGGCCAGTAAAAAAAAGTATAAAATGCCCAGCAGTGGGAGTAAACAATGCCCCATCATTGGTTTTATTGAGAGGAAAGGTGCCTCATTTTTGGTATGAGTGGGAGGAAAAATGCCCCATTGATGGTGTCAGTGGGAGGAATGGTGTCCCATCATTGGTATCAGTTGGAGGAAAAGTGTCCCAAGGGCCAGATAAAGGCAAGCAAAGAGCCGCATCTGGCCCTCGGGCCACAGTTTAGAGACCACTGTGATAGATCAACACAGAGTGGCACATAATTGTGAAAAGGAAGGAAAATGATGAATGGTTTTCAAAATATTTTATAAATAAATATCTGAAAAGTGTGGCGTGCGTTTGTGTTCAGCCCCCTTTACTCTGATGAGTCACCAGATTAGTAAATAGAGTCCACCTATGGGTAATTTAAGTGCAGTATAAATACAGCTGTTCTGTGAAGCCCTCAGAGGTTTGCAACAGAACCTTAGTGAACAAACAGCATCATGAAGGCCAAGTAACACACCAGACAGGTCAGGGATAAAGCTGTGGAGAAGTTTAAAGTAGGATTAGGTTATAGAAAAATAGACAAAAGCTTTGAACATCCTACGGAGCACTGTTCAATCCATCATCCGAAAATGGAAAGAGTATGACACAACTGGAAACCTACCAAGACATGGCTGTCCACCTAAACTGACCGGCTGGGCAAGGAGAGCATTAATCAGAGAAGCAGCCAAGAGGCCCATAGTAACTCTGGAGAGATCCACAACTCAGGTGGGAGAATCTGTCCACAGGACAACTATTAGTCGTGCACTCCACAAATCTGCTCTTTATGGAAGAGTGGCAAGAAGAAAGCCATTGTGGAAAGAAAGCCATAAGAAGTCCTGTTTGCAGTTTGTGAGAAGCCATGTGGGGGACACAGCAAACATGTGGAAGAAGGTGCTCTGCTCAGATGAGACCAATATTGAACTTTTTGGCCTAAAAGCCAAACGCTAAGTGTGGTGAAAAACAAACACTGCACATCACCATGAACACACCATCCCCACCGTGAAACATGGTGGTGGCATCATGTTGTGGGGATGCTTTTCTTCAGCAGGGACAGGGAAGCTGGTCAGAGTTGATGGGAAGATGGATGGAGCCAAAATACAGGGCAATCTTAGAAGAAAATCTGTTAGGCTGCTTTCACTGCAGCCACCCGAGCGTTAGCGGTTTAGCTGCGCTTTACCGCGGTTATAGCTTAGGCCCCTAAGAAGGGGGTAACAAGGGGTTAAAAGCACCAGCGCTCGGCGCTTCTGAAGAGGTGTACAGCCGCTTAGGAAGTGCTGCCCATTTCATTTCAATGGGCACAGGCATTGGAGGAGCCGGTGTAGGAAAAAACACCTGTAAAGCACCTCAATGTGAAAGGGGTCATAGTCTGCAAAAGACTTGAGACTGGGGCGGAGGTTCCCTTTCCAGCAGGACCACAACCCAAAACATACAGCCAGAGCTACAATGGAATGGTTTAGTTCAAAGCATATTCATGTGTTAGAATGGCTCAGTCACAGTCCAGACCTAAATCCCATTGAGAATCTGTGGCAAGACTTGAAAATTGCGGTTCACAGACGCTCTCCATCCAATATGACAGAGCTTGAGCCATTATGCAAAGAAGAATGGGCAAAAATGTCCTCTCTAGATGTGCAAAGCTGGTACAGACATCCCCAAAAAGACTTAATTGCAGAGAAAGGAGGTTCTACAAAGTATTGACTCCGGGGGGCGCTATACAAATGTACCCCACACTTTTCACATATTTGTAAAAAAAAAATTGAAAACCATTTATCATTTTCCTTCCACTTCACAATTATGTGGCACTTTATGTTGATCTATCACATAAAATCCCAAGAAAATACATTTTAATTTTTGGCTGTAAAATTACAAAAAGTTGGAAAATTTCAAGGGGTATGAATACTTTTTCAAGACACTGTATGTGCTGGTTAGGTGTCCTGACACTTCAATGACTGTGCACTTGTCCCTGTTTAGACTCGCTAGGTAGTGAAGCAAGGATGATGATGACAGCTCTGCAACCTGTACCTGGCAATGGAACCGAATGATATTACTATCCTAATAAATCCAGGCTTCAAATGACAGCTAGATTTTAAAATAAATGAAGAACTTGGCCAAGACGGAGCCAAATCTGCCACATCCTTCCTGCTACTGGCCAGCATTACTACCCATCCCAAGCTGCTTCTCATAAATCAACAGTCACTCTGTCTGTGGCTGCAATAATCAGGCAGCTGCAGAGGTAAGTAAACTACTTTACAAAGGAAGGAGTTATCTCAGACTCCATATGGAGATGCTAGCAGCAGATGAACAGTTAGGTGGGTATAAGATAGCACACTTCCTCCATGAATCATAGCCTTACACCTAACTCAGTTGCTCCTGATAAGCCTGCACTTCAGTATGAGGGACATATAGCGTGTCAAAGGGAAACACCAAGTTTACAGATTATTGAAGACCAAGGTTTTTTTTTAAATAAAGATTTGGAAGTGCTAAGCAATAGTGTTCAAATACTCAACTGCTATGAGCCACACATTATATTCAGTAAATGCAATGCTACAGGAAGCTGCCAGAGACTGCAGACATGCAACAGGAGGAGATTGTTCAAGAGTGTAGACCAGTGTTGCCAACCGCCAGTAAATTTACTGACAGTTTGTAAAAATCAGTGATTTTTAGAACGGTCTATAAATATCAGGGTCTGATAATTTGTCATGCTGTACTGACTTTTTAAGTGTAAACCGGGCAAACTACTTGATATGGGTATTGTCAGTGTTTCCATGTTGTGTTTAAATATTAATTGTCTTAGTTTTTAATAGGAGTTCAGTTATTTTTAAGGTTGCCAGTAAAAAATGTGCTCTGCCAGTAAGATTTTCCATGATTTGCCAGTAAAAAACGCTGCGGGAGGTTGGCAACACTGGTGTAGACATGCAACAGGAGATGGCCAGAGACTGCAGACATGCAACAGGAGATGGCCAGAGACTGCAGACATGCAACAGGAGATGGTCAGAGACTGCAGACATGCAACAGGAGATGGCCAGAGACTGCAGACATGCAACAGGAGATGGTCAGAGACTGCAGACATGCAACAGGAGATGGTCAGAGACTGCAGACATGCAACAGGGGATGGTCAGAGACTGCAGACATGCAACAGGAGATGGCCAGAGACTGCAGACATGCAACAGGAGATGGCCAGAGACTGAAGACATGTCGAAGAGATTGTCAGAGACTGCAGACACGCTATAGTTGTTGGACCAGAAGATAGACTGGCGAGACATTACTTGTGTTTGCTAGACATCACTACTATTACAGTCCCTTTACAAATACTTAAACCAGTGTGCTGGTGGCTGCTGTTTACAACTCCTCAGTCCACTGCCCCCCAGAAACCCCCACAGCGGTATCCTGGCCATGCAGTTATCAGCGGCTGCGACTGAAAGGTGCTCGTCAAAAGTGCCGACTATACCCGTCCTTTTGGCCCCTGTGCTCCTTTCTTAGCACCTGCAATATAGGCTCCCATAATACAAAGCATTATGTGACTGGAGGACAGGTGGATGAATGAAAGGCGCGCCTCCTCCAACCCTGGAATGCTTTGCATTATGGGAACCTATAGTATAGGGCGGAAGGGAGTTCTTGTGTAGGTGTAGCCCTGGAAGATCACTGCTGCGGGGGTATCTGGGGGCAGAGGACTGAGGATTTCTCCTGTAACCAGTAGCCATCAGCACACACTTCAGTGTTGGTAGGTAGTGTCCCTGGTGCTGTTAAAAGAAAAACAAATATAATCTTCCGTTTTAACCATTACTGTTCTCTGAAGATAAGATATCACTCCAAAGACATGCTGGTAGGTAAATTAGATCCTGTCTAAATTGTCCCTAGTATATATATATAAATGGGAGTTAGGGACCTTAGATTGTAAGCTCCTTGAGGGTAGGGACTGATGTGAATGTACAACGTATATGTAAAGTGCTGCGTAAATTGACAGCACTATACAAGTACTTGAAATAAATAAATAAATTATAAAACCCTGAAAAGAGATAACACATAAAAGTAGTAGAGTAGTAAGATTGCGTGAATTAATTATCTAAGCCATGCAGCTACCGGCCTAAATGGAATGAGACCAGGTAAGGGAAAGAGACCGATGTTTTATTAGGTCCTTCCCTGGGGCTGCACAATAAGTGCCAAATGGCCCCCTGAATCACCCATGCCACAGGCAGGGTGCCGGGGGGTGGTGGGGGGGGGGGGGAGCCACTGTTATGTTTTCCTTTGTGTTTTTCTCTCGATCGATTTCCCCTCTATTCCTTCCTAGCCTGATGACTCCATAGAACACCAGGTGCCACCAGGACAGAAGACAGGAGATTTTTACTTTAGCAAGAGAGAAGCTTTAGAGAATAAATGTGATTACATTATAGTGCACTTACCCTACTTGTCCCTTTAAGCTGACCCTAGCATAGACCCCCCACCAGAGATGCATACTTCCCTGGGTCTGAAGGCTGCATCCTCTTGGGACTTGTTTACATCCCCGGCAGCCATTCCTCCATCTCCTGGTTGTGCCTTCGCAGTAGAGCCCAATACAAATCTATGGGGCTTGCCTTTCAGCCAGAGATAGAAGCGAGGGCCCTCCCATAGGTTTCTATGGGGCTACATCCAGGAGGATACAGAGGACTTACAACGTGGGATATAAACAATCTCCAGAGGCTGCTGCCACGGGATTTAAGTGGTTGTAAATGCACAAGGTTTTTTGCTATTGACAAAAAAAAATAAAAATACAATATTTTTTACTTTTTGCTATAATACATATCCAAAAAAATATATATATAAAAAACAAAAAAACAAAATTCATTCATCAGTTTTGGCCAATTTATATTCTTCTTCATATTTGTGGTAATAAAAAAAAAAAAAAAAAAGAGATCGGCGTTTATTGATTGATTTGCGCAAATGTTGAGAATTCCTTTACTATTTTTGTTTTACTATTTTACTAGTAATGGCGGCGATCTGCGATTTTTAGCGGGACTGTGATATTGCGGCGGACATGTCGGACATTTTTTACACTTTTTTGGGACCATTGGCATTTATACAGTGATCAGAAATGTAAATATCCACTGATTACTGTGCAAATGCCATTGGCAGTGAAGGGGTTAACCTGCAGGGGAAGATCTGGGGGTTAACTGTGTACCCTAGGCGTGTTCTAACTGTGAGGGGGCTGGGCTGCCATGGGCATAAGAGATCTAACTTATCCCAGTGACAGGGATCAGTAGATCTCTTACATGCCGCCTGACAAAAACGGGGAACCGTATCTGGGCCCCCCTCCCCCCCCCAAAAAAAAAATGACATGCCAATTGTGGCATGTCGGGGGGTCACCTTCCCTCACTTTTGGGTGGAACTTCACTTTAACCACTTCAGCCCCGGAAGGATTTCCCCTTTAAGACCAGAGCACTTTTTGCGATTCGGCACTGCGTCACTTTAACTGACAATAGCGCGGTCGTGCGACGTTGTACCCAAAGAAAATTTGCATCCTTTTTTTTCCCCACAAATAAAGCTTTCTTTTGGTGGTATTTAATCACCTCTGCGTCATTTCTGATCACCGCTATAAACAAAAAAAGAGCAACAATTTTGCAAAAAAAAAAAAAGATTTCTCTTACTTTTTGCTAAAATACAATTCAAAAAAAAAAAAAAAATCGCAATCGGTGTCTATTAATTGGTTTGCGCAAAAGTTGCCGCATTTAAGAATGATGAGAATTAATTTCTGGGGCTTTAATCTTTTTTTTACATTTTTTACTAGTAATGGCGGCGATCTGCAATTTTTAGCGGTACTGCGATATTGCGACGGACATGTCAGACCATTTTGACACTTTTTTTGGGACCATTGGCATTAATACAGCGATCAGTGCTTTAAAAATGAACCGATTACTGTGTAAATGCCATTGGCAGTGAAGGGGTTAACCTGGAGGGGGAGATCTAGGGGTTTAAATGTGTTCCCTAGGCGTGTTCTAACTGTGGGGCGGCTGGGCTACCTTGGGCATAAGAGATCCAACTGATCCCAGTGACAGGGATCAGTAGATCTCCTATGCCCGCATTGACAGAGCGGGGAACCAGCTCTTTGGCTCTGGCAGCTCAACGCGGCTCGCCCGGCGGACATCGGATCCGCCCGAGCCACAGGCACTCTCCTCTGGAGTGCGGCGCGCGCGCTCCCTAGCTGCCACTCCGCAAATCGCCATTTACGGCGATTCGCGGGATGCATCCACACTGCTGCCGTAAATATACGGTAGGCAGCGTGGAAGTGGTTAAGCTGCGTAGGGGGTTTTCACTGTCAGGGCTGTAAGAATGTCGAACTCCCTTCCACAATCGGTGGTGTCGGCAGGAAGTATGGGTAGTTTTAAAAGACGCTTGGATGGACATCTTCGTGAAAACAATATACGGGGATATGGGAAATTATTTCTACACCTACACCTACACCTACACCTACACCTACACCTACACACACACACACACACACACCTGGATGGACTGTTGTCTTTATTCAACCTTACCAACTATGTATTTGATCACCATTGGGTTTTTTATTTTCTGCTAAATAAATGAAAAAAAGACGATTTTTGAAAAAGATATTTTCTACTTTTATGGCGCTAACAGACCCTTGATGGAAAGGTCACTAACTGACATCACCAGTGACACCAACACAGTGATCAGTGCTAATACTATACACTGTCACTGTACTAAGGACACTGGCTGGGAAGGGGTTTACATCTACGGGCAATCTGTGTGCCTTACAATTGGTTCTGCTTTTCCTTAAAGCAGAGCTCCACCCAAAAGGGGTAGCTCTGCTTGTTTGCACCCTCCCCCTCCTCACTGCCACATTTGGTACTTTTTTTTGGGTGGGGGGGGGGGCAGGTACCTGGTTTTGACATGTACCCACTCCTACTTCCGGGTCAGATCACCATGGTAATCTGCGAGGATGTAAAAGGAGAGTTGGTTGCTTTGGACATCAAGTCTTACAGATACAACTGGTCCTTTGAGGACAACCATAAAGCCAATTGTGGCCCTCAAATAAATTTTTGACACCCCTGACACCTCCTTTCCTCCCTAACCTGACTGCCCCTTTCATTACTTGGATTTCAAATCTTTCAATCAGAGAATCGGCATCACATGTGGGTGTTACCTAGGGTGGTCTGTATGCAAATAAGTCCTGCCAAGAGCCTGCCCACTGCTTGCATCAGGACTGAGGAGTACTGTGGCAGGAAGCTATGTACACCACCCGCCAGCCCCTCCCACCAACCATGATCTGCCTGCATTGCATAGACAAGCAGAGACCCAGCGATGTTGCCAAAAATTAGTTACCCCCCCAAGCACCAACCTAAACCCCCCTCCCCACCCCCCCCAACTGAAAACATGTTGAGCCTGCCCTGCTCCAACAGGGGCATCAATGTGCAAGAATGGGTAGCGTGCCTTGGCACGCAGAGCGGATGGCAGCATAGAGACGGAGCTCCTCTCATCCCACGGCCATTAAGCCTGAACACTGACCGCACCAACCGATTATGGGCAAGTCTAACCGACTCCCAGCAGGGCACACACCACAGCGATCATCATCCGTGCCGAGATCGCACAGCATACCTGACCTCTTCAGATCGCAACAGCGGACTCCCAGCAGGGCTGGTGCGCCCAAGATGGCGTCTGGGAACCACGAGGAGGATTTCAGTGAGGACTCACAGGCCGCTTCAGAGGACATGGTGAGATGCCGATCCCCCTCTGACCACCCGTTGTCATATGCAGACATGTCAGTATTTGTAGGGGACATCAAAAACACCTTCTCCAGTGCCATTACTGAGCTAAATCTCTGCTGGCACTTACCGAACAGATGGCACACACTGACCAGGCAGGCCGCAAAAGAGATAGGGCAATCTCGCAACTGATGGCGGTCTCCAACACACACAATGCCCAATTAATCTCGGTCAACAGGCATCTCGAGGACGTGGATAACCGGGGCAGGAGACATAACATCAGGGTACGGGGAGAACCAGAAACCATCAACCTGGACCAAATTTCACCAGCCCTTTCCTCCATCTTTAATAATCTCTTAGAGAGACCCCCGGACACCACCATTGAATTTGAAAGGGCTCATCAATGTGCAAAAATGCGGCTTGTGATACACGTTACATATCTCCATACACAGCGGAGTGACAGCAATAATTTTAGGGCCAATATTCAGTTAACCACTTGCAGACCGCGCTATAGCCAAATGACAGCTATAGTGTGGTCATCCAGTTCTGGTAGGCAGTCATATGACGACCTGCTGTGATCGCACCTGCTGCTGGGCGCAGGCGTCGCGCTCTGTGTTGGCAATGTCCTCCAGGACACTGCTGAACACAGATTGCGGTAAAGAGCCAATCAGTGGCTCTTTACCATGTGATCAGCTGTGTCCAATCACAGCTGATCACGATGTTAACAGAAGCCGGTGAGCATGTGGAGAAGAGGAGAAAAGCTGATAATTGGCTCCTGCAAAAGTGCTGCCAATCTGTGCTCACCACTGCTGCCAATCTTTGCCCACCGGGGTCTACTCAATGTCACCTACCAGTGCCCATCAATGCCTCCCCATCAGTGCAGCCTCATCAGCACCCATCAGCGCCGCCTCATCAGCGAAGAAAAATTACCTGTTTGCAAAATTTTATAACAAAATTATGAAAAAGTTTTTGTTTTGTTTTTTATTCTCACAATTTTCAGTCTTTGTCTATACAAAACAAGAAAGTGCAGAGCAAAAAACTTCAGTCCAAATTGTAACCGGTAAAGTAAATCTAATACGAGAGTTCCCAGGTGTCGTCTGTGTCCTTATCACATCACAATCATGCAGGTAAAAATGACATGGGTCCTAAACCACCACCACTAAGCAGCCTCTCACCTCCCTCCTTCAGCCACTAGGACCTTCAGGCGTAAATCACTCGAGTAAGGCGACTAGGATCCTGGTCTTCAAACTTGGTTACATCATATGGGCTTCCATATAAACTCTCCTTTAATATCACTTTAAAGCATCTGCAGACAGGATGCCCAAAAAGTCCTGAGTAGAGGTCCCCAACGATGGGGAACTCGGCCAAAAGGCTTTCTTGTGCCTCCAGGTGAATTGGAACGGCTTTCCAGGAGTTACTGAGATCAAACTTCCGGAATCCCTGTGCCGGCTACATGGGATCTGCTACCACGAGTTTCACCTCTTCATAATAACGCTTATACACACTGAGAAGCGTTTTCTTCTCTCCAGACTGGAGGGGGCATTCTATGCATTAAGGTGAAAAACCTTTTCTACTACAGCAGCCCCCCGTTTTACTACCTGACCCACGCCGGTGACGAGCCTAGCAGCTCCAGCCGAGGGCTCCAGTCCTCATTGGCTAGATTGATAGCAGTGGGAGCATTGGCTCCCGCTGCTGTCAATCAAGTCCAGTGACGCGGGAGCCGGGGGTGAGTCCTGCTGTCTGTGTCGATGGACGCAACAGGACTTGGGAGCGCGCCCGCACGTCTGCTCCCAGGGAACGCGCTTCCCAGAGGGGACAGTCGGGGACAAGGAGGAGCCAGGAGCGCCGCTGAGGGACCCCAAAAGAGGAGGATTGGGGGCACTGTGCAAAACCACTGCACGGAGGAGGTAAGTATAACATGTTTTTTTTTTTTTTTTTTTTAAAAAAGGAACCTTTAGTATCGCTTTAAGCCTACAGGAAACAGAAAAACCTGTCCCTGTTGCCAAGAACAAGCAATCAGCTTTTTGCCACTGCAGAGACACCGGGACGATCTATTTGGAGGAACGGCGTTTATTTTCAGTCACGAGGCCTCTTATACCTGAACACGGACTGCAGCTCGAGTCTAGAACAGCCGCTTCCCTCTGCCTCCGAGCATGCTGGGCGCCATCCATTCATAGGAAATGCACGCCATTCACAGTAATTACCCGCCGATTTCAATCACACCATGAGCCCTTCCTCAACGCAGAGCCGTCCAACCTGTGACTGCAGCTTTCCTCTACACAATGTTCTCTCCTAGTCACTGATAAACCACAAATCCCAGCAACCCTCAGGACCAGTCACTTTAAACCTGGCCTCCAGCCTCCCCTTCAGTCATGCACAGCGTGGGCTCCTCCCCTCTACTTGATTTGAGGACTCTGATATCGCTGCACACTGTGAGCTTCTCATGATGTGCATTAAAAGCTGCAGCAAGTCAGAGAGCCCACCTCATTTCCTGGCTGGAGGACATCCAGCTCTTTGCCCCACCCCTTTCATTCATTGGACTTCAGTCATTTTAATCATGGAAGATCAACATCACCTGTGAGCGTTACCTAGGGCAGGCTGCATGCAAACACAACTGCCTAGGAACACCCCCTTCCCCAGGCTGACACACACCAATCAGGGCATTTTGATATCTTCATGACTCCTCCTAAAAGCCGGCCCATCGCTTGCATCAGGACTGAGGGCTCTGGAGAGAAGTACAGAGGAAGGAGGCTGTGATGTTTTCAGGAAGCCATGTACAGCACCCCCGCCATCAGTCGTGATCTGCCTGCTTTGCATAGAGAAGCACAGAGACCAAGTGATGATATTACTGGATATAAAGCTAGGAATGAACCCTTTAACTACTTCAGCCCTGGAAGGATTTACCGCCCCCCCCCCCCCCTTCTCGACCAGGCCATTTTTTTTTTTGCAGTGCGGCACTGCGTTGCTTTAACTGACAATTGCGCGGTCGTGCAATGTTGTACCCAAACAAAATTGATGCCCTTTTTTCCCCCACAAATAGAGCTTTCTTTTGGTGGTATTTGATCACCGCTGAGGTTTTTATTTTTTGCCCTATAAACAAAAAAAGACCAGCAATTTTTTTAAATAAAAAACTTTTTTTTTACTTTCTGCTATGATAAATATCCAATAAAATGATTTAAAAAAACAAAACATATTTGTCAGTTTAGGCCGATATATATTTGTCCTCATATTTTTGGTAAAAAGAAAAAAAAACGCAATAGACGAATATTGATTGGTTGCACAAAAGTTATCGCGTCTACAAACTATGGGATAGATTTATGGACTTTTATTTATTTACTTTGGTAATGGCGGCGATCGGCGATTTTTAGCAGGGCTGCGACATTGAGGCGGACAAATCTGACCCCAAATGACACTTTTTGTGGACCAGTGACATTATTACATTGATCAGTGCTATAAAAATGCAGTGACCAATGTATAAATGTCACTGGCAGGGAAGGGGTTAACACTAGGGGGCGACCAAGGGGTTAAAGCGGTAGTAAACCCATCCATTTAACAGTTTAAAAACCAGTTACATTTCTGGCACGTGCCGGAAAGGTAACACTCCCATTGGTTGTGCTCTAAACCAAACTGTCAAACCATCCAATGGCTGGTGTCCTAGCTGATCACATGTGCAGCATCACGGCAGTTGTAGATTAAACAGAGGCCAAGATGGCAGCTTCTGCAACGGGTTTCTTCCATCGATGGAAAAACTACAAGTCCCATCTGCCACCATGAAAGAGGAACCCAGCAGCAGAGTTGTGACATCACGGCAATTGTCCAGCCAGCACTTCCTCCAGTCCCATAACAGAAAGCTCTGCACCTCCATACGGCCCTGGGGCTGGGATGTAAACCATGCAAGAGAGTCTAAGCATTGCACCCACAATGCTCTGCAGGATTCAACACAAACATTCAGCACATTTTTTTATCATACAAATTATTAAGACCTCATCTGGAATATGAAATTCAGTTTTGGGCATCAGTTTATAAAAAGGATTTCGGGGAACTGGAGAAAGTGCAGAGAAGGGCAACCAAATTGATAAGAGGCATGGAGGAGCTCAGCTATGAGGAAAGATTAGAGGAACCGAATTCTCTCTTGAGGAGGAGATTAAGGGGGATATGATCTCCATGTATAAATACATAAGGGGGATATGATCTCCATGTATAAATACATAAGGGGGATATGATCTCCATGTATAAATACATAAGGGGGAAATAATCACCATGTATAAATACATAAGGGGGATATGATCTCCATGTATAAATACATAAGGGGGATAGGATCTCCATGTATAAATACATAAGGGGGGATATGATCTCCATGTATAAATACATAAGGCGGGATAGGATCTCCATGTATAAATACATAAGGGGGGGATATGATCCCCATGTATAAATACATAAGGAGGGATATGATCTCCATGTATAAATACATA
>BLSH010088069.1:658854-669183 GCA_018402905.1 Glandirana rugosa
TCCCCCCCCCCCCCCCAACGCCCCAGGAGGAGCAGAGGGCTCACTCCCCACTCCTGATGGGCACAGCGGGTTGCCATCCGATTGCAGACTTTTCTCCCCAGCTGGGGAGGGATGCTGCTGACCACAAGCCCCTGGACAGGATCAAATCCGGACACTGGGCACAAGTGGGGATCACCCACTGGCCGCCCGCATGGAACGGGCACGATGCGGTGGGACACACTATAGCCTGGGACTAGCTCGCATCGGTTGGCCATGCTGGGGACAGTACAGGATTTTCCAGGAACCCTCTATGCCCCAGCCGGCTTCTTGATAGTAGTCTTCATTAGCTTGATGAAAAATAAAAAAGCGGTAGCAAAAATCTAAACCGCAGGTCCCATAAGGGAGCCAGGTCAAATCCTTGCACTAGGCATGTTAAAACTGATGTACTGAGCAGAGTAGAGGGATTATATGGAAAAGAGGACAGCCCCCTGGGAGGGGCCAGCTTGCTTTCTTTCTTTGCCTAGTTAACTCCTAATAGGATCTGCATATAACCTCACATGTCAAAGGAGAGCTGCGTCTGTCAGTGAACGTAGGAGAAATTTTTTTTTCAAAATTGTCGCTCTTTTTGTTTACAGCGGTGATCAGAAGTGACGCAGAGGTAATCAAATACCACCAAAAGAAAGCTCTATTTGTAGGAAAAAATTTTATTTGGGTACAGCGTTGCACGACCGCGCAATTGTCAGTTAAAGCGACGCAGTGCCGAATCACAAAACGCGCTCTGGTCCTAACGTAGAAAATCCTTCCGGTCCTCAAGTAGTTAAAGTGTTACTAAACCCACAACAGTAAAATCAGTGTGTATATGCAGAAAAGCATGCTGGTTATACTCACTGTGGAACCTAAGGGGTTAATCCTTTGCACTGTGTAAAAAGGCTGTTTGATCCTGTCTTCTCTGATCCTCCCCTTCTTCCACTGTCCCCAATCCATCTCCTGATAGAACCGAGCCTTGGAGTCACTCTGCACATGCTCAGTTTGGTGTGTATTGCTACAGAGTTTTTCATTTTCTTGGGAGGGTGCATGTGATCATCACAGGGCCAATCAGCACTGTCCAGACAGAGGGTCAGGGGTCCTGCAGCCTCATAGGACAGTCAGAGGAGAACGAAAACTCCTCCTACAGGTTTAACCAGACACTGATAAAAGTCACAAGACTGCTATATACTGTTGATGGGAAAAGGTATTTAGCAGTTTATATTTACTAAAATATATGCATTTCCATATCCTGTGTACTGTGGGAAGCCAGATATAGTGAATGCAGGCTCCTGGGTTTAGTAACACTTTAAAACAGCGCAGTGCTGAATAGCAAAACAAGCCCTGGTCATAAAGGGGGGGGTAAAACCTTCCGGAGCTCAAGTGAATAATTCTTCCCCACTCAGGTTGTTTTAACATCCTTCTATTACCAGGTGTGCGCCTACAGGAGAGATTTTTGTTTATTTCTCATCATGGTGACCACACAGTAGTGAAAAATTTCCCTGGTGGCTAAAAAAATCAGCAATTAAATAAAATTTGACAGATGTTCTAATCCTTTTTTCTTCTATCCAATGCTAAAAACAAATACTTTGAAGTTTGTTTTTTTTTCCCAAGGCCTTGCTTGCCCTGGTGGTCAGAGGAATATGAGCTATCTGTATGTCAGATAGAGCCCACCTTATTTCCTGGCTGGGGGACATCCAGCATCATTTAGCTCTTTCCTCCCCAGCTTGACCCTTCCTGGCCCTGCCCCTTTCATTCACTGAATTTCAGTTCTTTCAATCATGGAGGCTCAGCATCACCTGTGGGTGTCACCAGGGGTGGTCTGCATGCATATACAGCCCACTCCCACAGACTAATACCTGCCCATCTTTTCCTAACTCCTCCCAGGAACCGGCCCACTGCTTGAATAAGAGATGAGGGTTCTGGAGAGGAGTACTGAGGCAGGGCGCTGTGATGTTTTCAGGAAGATATATTACCAGGTCTAAAACTAAAGAATGTAATGAAAATGGAAGCGTTATATTTAAAAATGTCATTGGCATGTTAATTTGAGGAAGCAGAGGAATCACGGCAAAATATGAACAGAGCTCCCAGTATAAGAGTTTTAATACTTGCTTGTTCCACCGCCCTGGCTGCAAATCTTCACTCCCTTGACCAGCTAGGCCGAATAATCATCATCATCCAGTACTTTTCAATTTTTATTTATTTTTTTATTTTTTAAGTGTCCCTTCCTGCTCTTCCCTTTAAATAGTTCTGAATCCTCAGTGGGGCGGGAAGGATTGATCATGTGATCACGGTCACAGTGGCCACATGATCAGAAGCCTATCCCACCAGCTACCAATCTTTAGTTCAGACGAAGAGCTGCCTTTGACAGCTCAGCCTTTGTGATGAAAGCCTGCATTCAGTGCACTCTCAGGACATAAACATCAGCCGCCCAGGACATGTGTGGCCATTAACCACTTCAATACCAGACACTTTTACCCCCTTCTTGCCCAGCCCATTTTTAAGTTTTCAGCGCTGTCACACTTTGATTGACAATTACTCAGTCATACAACACTGTACCCAAATTAATTATCTTATCTTTTTTTTTTTTTGACAGATAGAGCTTTCTTTAGGTAGTATTTAGTCAGCACTGTTTTTATTTTGATTGGCTATATAAAAATAAAATAAATAATCTTTCTTTAAAAAAGTTAGGCCTAAGTATATTCTGCTACATATCTATGGTAAAAATAACCCAAATTAGTGTATATTATTTAGTCTGTGTGAAAGTTATAGAGTCTACGAACTATGGTAGATATCAGGCATCGCTAAATGGTGGACCTCGGTCCGGATCTGGACTGAGTCACTGTCCCATCCGCACCTGCAGTCAAGCCATTTAGGAGCTGCTTATATTCCCCAGCCTCAGCCATTCTCTGCATGTCGGGAGGCAGAATGGTATTAACCCGGGCGCAGGAGGCACAGCTCTGCATTGGGGGGGGGCTGGTAATAAGCCGAGTTTGGGAGGCAAAGCTCTGCACCGGATGGGAGCGGGAGCTGCCGGCTGTTAACTTTTCATATTAACCAGCAAGTGATTGGTGGCTAGGACCGCCCTGCATCCAAGCCACCGATTACCTGCTGGTTAATCTGGAAAGTTTAACGTAGAGCTGTGCCTCTTGAAGTCAGCTTATTACCAGCTCCCCCAATGCCTTGTGCACCTGGCTTATTACCATCCTGCCTTCTACCCACAGCTTGCTCTAAGGTAGGAGAGCGAAGGGCAGAGGACACTACAGGAGGGGGGGGGGGGGTTAGATGTGAAAGGAGGCAGTGCTGGAGGCAGGGGCTGGCTGGATATTCAGAGGGTAGAGCACACTACTGTGGGGGGTAAGGGGCTGTGAAGAGGCTGGGTTGTGATTTGAGAGTGGGAAATGCTCTAGGGGAGTGAAGAGGGCAGATCACACTACTGGGGCTGGGGGATTTGTGATGTAAAGGGGGGCAGTGCTGTGTGTAGGGGGCAGAGGACAGTACTGTGTGTGTGTGATGATTTGAAAGGGTTAAGTAAAGGGGATTCAGCACACTGTGGAGGGTGGGGGTGATGTGAAGGGGGCCTGAGAATACTACTCTGAAGGGAAAACTCTGTAATTATACTGGCTAGACCTCCATAAAATTTAAATTCAACACCCTTGAGAATATATATATATATATCTCCCAGGAGCAGGTCCCCTCTAACCCTCTTGTTTTGAATTTCACTGTGCAAACTGTTGGGTGCTATACAAGTCCTGAAGAATAATATATATATATTTATTTTACACACACACACACACACACACACACACACACACACACACAATCTCACAAGAGTACACCCCACACATTTTTTGTAAATGTTTAATTCTTTTCATGTGACAACACTGAAGAAATTACACTTTGCTACAATGTAAAATAGTGAGTGTCCAGCTTGTATAACAGTGTAAATTCCCTCCCCATCCCCTCAACACACAGCCATTAATGTCTAAACTGCTGGCAACAAAAGTGAGTACACCCCTAAGTGAAAATGTCCAAATTGGGCCCAATTAGCCATTTTCCCTCCCCAATGTCATGTGACTCGTTAGTGTTACAAGGTCTCAGGTGTGAATGGGGAGCAGGTGTGTTAAATTTTGTGTTATCGCTTTCACTCTCTCATACTGGTCACTGGAAGTTCAACAGGGCACCTCATGGCAAAGAACTGTCTGAGGATCTGGAAAAAAAAAAAAAAAAAAAAGAAGAATTGTTGCTCTACATAATGATGGCCTAGGCCCTAGGCTATAAGAAGATTGCCAAGACCTTGAAACTGAGCTGCAGCACGGTGGCCAAGACCATACAGTGGTTTAACAGCACAGGTTCCACTCAGAACAGCGCCTCAGCATGGTCGACCAAAGAAGTTGAGTGCACAGCTCAGCGTCATATACAGAGGTTGTCTTAGGGAAATAGATGTATGAGTGCTGCCAGCATTGCTGCAGAGGTTGAAGGAGTGGGGGGGGGGGGTCAGCCTGTCAGTGCTCAGACCATACGCCGCACACTGCATCAAAGTGGTCTGCATGGCTGTTGTCCCAGAAGGAAGCCTCTTCTAAAGATGATGCACAAGAAAGCCTGCAGTTTGCTGAAGACAAGCAGACTAAGGACATGGATTACTGGAACCATGCCCTGTGGTCTGATGAGACAAAGATAAACTTATTTGGTTCAGATGGTGTCAAGCGTGTGTGGCGGCAACCAGGTGAGGAGTACAAAGACAAGTGTGTCTTGCCTACAATCAAGCATGGTGGTGGAAGTGTCATGGTCTGGGGCTGCATGAGTGCTGCCGGCACTGAGGATCTACAGTTCATTGAGGGAACCATGAATGCCAACATGTACTGTGACATACTGAAGCAGAGCATGATCCCCTCCCTTTAGGAGACTGGGCTGTAGGACAGTATTCCAACATGATAACCCCAAACACAACTCCAAGACAACCACTGCCTTGCTAAAGAAGCAGCTGAGGGTAAAGGTGATGGACTGACCAAGCATGTCTCCAGACCAAAACCCTATTGAGCATCTGTGGGGCATCCTCAAATGGAAGGTGGAGGAGCGCAAGGTCTCTAACATCCACCAGCTCAGTGATGTCATCATGGAGGAGTGGAAGAGGACTCCAGCGGCAACCTGTGAAGCTCTGGTGAACTCCATGCCCAAGAGGGTTAAGGCAGTGTTGGAAAATAATGCTGGCCACGCAAAATATTGACACTTTCACTTAGGGGTGTACTCACTTTTGTTGCCAGCGGTTTAGACATTAATGGCTGTGTGTTGAGTTATTTTGAGGGGACAGCAAATTTACACTGTCATACAAGCTGTACACTCACTACTTTACATTGTAGCAAAGTGTCATTTCTTCAGTGTTGTCACATGAAAAGATATAATAAAATATTTACAAAAGTGTGAGGGGTGTACTCACTTTTGTGAGATACTGTGTGTAAATATATATATGAAAATTGATCATTCCTGATGTACTGACGGCCTATCTCAATTCGCGAGGCCCTTAAATTGCCAGGACAGTACATATACCCCCAAATGATTAAAAGTTGATCCTGTCAGAAACCTTGTGAGCTGGCGACTTCCTGTGCTCTTTACCTATGCTGTACTCTATTAATCACATTGTTCTCAGTGGTCTTCGTGGGCTATAAAAAAAACGCCATCCTCCTATGCTATGGAGAACACAAGAGGGAAGTATTGCATAATCCAAAACACTTCCTGTCCTATGGTGACAACAGTGCTCCTGATATATACAGTACAATATGTGAGCGTTGTCACCCCTGGGATGGAAAGCGTGCTACTGGCAGGATCACCTGGTAATAAGAAGAAAATCTGAAAAATGAAAAAACACAGCCACCAGATCTAAGGACTGGTAGCAGATTACATTTTTGGTCTTGGTTTTAGATTAATTTTAACATGACCCCTAAAGTAGGGCCATAACTCCTTTACGACCGCCTAACACATATGTGAGGCAGTAAAAGAGTGCACTTTAACTGCTTTCTGCCCAGCCAATGTAAATAAACAGCTCGGCGGGTGCTCTTATTCAAGGAGGACATACTGGTACGCCATCCCCTGAGCGCGCTCCTGTGACTGAACACAGCAGATCAAGGTGCTCAGTACTGGGTCACTCTGACACAGGTACCATGTGATCGCTGTGACCAACCACATCAATCACATGAACAAAAGTAAACAACTGTGATGAATGGCGTCCATTCATGACAGCATTGCTTATGTGATCGCTGTGATTGGTCACAGTAATTACATGGTACAGGGCCAATCACAACGGCCCTGTACCATTTGATAGCTCTAGCCAATCACAACAATCATAATAGTAAACAGTGAGTCACGAATGAAAGCCATTACAATATGTAAAAAAAAAAAAAAAAAGGAAATTGTATTAAAAAAGAATTCTAAAGAAATGCAATGTTTTTATTATTTTATATACTGTCACCAGTCAGCATCCCCGGTCACCGCCGCTGTAGTCATATAGTCCCAGACCACCGCTGCCCCAGTTAGAGTTCCTTTACGTAGACTTTTAGGTGTCAGGGACAGGTTAAAATTGAGGCTCACATCACAATGGGGAGTTAAAGCTTTATTTCTTATTTCGGGGGTTAGGTGCAGCATGAAAGGAAATGAACTATGGAGGCTGTACCCAAATAGTCACCAGTGTTGCCCATGGTCTCCCTGCAGCTGATCATTTCCCCAATAATGACTTACCATGCCTTGTTCTGTATTGTGTGGGGGCAGCCATCTTGGCACAGGCAGGGTTTTATATCAGCGCCTCCAGCAAAGAGAACATTGAGCAGCACAGTTGGGGCATTACCAAATCTCACTTCAAATCTCCTGAGACTCAGAGGCAGCAGGGCCATAGATCTCACACTGAGTATATAGACAAAATCTTTGCAGTGGGGCAGTTAAGTGCTCATTTAGTCTAGGGGTACATGTCTTGAATAGGATGTAATACTTGACCTATACATCCATCCAGCCAGTTCTAGTGCTGTTCTCTTCTACCCAGAGCTCCAGGTGGTCCCTTGGGGTCATCACATACAGTGCAGGGCTATTAAACCTGCACTATACATGGAGAAGGTGAGCATGTGAATGGAGCTGACAGCGCCTTAAAGAGGCGGCAGCACTGAATTGTTTGCATGGATCAAGCATGGCTGCCAGAGACAGGGACAAGTTGCTACACCCTGACCATTAGACCCTCGCAGTGCGGGGAGGAGGCCACTGCAAGAATAGCTTTTGTCCAAGAAGCTCATCTTCTGAGGCACTACGACTACTGCTTCACTGGCACCTAAAATGCCCATGCAGCATCCCTGCCTCACCTAAAAATCTGGCAAAAAAAAAAAAAAAAAACTTTGTCTACAGACCGAATGGCACACAAATTACCATGCCAGTCTAAATCCATGAGCAGCTGCCACCAGGCCACAGAGGCCATGGGCGCATGCCACTGAATCTCTTACAAATCTGGTTCTCTCTTTGTTCTAGCACTAGGACTGCTGCTTCATTGACACCTAAAACTTCCTTGGAGCATCCCAGTGTCACTGGGCCTCCGCCACCGTGCCGCCAAGGAGACCACAGGGAGCCTCCTCCACCATGCCGCCAAGGAGACCACGGGGGGGGGGACCTCCGCCACCGCGCTGCCAAGGAGACCACGGGGCGCCTCCGCCACCGTGCCGAGGAATCTGTGAATGTCAGCTACCTAGGGACCTATGCACTGTACACTCAGCACAGTGCCACTGTACCCCCCAATGCTCATGGCAGATATCACAGACTCATGGGTGCCTGCCAATGTGCCAAGGAGAGTAATGATGCCCTCTACTGTGTCAAGGAGACCATAGCTGCCTGCCACAAAGCCATGGAATCTAAGTGTTGACTACAGTATAAAAGGACCTATGTATGCTCAAAGATCTAAAACACCCACCCATGCCATGGATGCCAGCCACAGTGTCAATAGTTCCATGAATGACTGCCTACAGAAATCTCAAATGCTTCCCAATAGGCCAAATATGACCAAGAATGATAAAATGAATACAACCTCTGACCAACGTTGACCCTAGCACTCCACATAGACAATTCTGCTCACAAATTCTGATTGTAAATAAGCGGTGAACTACATTTCACACTGGGGGAGAGTAGCAGATAATCACAACATAAAGAAAATTCTCAATGGCATATCTCTTACCTGTCATCCCCATGCCGGCACCCCCCCCCCCTTTTCATGCTATCATACAACCCTCAATGACAGCACCTGTTAGGATAAGCAAAGTCCCCAAGCTTACCTGGATGTGTCACCGTTGTCGCCGGCTCACTCTCTCCTCGCCTGGTGGCTCCTAATGGGCGAGGGGCATCGACCTCCGCCCATGGCCTCCCATGTTGGCACTTCGGGCAAGCCGCCCCCCGTTGCCTCCAACACCGTTGGTCCCTTTGGAGCGTGCCAGCCTTACCGCCCCGACTCCTCAAGCGTCCGTAAACAACACCCCGGCCGGGCGGTCTCTGCCCGCATGTAGCAGCCTCTCTTTGTGTCTCGGATCTGCCAGCACAGGTGCCTCTGATGTCTCCTTCGTAGCTGTCACTCCCCGGTGCCCTATAGAGCGTGCGTGCCAATCTCTATACACAGACGGCGATCCGAGCCCCTGATTAAGCAGGATTGTCCTGTGCACGGCCTGGATTGTTCATGCAAAGAGGGTGCAATGTCTGTAGGGGGGGCTGCCTATACATACACAGGACCCCCTTTACAGCTATCTAATGGGGAGACCTGCAGCAATTGAGGCTTGAATCGCCCCCACTATTAGCGTTTTTAAGCCTATACAAATGGATGGCTATCCTCTATAGGGGCTGGGGTCTATGTACAGCATCTACTATACCCTGCCAGCCCCCCCCCGTCATCTATATAACCCCCTACAGTGTGTATGGGGGCCCTTGTATGTGTCTCCAGGGGCCTATAGCATCCCCTACGCTGCAATTCTATGCAATATAAACACCCCCCCCTCCTGTGATGTAAAGAGCAAGGAGGTCCTTTGCGTGTGCTACCTTCAGTCCTGTAGTGCCATCATAGGCAGTGGCAATGTAAAGAGGAATGAAATCTTCTGCGTGTGCCCCCTTCAGCCCTGTAGTGCCCTCATAGGCAGTGGCGACGTGCAGAGCAACGAGGTCCTCTGTGTGCCTCCCTCAGCCTTGTAGCGCCCTCATAGGCCGCGGTGATGTATTGAGCAACTAGGTCCTCTGCGTGTGTGCCAACGTGCAGAGCAAAGAGGTCCTGTGTGTGTCCCTCAGTCTTGGAGCACCCGCATAGGCTGTGGCAATGTACAGAGCAATAAGGTCCTCTGTGTGCCCCCCTCTCAGTCTTGGGGAACCCACATAGGTTGTGGCGATGTATATATCAATGAGGTCCTCTGTGTGCCCCCTCTCAGTCTTGGGGCGCCCGCATACGCTGTGGCGATGTATATAGCAAAGTGGTCCTCTGTGTGCCCCCTCTCAGTCTTGGGGCGCCCGCATACGCTGTGGCGATGTATATAGCAAAGTGGTCCTCTGTGTGCCCACCTCAGTCTTGTAGCGCCCAAGTAGGTTGTGGCGATGTACAGAGCAATGTGGTCCTCTGTGTGCCCCCTCAGTCTTGGAGCACCCACATAGGCTGTGGCGATGTATATAGCAATGAGGTCCTCTGTGTGCCCCCTCTCAGTCTTGGGGCGCCCAAGTAGGCTGTGGCGATGTACAGAGCAATGAGGTCCTCTGTGTGCCCCCCTCAGTCTTGAAGCACCCGCATAGGCTGTGGCGATGTACAGAGCAACGAGGTCTTCTGCGTATGCCCCCCCTCAGTCTTGTAGCGCTCACACAGGCTGTGGCGATGTATTCGGCAATAGGATCCTCTGTGTGTGTGCCCTTCCTCAGTCTTGTAGCGCCCACATAGGCTGTGGAGATGTACAGAGCACCCAGGTCCTGTGTTTGTGTGCCCCCTCTCAGTCTTGTAGCACCCACATAGGCTGTGGAGATGTACAGAGCACCCAGGTCCTGTGTTTGTGTGCCCCCTCTCAGTCTTGTAGCGCCCACATAGGCTGTGGAGATGTACAGAGCACCCAGGTCCTGTGTTTGTGTGCCCCCTCTCAGTCTTGTAGCGCCCACATAGGCTGTGGAGATGTATGGTCCCCCTCTATACAATGTATACACCCCTCCCTTAGATGTCTATGAGGTGTGTGCAGGCCCCCCCTCCTTGCCTTGTCTTAGGCTGTGGAGGAAATCAGGCAGCCATAGGAGGTGCAGAGCTGCAGCTAGAATGGAGTGTGGATGTCAGCTCACCCCCTCCCCCTCCTT
>BLSH010088069.1:677435-699170 GCA_018402905.1 Glandirana rugosa
TATGTTTCTCTTGTCCTCTGAAAGAGTATATTCATGTACCATGTCGTCGGTGTATTGTTTGTGAAATCAAGTGGAAATGGTTTTTTGACGGATACGTCTATTCCCTACAGACATCTATTTTTATTTGACGTCCAAACTGGTTTTCACTTATTACGGGAACGATATCCACATCCGTTACATGTCAGTCCAGGTATTTATAACCCTGTAGCTGTGTAAAAAGTGGGAGGCACATATACAAACTGTTGTAATTCCTACACCGTTCACCTGATTTGGATGTAAATTCCCTCAAATTAAAGCTGAAAGTCTGCAGTTAAAGCACATCTTTGTTTCATTTCAAATCCATTGTGGTGGTGTATAGAGCCAAAAACATTAGAATTGTGTCGATGTCCCAATATTTATGGACCTGACTGTACATTGCCTACACCTATAGCAAGGGCATTATTCACTTTTGGTCAAACCTGCAGTTTATTTTTATCTACAGACATCCCTTATCTGCATAGGCAGTTTTTTGGTAAAGGTGAACTAAAGTGTTTGTTATGTGGCTGCTGTACCATGTACTTATATGAGAAAGTCTCCTGTTCTCTTTGTATCGCTTCCTTTATGTGAAATCCCTGGTGTTCCTGCCAGTCCCTCTGCTCTCCTAATAAAAACTGACCACACTAAGCAGGAGAGCACACCGTGGTCAGTTCTCTAGCTATGCTGGGAACTCAGTGTCCTCTCCTCCAATGACCAGACTTGTCCTGACACATCCCTGTTGCACAGCCATTCACTGGGAAGCTCAGTGTGCTGCTGCTTCTCCTCCCCCAGCTCTTATGCAGCTGAGAACAGAGGGAATGTGATCACTTATAAAAAAAGGTATTTATATATTTTTTTATATCTATACAAACATGTTTTGCCTTTCATTTCTATTTTAACCACTTGCTTACTGGGCACTCAAACCCCCCTCCCGCCCAGGCCAATTTTAGTCTTTCAGCGCTGTTGCATTTTGAATGACAATTGCGTGGTCGTGCGACGTTGTACCCAAACAAAATTTTTATCATTTTTTTCCCACAAATAGAGCTTTCTTTTGGTGGTACTTGATCACCTCTGCGTTTTTTTTTTTTTGTGCTATAAACAAAAAAAGTGCGACGATTTTGAAAAAAGAACAATATTTTTTACTTTTTGCTATAATAAATATCCAAAAAAAAAAATAAATTATTTTGGCCGATATATATTCTTCTACATATTTTTGGTAAACAAAATTCAAATCTGCATTTATTGATTGGTATGCGCAAAAGTTATTGCATCTACAAACGATGGGAATTGATTTATGGCGTTTTTATTTTATTTTATTTTTTTACTAGTAAAAGCGGCGATCTGCGATTTTTTTTTTTTTTTTTTCAAATTCTTTATTTATGTAGGTAAGATAAGCAAGACATTACATTCAACAATTCAAGGTAATGACACAAGTAAGCCATACACAGGGGCTCACCTAAAGAGCAACCATAAGTTCACAAACAACCTAAAAGTCAAGGTTGAGTCCGCATAAAATCTCAACATTTTGGAGGGGGTCCGCCCGCCCCTAACCCCAGGAAAAAAACTGTCATCTTCCTGGGACGTAAGCAGCCGGACCTCCCGGTTTTCCAATAAACGGAGCCAGAAATAAGAAAAAAGAAAATGAATGAACCCAAAAGAAAGAAAGAGAAGGAGGGCAAAAAAAAAAAAAGGGGGGGGGGAATAATTAGATAGGGGGAAGGAAGGGAGAGAGAGATGGGTACCTACCCAAAGGGACTGTACTACCCAATATTAATGGCGTGTATGCTACTTCTAAGAGACGTCAGCCAGCAGGGACCTCCTGCAGGAGGGCCCTGCCCTCATCCAAGTAGACGAACATATTCCAACATGCCCAAGTCTTAGTGTATTGTTCTCTCCTACCTTGGGAGATGAGAACCAGATCCTCTAAGGTGTCAATGCTTCTGACTTTATTCAGTCACATAGCAGTAGATCGTGGGTCAGAGTTCCTCCAGCATAATGCTATACAGGCCTTGGCGGCATTCAACAGGTGGCGCAGGACTGATTTCTTATAGGTTCTGAGTGGTATTTGTGAGCAGTGAAGCAGAAAGAAAGCCGGATCCTCGGGAATAGGGAAGTCAGTGAACCTCTGGGATATTCTCCGGACCTCCGACCCGTAGTTCTTAAGTTTCGGGCAGTCCCAAAGAATATGGAGCAGGGTCCCCTGTTCCTCTTGGCATCGCCAGCAACGGTCAGTGACCGCTGGGGAGTATCTATGCAAGACCGAGGGAGTGCGATACCAATGGGTTAAAGATCTTGTAGTTATTTTCCTGTGTGCGGGTGCAAATAGAGGACTTCAGGGCCAGGTGGATTATGTTCTGACTTTGGGCCAGTGTAAAAGTTCTGTCCAGGTCTCTTTCCCATTTGCCCAGGCTGGGCAGTATGTAATCCCTCGTAGGTGTGGTCAGTAATCCATACATCTTAGACAGAGGGCGGGGGAGGGGGTCCTCCTCCGCACAGTAGGACTCAAACAGCGTCACATGCCGTCCGAAGCCCGACACTGAGCCCAGCAACCGAAGAAAGTGGGTCAACTGCAAAGCCTGCCACAAGGACAATCTGAATTGCCCGTCTAATTGTGTCAGTGTAGGGATGGAAGGCCAAGTACCCGATATCAAAAAATGGGAAGCCTGGAAGCAGCTCCTCTCCAATAGGCAACGAAACGCCCCTGGCTCTGTACCTGGTGCAAATGCAGGGTTCCCCAAAATAGGGAATAGCCGCGAGTCGACCGATGAAAAATCCTCTCTTTTGCAGACTAAGTAGCCAGTACGGAGCATAGGGCCAATGGTAGGGTGGAGTTTAAGAGAGGACGGCAAACAGGCATAACACCATGGCGCACGTCTCAGTGGGACCGGACTGCAATGCTGTTCAATAGATGTCCAAAGCTTGGAAGCTCCGTGTCTACACCAGTCCACGAAGCGTCCCAGGTGAGCTGCCTGGTAATATTTCCGGGCATCCGGCACCGCTACTCCTCCGTGACTCTTAGGCAATGTCATAATATATCTGCGTAGCCTGGGGCGTCTATGTGCCCAGATGAACTTAGTAAAAAGCGAGTTCACTTGGCGGAAGAAAACAGAGGGGATATTCACAGGTAGCGTTTGAAAGAGGTAGAGAGATTTCGGAAGTATCGACATCTTAATGATGTTGCAACGGCCAAACCACGAGTGCAGGCCCGGGTGCCACCTATCTAAGAGTGCCCTAACTCTTCCAAGTAGGGGAGGAAAGTTAAGGCTAAATATGTCTGCCAGATCTGAAGGTATAAGCTGTGCTGTAGGGTTCGAAGTAACTGAGATGGCACAGCTACTCCCATCGCCTCCAATTTAGTAAAGTTTATCTTTAGATTCGACAAGGCCCCATATAGTTCGAAATCTTTCATTAAATTGGGCAACGAAACATGTGGGTTCAATAGGGAGAAAAGCAAATTATCCGCATAGGCGGAGACTTTGAGGTGAAGGTCGTCCAGTTCAATGCCCGAAATATCCGGATCAAGCCGGACTCTCTGCAAGAATGGCTCCAAAGACAGGGCGAATAGAAACGGCGAGAGAGGGCACCCCTGCCGGGTACCATTCGAAATGGAGAACGAGGCAGAGAGCACCCCATTGGCCTTAACTGTGGCCTGAGGGCCTGAGTAGAAACTAGATATCCATCGCATCATCTGATCTCCAAGGCCAAATTGTCTCAGAGTAGCGAACATGAAGTCCCAGCTCACCCTATCAAAGGCCTTCTCGGCGTTGGTGCCGAGGAAGACACAAAGGGACCCCCCTATCCGAGCCAAATGGACCAAATTGAGCACTTTGATCGTATTATCCCGTGCTTCTTGAGTGGGGATGAAGCCCACTTGGTCCAGATGGATCAACCAGGGAAGGTGGGACTGCAGACGGGAAGCGAGAAGTTTGGTAAAGAGCTTCAAGTCCGCGTTGAGAAGCGAAATTGGCCTGTAGCTGCTGCAAGTCGCTGGGTCTTTACCCTCTTTTAGTATAACCGAAATGTGGGCCATCAACGTAGCAGGAGGAAAGGATGTGGTTTGCCCCAGGGCATTAAAGACCCTAATCATATGAGGGCCCACCAAAGGTAGAAGCTTCTTATAATATTTTATTGTGAAGAAGTCCGGCCCCGGTGCCTTCCCAGATTTAGCCATCTCCACCGCCGCCCCAAGCTCCTCTAACGTAAAGGGACGTTCCAGCTCCTCCCGAACCTGGGAGGGGAGGCGGGGAAGGTTCGCCATAGCAAGGTAATCCTCCACCAGGGAAGGAGGTGAGCGTGTTGGAGGGAGATTGTATAACGAGGCATAAAATGTTATACACAAATGTGTGTGGCATGGCGACCCACAGTGCTAGGCCTCCACCCCTGTCATTGACAAGTAGCAAAAAAAGGCCCAAAGGCAAGAAAGTGGGGCTTTGAGTGAGGCGTGTCACTGTAAAGAGTCTCTACATGGCCTGTGAGCATAAAGTCCATACATTGGTGTTTAGTCATGTCATATAAACAAACACATAATCAGATACAATAAGTATTCAGCACGTCACAGCATACATATAAGTATCCTGAGTATTTATTGTTACATCCAAAAACAACAATCAATGGGTATTGGCAATAGCGTATGCAGACAGGTGGGTCAGGTATAGTAACCAATGGTTTCAGAAGGTCCATCTTGACAAAATATATTGAATAGTAAACCCTACGCGTTTCGTGGCATTATAGCCACTCATCAGGGGTAAAGCAATGGTACTGAAAAATAGATGAAATAACAATTGATTAGATGAGTGGTCCTCCAAGGAGGGACCTATAAACATCAACCATCTATATCTTTGTCTAGTGCATACCGACTTACCGATGCCACCCGGCCGAGATTGGTTACTATACCTGACCCACCTGTCTGCATATGCTATTGCCAATACCCATTGATTGTTGTTTTTTCTATATATGTCTCCAATTTATGTAAAGATACCCAATGTACCAATTTACATGCATGGGTACTTTTTGGATGTACAAATAAATACTCAGGATACTTATATGAATGCTGTGACGTGCTGAATACTTATTGTATCTGATTATGTGTTTGTTTATACGACATGACTAAACACCAATGTATGGACTTTATGCTTACAGGCCATGTAGAGACTCTTTACAGTGACACGCCTCACTCAAAGCCCCACTTTCTTGCCTTTGGGCCTTTTTTTGCTACGAGGCATAAAATGTCCCGAATTCCTGGGCTATTTCTCAGCCCGTCCGACTTGCAGATGAAAGATATGTAAGATGCCATGCGTTGGGCCCTAAGAGTTCTCGCCTGTAGCTTCCCGCATTTGTCCCCTGATTCGTAGGACATTTTCCTACAAGCATGCAGAGAGGCTTTGGCTTTATACCGGAGAAGGTCCGCGACCTGTCTACGAAGATTGGCCAGCTCGGCACCTAGGGGCAAAGAAGGCCCCCTTTTATGTTGCAGTTCGAGGCCGCGGATCTCCGCCAGGAGCTTCTGTAGCTGTTGTTCACGAGCACGCTTGATCCGGGAGCCATGTTTCATCAGGATCCCCCTGATAACAGCCTTATGGGCCTCCCACACTATCCCAGGATCACTATCCGGGGTGGTATTTGTGTGAAAATAGGCTGTAATTTCCCTAGTAACGTCCGTAAGGACTTCAGGGGTCTGTAGAAGGCTTTCGTTCAACCACCAACGCCAGTCAGGCGAGGAAGTCTGGTCTGACAGACCGAGCAGCAGAGTGATTGGCAAGTGGTCCGACCATGTAATCTGTCCTATCGTGACCTCCTTCACAAGAGAAAGGAGCTGATGGGGTATAAGGAAGAAGTCTATGCGGTAATATGATTGGTGGGGAGCAGAAAAAAAAGTGTAATCCCGCTCGACATCATGGAATACACGCCAGGGATCAACCAACTGCAGTTCGTGTAGAGCCCGTAGAATACGCTTCCTCGATCCCAGAGAGACAGAGGAGATGCCCGAAGAGGTATCAAGGTCCGGATGGAGAGGAACATTAAAATCCCCCCCGAGGATCAGCCTGCCCTCCGCAAATTCCACCAACCTTGTCAGCATTTTACAAATGAAGGAGTCCTGGTGAATGTTCGGAACATAGATAGTAGCCAGCGTCACCCTAATGCCGCCAAAACAGCCTTTGATAAACAAATAGCGGCCTCCTGGGTCCAGGCATTCCTCCAGAAGAGACCAGGGGATACGATTGGAAATCAAAATAGAGACACCCTTTGACTTGGCACTACTGTTTGAAGCATGGTATGAGCATGGAAAAAACAGTTCTGCAAAGGGGAGGCTCCCTGACCTGAAATGGGTCTCCTGCACGAATGCTATGTCCACACGGGAGTGTCTCAGATCAGAAAGAAGCATCATCCGCTTCTCCGGGACATTGAGTCCCCTAGCGTTCAAAGAGGTCACACTAATACCATCCATGTTGGGCAGGGGGGAAGGGTGGGGGAGGAGAGAGAGAGAAGAGAAGAGAGAAAAAAAAAAGGGGGGGGGAGGAAGGGAAGAAAGGGTGTGAAAGAAAAGAGGGGTAGAAAGTAAAAGTGAAGAAGCTAAGGGACGGTCCCCTAAGGGGTCCTACAAAGAGGAGTAACACTCACTACAATGCCTTCAAGGCACTGTGAGTGTCTGCCTATTTGGGAGAGGAAGTTGGCAACCGCGGGAGGAGCCGAACTTCCGCCAGAGCTCTCCAAAAAGTAAAATAAACTGCTGGTGAGCACTAATAGCAGACAACTTAACTTATAAAAACGTGCTAGAGCGTTAACCCCAATAACAATAGATGGAATACCCAATACCTGACCATTACTGAGCAGCGTACTCTCAGAGATTCAGTAAAGAAAGAGAACAAAAACACACAAACCCGTACACACAGAGAGACCCGCCCTCCCCCAGCCGTAAACCAGAGGCTGACTGTGGGGGGCCGCCCTCCTTGCACTGCTCACCCCCCTTCCCAGGGGGTGTCTCCGGGTCCCACAACCCCACGCCTCCGGTTAACGCAGGAGCCTCCACCCCCGTCCGACCCACCCTGCGAACCGGTCCACCATCAAGTGGTCGGCAAGGCAGACAGGAGAGGAGCCCCAGCGCAACCTCCAATGGAAGCAAGTCCCTCACTCCCAAGACACTCCCCCGTGAGTTCCCCTCCAACAGTCCCCTCCTTTGTGCAACAAAACCCAACTCCCCCAACCTGCAAGGAAAATTAAATATGTTAGTCGGTTACCCAAAGTATAAACATAGATATCAAGCAAGCCCCATTTAGGATGCAGAGTCAATAGAAGATCTCAGTCAGGCTGCAAACACAGGCCCCAGTCTGTTCCCCGCAGGTTTTGATTCATTAGTATGGACTCCAATGCCAGCCCCCAGGAGTGTTCAATCCCCCTTCTGGCAAACTGCAGCTGAGAACACAGTAGGGAGAACTTGCTGTCCATATTAGCTAGGGACCGCTGTAGTCTTTAAGAGGGGGAGCATGACACAAATGGGTGCCGTGGTGTTGCAAAGGTAGACCGTGAGCCAGCACAGCATGTTCCCACCGTTCCATCTGCCTCACCGCCCGCCAAGCGCGAGGAGACCAAATTGTTCGTTTCTCTCCCCGGCAGGGGGACTAGTAGGCGGGGCCCACATCAGAGCACTACCAGCGGCAGGAGGACCATCTTCAAACTTTGCCAGAAGACGTAGAGCAAAAGAGGGGATGGAGAGGTCCCACCACACAACCCGCCCGGGTCTCCGCCAGCTGGCGGGGTGTAGAGAAGATCAGGTGGGGGCGGCAAAACGTAGAAGCGGGTCATATGCAGATCAGGCACAACTACCACGTACTAACATAAGTAACGTCAAATAGTGAACGAGTAAAATGATTTCTCCAGGGCATTCATCTTAAGCCTCTCTTTCTTCAGACAGGGAGGCACAGCGCGGGCCCCGGCACCTCCCCACAGGTCGGGGTTGAAGGCCACCGCCCGCCGCTCACACAGGGGCCTCCCTAGTTGCCTGAGGCAGGGGCCACAGCCAGTTGGGGACCGGCACACTGTCCGTTTCCAGAAATGCAAACAAATTAGGCAGCTCCTCCGGGTGGCGGAGCGTGAATGAAGTTGACCCCTTCCACACCATTAAGGAGATGGGAAACCCCACCTATATGAACATCCCAACTGCCGTAACCTGTCTAGAAGGGGCCGGAGCAGTGCCCGACGTTGCAGAGTGGCCCTAGAAAGATCCGGGAGCAATCTCACTGTCATGCCATTAAAGTCAATGTCCCCCACTTCCCATGCCTTACGCTATAAAAGTTCTCTATGAGAGTATCTGTGCAAGCGACAAATAACATCCTGCGGTCTTTTAGGATCCGTAGAGAGTGGGCCCAAGGCACGATGTACTCAGTCGAACTCCATGTCCTGAGGTGGGATTGAGGCAGTCAGCTGTTGGCAGATAACTAGCACTGTGGGCTGTAAGGAGTCTTGACCCGATGCCTCAGGGAGGCCCCGGAGCCGCAAGTTATTACGACGGCTCCGGTCCTCGAGTTCTTCCAAATGTAGCTGTAGGGAGGAGACCTGGGCCAGTTGATCTGACTGCGCCCGCTCCAGCTGCTGCACCTGACCCTCCAGGGATGCCAAGGAGGTCTCCCGCCCGTCACCCTGTCTGAGAGTTGCTGCACTTCCGAGCGAACCGACTGTAGGTCTCGGCGGTGGGTCTCCTCCAGCCGAAGCACCAGGGCCTCCAAGTCAGCTCTGGTGGACAGAGCCCGCAGAAGTGCCCGGAGCTCGCCGTCTCCTATTGACCCCGCCAGGTTCGCGTGTGCATCTGCCGTTACTGGAGGATGTGAGAGGAGGTCGTCTGGGAAACCTGCCAGAGAGCCCGAGGCAGAAGACGGAGCCGGCAAGGAAGCCATGTGCAGCAGCGAGTGCGGTGCCCCACGTGCCTCCGGTTCACAGGCCCGTGATGTAGCTGACCGGGTCTCGTGGAAGTACTGGCGGATATCCGAATGAGGAGAGGTCTTTGAAGTTTTGCCCGGTGTTTTCCTTCTAGCGGGGCTCATACCTAGCAGCCAAGAAGGTGGTATCTGCAAAAGCTGTGGAGAGATGGCAGGAGCTCGTACAAAACACTTCTTCACTCCGCCATTGCCAGACCGCGATCTGCGATTTTTATCGGGACTGCGATATTGTAGCGGACATGTCGGACATTTTTGACACTTTTTTGGGACCAATGACATTATCGTCTTTCGGCTATAGCGCGGATCTGAAGGGATTAAACTTAATAGTTTGTTTAACAAGGTGATCGTTTACAATTACTTTCAGCATGATTTCTTCCCTATCTTCCTCCACACAGGCTTGAAAATGCCTGCAAGACTGGTGTGGACAAACATGGCTAAAAATACTCAGAGATCACCTTAATCACTTCCCACCTGCGCCATAGCTGAAACAGCTACAGTGTGGGCTTACTTTGCCGGGAGGGCATCCACTGCCCATGCATCCCTTGCGGCGGTCATTGTGTTCTTAGGACACAGCTGAGCACAGATCGGGATAAAGGGCCAATCACAGCAGCCCTTTACCACGTGATTAGCTGTTTCCAATGATAGCTGATCACGATGTAAACACAAGCAGGTTATTGGCATTCCTTTCCTCATGCTGACAGCGAGAGGAGAGAAGAAGAGAGCTGATAACTGGCTTGTGTGAAAGGGACATCTACACTGATAATCAGGGCACTAATTATCAGTGTCCTGATCAGCAGTGCAGTCTCAACAGTGCCCACCAGTGTTGCCAAACAGTGCTCATCAGTGCTGCCAATCAGTGCTCATCAGTGCTGCCAATCAGTGCCCATTAGTGCCTCCTCATCAGTGTCACCTATCAGTGCCCATCAATGCTGCTTACCAGTGCCCATCAGTGCCACCTATCAGTGCCAATCCATGCCAGCTATTAGTGCCCATCAGTGCCGCCTATCAGTGCCCTTCAGTGCCGCCTATCAGTGCCACCTCATTAGGGCCTCTTTATCAGTGCCCACCAGTGCCGTCTATCAGTGCCCATCAGTGCAAAATTTTATAACAAACTAAAAAAATGGTTTGTTTTTTTAACGGCCTTTTTTAGTTTGTTTAGCAAGAAATAAAATAAAACCCAGCGATGATTAAATACCACCAAAAGAAAGCTCTATTTGTGTGGGAAAGAAATGATAAAATTTCATATGGGTGCAGTGTAGCATGACTGCGCTGAAGGCGCTGAAAGCTCAAAATTGGCCTGGGCAGGAGGGGAGTGAAAGTGCCCGGTAGGTACGTGGTTAAATTACTCACGCTTAAAGGCAAAAGTCACCTTTACAAAAAAAAACTGCCTATGCAGGTAAGGGGGGTGTGTAGATAAAAACTAACTGTGTGGATTTGACCAAAGCTGGATAATGCCCTTGCTATAGGTGTAGGCCATTTACATACTTCATGAAGCCTGACTGACAAACTCCCAGAGATAACATCATCCAGTTCTGCCTTGTTGCTAGGATGTTGCTAAGAAACTCCTAACTGTTATTGCCCACCTCTGCCATCACAGGAGGGAGCTCTCAAACACTTAGCTCAGAGCTTACTGTGTCAGGGGAGAGAAAGAGCTCAGTCCTGTGATGATGAACAGTAAAAGCTGGGAGAGTCTTAGTAACATCCTAGCAACAAAGCAGGATGGGATGATGTCATCTCTGGGTGTTTGTCAGTCAGGCTTCATGAAGTATGTAAATGGCCTACACCTATAGCAAGGCCATTATCCAACTTTGGTCAAACCCGCACAGTTCGTTTTTATCTACACCCCCCCCCCCCCCCCTTACCTGCATAGGCAGTTTTTTTAGTAAAGGTGAATTATGCCTTTAAGACCCCTTTCACACTGAGCCGTGGGTCTGTTCACAGTAAAGTGCTGACCGTTGTAGCTGCACTTTAGCACTTTTTAAGCGCTGCCCATTCATTGCAATGTGCAGGGGCGTTTTGGGAGCGGTGTAAACAGCGCTCCCAACCCGCCACAAAGATGCTGCTTGCAGGACTTTTCCGAACGTCCCGCAAGCGTACCGTCCCAGTATGAAAGCGCTCATTGCACTGAATGGGAAGCAGTTTCCAGGCGCTTTACAGGCTCTATTTCTAGCGCTAAAACGCCTGGAAACTGCCTCAGTGTGAAAGTGGTCTAAATGTAAACGGGCTGGTTCTCATGGGTCATGTGCTCCACCCAGACTATAACAACAACTGCCCTAAAGCTGAATAACACTGGAAATGGGTTCTGGGTGTCATGGCAGCTTCCATTGGGAGCTTCTCACATAGTTATTTTGCTTAACCTTCAACAAGCAAAGCATTCTATAGCAAAGGTGTGTAAAAATGGGCAAGGAGGCCCAGAGAAAAGCAGAGTGGTTGCCCATAGTAACCAAGTTTCATGTTCTCAAAATTGGGCACCACATGGACTGATACAGATCATCTTTCTTTAAGGGTCCATGCACACTGGGCTGAAAAAAACGCTCATATAGAGAGTTTTTCTACACACGTTTAGGAGCCTTTTGGGCTCTAAGTAGGTTGAAAACCACAGCACCCAATCGTAATCAAGTATAGGCGCTGATCAAAACTGATTTCTGATTGGTTGGTATGGACTATACACTGGTTACTGCATTTGGCTGATTATAAAGTGAGAGGTTATGCTCGCGTCACTGTGGTGCACAAAGGTGCGCGCATTGCAGAGCAATTTAGCAGATGAGCAGTGGTGCCATGTGCGTGTGGTTTAGAGTGAGCTAAACTGCATGTGCTGCAGCACCATGTTGTTTGTTGCCGCAGCACCATGTGGTTTGGTTTCGCAGCACCATGTGGTTTGGTTTCGCAGCACCATGTGGTTTAGTGCCGCAGCACCATGTGGTTTGGTTCCGCAGCACCATGTGGTTTGGTTCCACAGCACCATGTGGTTTTATGCCATAGCACCATGTGATTTGGTGCCGCAGCACCATGTGGTTTGGTTCCGCAGCACCATGTGGTTTAGTGCCGCAGCACCATGTGGTTTGGTTCTGCAGCACCATGTGGTTTGGTTGTGCAGCACCATGTGGTTTAGTGCCGCAGCACCATGTGGTTTCGTGCCACAGCACCATGTGGTTTGGTTCCGCAGCACCATGTCGTTTAGTGCCGCAGCACCAAGTGGTTTAGTGCCACAGCACCATGTGGTTTGGTTCCACAGCACCATGTGGTTTGGTTCTGCAGCACCATGTGGTTTGGTTCCGCAGCACCATGTGGTTTGGTGCCGCAGCACCATTTGGTTTGTTGCCGCAACACCATGTGGTTTGGTGCAGCACATTTTCGAAAAATACTCAGGGACTTCTTTTCACCATTTCTTGCACGTAGAGAAGCTCACTGAAATGCATGGGCTGTCCAGCCTGCAGAAAGGCACCCGTGCTCAGCCAGGCCTGTAGGTGTGAACCAAGCTTAAAGCATGTGTTACCCCAGCATTTCATATTCCTGATATGTGCCTGCTGTACCATGTATTGATATGAAGAAGCCTCCTGTTCTCTTTGTATTGCTTTCTTTATGTGAAATTCCCTGGTGTTCCTACCAGGCCTTCTGCTTTCCTATTACAAACTGACCACACTAAGCAGGAGAACACACCATGGTCAGTTCTCTAGCTGTGGTCCTCCAATGATCTGACTTCTCCTGACACGCCCCCACTGAAAGCCATTTATTGGGAAGCTCAGTGTTCTGCTGTTTCTCCTCCCCTCAGCTCTTATGCAGCTGAGATCAGAGTGAAGGTATTAACTTATAAAAAATGGAAAAAAGGGTATTCATAGTGTTTTTTTTATATCTGTACACAAATGTTTTGCCTTTCATTTTACATTTTAAACTGAATAGGTTGTTATACAAGGTGATTGTTTACAATCCCTGTAATTGCTTGTTCACACGTACAGCTATCATCTTGCCAACCTGCCGGCGGCTCATACAGGCCACGTAGCATAACTGTAAGTCAGGGCTTCCTTTCGGGTCTGCTCGCGCATGCGCACATGCACCCAGAAACCCGAGCTGTCATTGGCTACAGGAACAGTTTGTCAGTGGGTCCCGGCCAACGATCTATGGCCGGGACCTGCTGATTGGCTGAGCGAATGACAGAAGAAACCCCTGTGTTAATTACTCTCTACAGAGTGCAGCAATGTGGCTGTTCTTTTTTTTTCTCCCTTACAAAGAAGGGAGTAAAAACGGTCACATCTCAGTAAAAGTAGCACACAGTATACAATTTACACACAGTAAGCCTTTCATTGCCCCTAGATGTTAACCCCTTCCCAGCCAGTGTCATTAGTACAGTGACAGTGTGTATTATTAGAACTGATTGCTGTATTAGTGTCACTGGTGATGTCAATTCTCACAAAGTGTCAGTTAGTGTCAGATTGTCCGCCACACTGTCACAGTCACACTAGAAGTCACTGATCATCACCATTACTAGTATAAAAACAAAATAAATAAAAATTCCAGCATACAGTATGGTGAACCTTGGCACCCCGGATGTTTTGGAACTACATTTCCCATGATGCTCACACACTCTGCAGTGTAGTTGAGCATCATGGGATATGTAGTTCCAAAACATCTGGGGTGCCAAGGTTCACCATCACTGGTACTGTACCATAGTTTGCAGACACTATAACTTTCCACAAACCAATTAATATTAGCTTATTGGTAATTTTTTTACCAAAGACATGTAGCAGAATACATTTTGGCTTAAATTTATGAAGAAATTTGATTTATTTAGATTTTTTTATTTATATATGTTTTATAGCAGAAATTAAGAAATATTATTTTTCTAAATGTTTTCGTCTTTTTTTGTGTATAGAGCAAAAAATAAAGAAAACAATGGTGATCAAATACCACCAAAAGAAAGCTCTATTTGTGTGAAAAAATGATATCAATTTCATTTGGATAAAGTGTTCCATAACCATGCAATTACCAGTTAAACTGCTAAATAGCAAAAAATGGCCTGGTCATGAAGGGGGTAAAACCTTCCAGAGCTCAAGAGGTTATTGTTGACAGGGAGCATATTGCCTCCTCGCTGCCTGTTTTAACACTGTCACAGGGTGGCTGTGGCGCATCCCCACTCTCTTGAATAGGTCGCATTCGGCGGTGGTACTGAGAAGTGCAGGTGACACAGGTATGTTACAGGGCAGTTACAGCATTCGCTTGAATGGGTCACATTATGCGGCGGTATCAGGAAGGGCAGGTGATGCAGGCGTGAGCGCCTCTCCCGGCTTCACTGAGGGAAGCCTGTCGTGCATGCAAGAAAAAAACTTTATTGGAAGTAAACAAAGCAACATTAAACTCCCCACTTTTTTGTACTCCTGTGCGCTGCAGGCCGGTGGGGAATGACTCTAGCACTAGACCTCCTCTGTAACTCAAAACTGGTAACCTGTAGGAATTTTTAACCACTTCCCGACCGCCGTATGCAAAATGACGGCCGGGAAGTGGCTTAGTTATCCTGACTGGATGTCATATGACGTCCTCAGGATAACAAGCCGCCGCTCGCCTGGGGGGCGCGCATTGCGGCGATCGGTGGTGTGGGAGGTCAGTCTGACCCCCCGCAATACGGCTCTCGGTAAAGCGCTTCGATCCGAAGCACTTTACCATGTGACCAGCCATGACCAATCACGGCTGGTCACAGTGTAACACAGGAAAGCTGTTTATCGGCTTTCCTGTACTCAGGTCTGCAGACCTGATGAGGGGAGAGCCGATCGGCTGCATCCCTGACAGGGAGGGTTTGTGCTGATGATTTATCAGCACAGCCCTCCCTCAGATCGCCACCCTAGACCACCAGGGAGCCTGCCCAGGGACCACCAGGAATGTGCCCACCCAGGACCACCAGGGAGCCGACCAGGGACCACCAGGGAGCCGATCTGGACCACCAGGGAGACCCCCCTAGACCACCAGGTAAGTGACATAGTGCCCAGTGTGGATGGCACACAGTGCCACCTTCAGATGCCACCCTAGACCACCAGGGAATGAGCCCCCTATCAGTATATATGCCCACCAGTGCCCCTATCAGTGCCCACCAGTGCCCCTATCAATGCATACCAGTGCCACATATCAGTGCCCACCATTGCCACCTACCAGTGCCCACCTATCAGTGCCCAGTTCCGCCTATGAGTGCCAATCAGTGCTGTCTATTAGTGCCCATCAGTGCCGCTTAGCAGTGTCCATCAGTGCAGCATAGCAGTGCCCATCAGTGCTGTATATCAGTGCCACCTCTCAGTACCCGTCAGTGCTGCTTATCAGTGCTGCATAACAGTGCTCATCATCGCTGCATATCATCAGTGCCTCATCATCAGTGCCACCTCATCAGTGCCGCCTCATCAGTGCCAATCAATACTGCCACATCAGTGCCCGTCAGTGTAGCCTCATCAGTGCCCACCAGTGATGGAGAAAATTTACTTATTTACAAAGTTTTGTGACAAAAATAGAAATTTTTTTTTTTTCAAAATTTTCGGTCTTTTTTTATTTGTAGCGCAAAAAATAAAAACCGCAGGGGTGATCAAATACCACCAAAAGAAAGCTCTATTTGTGGGAACAAAATGATGAAAAATCTGTTTGGGTGTAGCGTCGCACGACGGCGCAATTGTCATTCAAAGAGCAACAGCACTGAAAACTGAAAATTGGTCTGGTAGTAAAGTATTCTAAGTGCATGATATTGAAGTGGTTAAACATCACAGATGGAGATTTTTAAGTGCCAGTTGGTCGCCATTCCAACTGCGGGCGCAATTTTGAAGCATGACACGTTGGGTATCAATTTACTCAGCGTAACATTATCTTTCACAATATGGAAAAAGTTGGACTAACTTTACTGTTGTCTTATCTTTTTAACTCAAAAAATTTTCTTTTTTCCCTTGTATGACCGCTGCGCAAATACGGTGTGATAAAAAGTGTTGCAATGACCTCCATTTTATTCTCTAGGGCAGGGTTTCTCAACCAGGGTTTCCGTGGAACCCTAGGGTTCCTCTAGAGGCTGCTAGGGGTTCCTTGAGCAATGGTCAATTTCTACCTCTCAGATAAATTCCCAATGAGATCATTGATCTTTTTAGCTATCTGTAAGGGAGTAATTCTTCCCAATGACCACAAGTGTAAGGAGCATTCTTCCCATTGACCATCACACTAATGTATCATGAGTTGTAGATTTTTCATTTTTAGCAGGGGTTCCCCCGAGACCGGAGAATTATTTCAAGGGTTCCTTTGTGTTGAAAAGGTTGAGAAAGGCTGCTCTAGGGTGTTAGAAAAAAATATATATAATGTTTGGGGGTTCTAAGTAATTTTATAGCAAAAACCCTGATTTAACTTGTAAACACGACTCTCAAAAATAGGCTCGGTCCTTAAGTGGTTAAAAACTCCACCATCTTCCACATATCTTACTTGTGTTGCTATATTGAGTTGAAGCACCCAACTGGCTCTACTACCTCTCTGCATACTGTCCAGTGCGGGGTGTCGGAATCTGCACTGCACCCCGGGCACCTGCATCTCCCTTGTCCCCATCCTACACTCAGTGGGAGCCGCTCAGGAGATCAGATCTATGGGGGCCATTGGGAGACAAGCTGCCACTTGTGGTGGGCAGGAAGCAGAGGGCCTGAACCAGAGGTGGGGGAACTGAGTTCCACCAAGTTCCAGATGAAAAAAAGCCCTGCTATCAAGTAGTAAATTGTAGTAGCCCATGTTAACCAATCAGTTTTCCACTTACTTTAAAAAAAAAAAAAGTATTAGCTTGGAAGAAATGTTCTGATTGGACATGATAGTTTACATTCAGTCCACCATATTCTTAGGCTTAGGGCCTTAGGCTCCATTCACACTTCAGCATTTTTTTGCATGTTTGTACAGGTGCTTTTGCACACGTTTAAGGCTTGGGCTCCTTTTTTTTTTTTAGCCAAGAAAGCTTGTTACTGGGCAAGAGAACACACAATGTGGCTGTGCATCAAAAGAAGCTCCTGTACTTTTTTCGAGCGACGCGCTTCAAGCGACACTGCATTGAATGGGTGCCAATGAATATAATGGAAATCTAAATGTTCAGCATTAAACTGCTTTTGGGGAAGCTTTAGATTGGCTGCTTCACCCTAATTCACACCTGAGTATGAGCGCAGCCAGGCGATTTAGGGGCAACTTTCTAGGGCAGCATTGCGTATTTTGGCCCCAATATACTTCAATACTACTGCTTGGAAGATGAGCATCTTTCAATACACTGGCAAAAACAATGCTACAAAAAAGGTCAAAAAACAACCTAAGGTGCCCAGCCCAAGTGTGTTTTGCTTGTTTCAGGTGCTCCTATTAGTCTCCTTTCACACTGAGGTGCTTTACAGGTGCTATTTAGCTAAAAATAGCGTCTGTAAAGAGCCTCAAAAATCCCCACCAATGTGAAAGCCCTGAGTACTTTCACACTGGCGCGGTGCACTTGCGGGACGTTACAAAAAGTCCTGCAAGCCGCATCTTTGGGGTGGTGCAGCAATACACTGCTCCTTCACCGCCCATGCCCATTGAAAACAATGGGCAGCGCTTCCGAAGTGGGCGCACACCGCCTCGGTGGCACTTGTGGGGGGTTAAAAGTGCCGCGCACCCGCCTGCATAGTGGCGCCGCTATAACAGTGATAAATCAGCTTCAGCGGGGATTTACCGCTACCGCCCGCCCGCCCCAGTGTGAAAGTAGCCTTAAAGTCTATAGGGTTCAACATGCCCCAAAGAAGTTTATGTTGTTTCATGCGAAAAGCAACCAGCAGCACAGCATTTAGGTGTGAACAAGCCCATGGAGACTGATGCCCAGATTTCTGATTGGCTGCTTGAAGCATCTTGGACACAAATTCCAAAATTTCTGATTGATTGCTTAAAGAGGAACTGTAGTCTGCTCACATAATTTGTAATAAAAACATCTTTGCCATTCTGAAGCTTCCCTCCAACCACTTTGCATATTATTTTATATATACTGTGATTCTGTACTTGCCAAATATGCTGCAGAAATCTCCCTCCGCTAAGTCTGGCTGCATCCATTTTAACTGTGGGCATCTGAAGCTGCTGCCTGATCACTTACTGGATATACACAGACACACAGAGGCACACCTCCATCTCTGCAGCTCTCATTGGCCCTCTCATGACTCACCCCCCCTTCCTTCCTGGCAAACTCTCACAAGAGTGAGAGAGAGAGCTGTGCTTGATGTCATAAGCCTAGGCTAATGACCAGACAAGAAGAAGTGGGCTGTATAAGGTATTTACTAGCAGAAAAAAATGTTTTACTATCCAAAGTTAAAACAACAAGGGCAGAAGATTTAATAGATAGAAAGTTTAAAAAATTACTGATGTCTTGATTTCTGAATGGCTGCTTGAAGTTCCTGCACACTAATGCCTAGATTTCTGATTGGCTGCTAAAAACATCTCAGACACTTATTCCTAGCTTTCTGATTGGCTGCCTAACACTCCCGTACACTGGTGCCCTAGTTTTTGTCTGGCTACTTGAAGCTCCTGCACACTGATGCTGAGATTTCTGATTAATTCTGGTTAATTGAGCCCTGGTTCACACTGATGTGATGCGGGAAAAGCACAAGATGTGCTGCGTTTCCCCGCATCGCACTGCTTAGCAATTACACGGCTTCAATGTGATCTGCTGCGGGTGTCAATGTCAGATTAACGACACCCAAAACAGATTTCAAAACGCAGTGCGATTGCCAGAATCACATCACATGGGTGTGAACAACCACACAATGCGATTCAGGTGCAGGAAAAAAGGGTCCTGCACTATTTTGGTGCGGATGCAATGCGATTTGAATACAAAAAAGTATGGCTCAAAATTCTACCACACAGACATTGCATGTGATGTGCACAGGAATGCGGTGCAATTTCTGTGTGTCACATGCAGTGTTCTCCACACATGCAAATTGCACCTGAACTTGCAAAAAAGTAGTGCAGGAACTACTGTCAAAATCTGTGCGACTCCATTGGACTCAGAGTTGCGCCGATTTGACCACTTCCAATGCAGACAATAGAGTGTTACTTGTCATGCGTTTTGAAACTGTCAAATTGTATGACAAGTCGTACCGGTATGACCGGGGGCTTAAACCAGGAATCCTGTGTCTTTGTCACTTCCTGTACACTGAACTGAAGTTTCAAACAATTTTATCAGCCTTTTCAGCTATCCACCTCCCTAAGCTATGGTAATGAGATGAGGGGGAGGTGTCCTGTAGTCCTTATCAAGCGAGCGGCCTAGGGTGACAACGTTAGTCCCCCATACTGAAGAAACAGCACGAGTGAGCGTTGTCACCCAAGGACAAGCAGACTACATTTGCATGTCCACATGTGATGCTGAGCCTCCATGATGGAAAGACTTGAAATCCAATGGATGAAAGCAGTGGGCCAGGGACAGTCAGGATGGGGAGGAAAGGGCTAGATTATGCTGGACATCCTCCAGCCAGGAAATGAGACGGGCTCTATCTGACCTACTGCTGTTTCTAATGCACATTGTGAGAAGCTCACAGTGTGCAGTGAATTCAGAGGAAACCATTCCAGTCCATGAGAAGAGCTGGTACAACTGGGCAAGACTGAAGGGAAGGCTGGAGGGAGAATTTAAAGTAAATGTAAGATAATAACAACAGACACAACACTAATGGAAATTATCTATTTTATTTTTTGTCCATTGCACAGATCTCTGGATTCCTGCTGAGCCTGTTGGGTTATGTCACAGAGGTCCGCCTGTCTTCTTCTCTTTAAAAGGAGGGGTACAGAGCGCAAACATTACCATCAACATGAGCCCCAGGAAGAGGATGACCAGGGCAGCATCGCGCAGTCGCTGAGCACAGAGCGCCGCGTCTTCCTGCAAGAGACATGATCAGGTCAGTTAGGACACCACACACACCTCCCTATGTCATAGATGTTTCCACCTTGTGTCCTGCTCACTGCATATACCAGATCTCCTGGGTACCCCACAACTCTCTCTGGTTCCTCCTGCTGACCCCCATGTCATTACAGAAGACAGTTAGTTGTATACTGGTCGGCAGAAGAACAAGAAAAGGCCGTGGTGGCCCCAGGAGATTGACACTCCTGGAGGTCTCAGTTTTTCAGCAAATTCAGGGGAAGATTCCTCATGAATGTAGCAGTGTTCAGTGCCATGGGTGGAAGGAAAGACTAGCATTTACTTTTCTCCTTTACAGAAATGCCTTTAGTATAGGGACAGAGTTACTTTAAAGTGGTAATAAATCCAGCACACAGCCAGTGATTGACAGCCTCAGCTCTGTTCCTGTGTGCTGTGTGAAGGGGGTGTGTCTCTCCCTTCCAATCAGCTCTCAGAGCTCTCCTCGCTGAGCTCTGCAGTGTGTAATTTCAGCTCCTTTCTCTCTGCTTTCTGACAGTTCAGTCAAGCTTTATAAATTCTGCACTTAGGACGGCCGTAGAGAAGAGAAGACTGCAGATAAACAGGTACAGCTTATTTAGGAGGATTTGTTTAATCTCTGAGTATCACCTGAGGCCAGTCACTTCACTGGGTATATGGAAGGGTTTACAACCACTTTAAGTCTAGTTTTACCTCATTCCTTGCTCCTGCAAGGTTCCTCCTTCTATATGCCCGTTCCCCTCTTCTTTGTGGTGCTCTAGCTGGCAGGCACATCAAGTACAATGCAGGACCAAGAGTCCTGCACAAACGTAAGGAAGACAAGGGTTTGCCCCCAATCCAGAGCGTCAGAGAGGACAGAAGAACGCTGGCAGCCGAGTGCAGCTGTCATCCGAAAATACAATACAAATACACTACAACACATTACATCACTTCCGATTTTGTATTCTGTCGTACGAGAATTTTCGTAACTTTAGTAACCTATTCATTTTTGATATGCGACTAGCATGCAAAAAAAACGGATGATCTGTCGTCCGATTTTCGGATTGTGTGTATGGGCCATTAGCTTTAAAGTGTATGTTACTCCAACATTTCATATGTCTGATATGTGTCTGCTGTCTACCATGTATTTGTGTTAAGTACATGGGGCTCTGATGTGATGGGGACATGTAATGTAATGTAATAAGGGGCCTCTAATATGAAGGGGGGACCTTTGAAGTGATGAGAGGACCTATGATGTGATGAGGGGCCTCTGATGTGATGGAGGACCTCAGGTATGAAGGGGGCGACCTCTGATGTGCTGTGGGGCCTCTGCTGTGATGGGGGACCTCTGATGTGATGGGGGACCTCTGATGTGATGAGGGGCCTCTGATATGGAGGGGGACCTCTGATGTGATGAGGGGCCTCTGATATGGAGGGGGGACCTCTGATGTGATGGAGGTCCTCTAAAGTGAAGTGGGGACCTCTGATATGATAAGGGGACCTCTGATGTAATGGGGGGCCTCTGATGTGATGAGAGGACCTCTGACATGAAGAGGTGATTTGATTTGATGAGGGGCCTCTGATATGAAGGGGGGACCTCTAATATGATGGGAGACCTCTGATGTGATGAGGGATCTCTGATGTGATGAGGGATCTCTGATGTGAGGGGAGACCAATGATGTGATGGGGGACCAATGATGTGGTGAGGCGACCTCTGATGTGATGGGGGACCTCTGATGTGATGAGAGGACCTCTGATATGAAGAGGCGCCCGGATTTGATGAAGAGCCTCTGATGTGATGGGGACTTCTGATGTGATGGGGTACTTCTGATGTGATGAGGGGCCTCTGATATGTAGGGGGGACCTTTGATGTGATGAGGGGACCTCTTATGTTATGGCGGTCCTCTAAAGTGAAGTGGGGACCTCTGATGTGAT
>BLSH010088069.1:699180-709201 GCA_018402905.1 Glandirana rugosa
CCAGGGGATAGTGTAGACGGCAGGGAGTAGTGTAGTCTCCAGGGGGGAAGTGTAGTCTCGGGGGGGGGGGGGAAGTGTAGTCTCCGGAGAGTAGTGTAATCTCTAGTTTATTCCAGCGGAGAAGTATAGTCTCCAGGAGCGTAGTGTAGTCTCCAGGGGTGAAGTGAAATCTCCTGGCGGTATTGTATTCTCCAGGGGAGTAGTGTAGTTTCCAGGGGGGATGTATAGTCTCCGGGGAGTAGTGTAGTCTTCATGGGGTAGTGTAGTCTTCAGGGGTAGTGTAGTCTCCGAGAAGTAGTTTAGGCCCGCGGAGAAGTATAGTCTCCAGGAGAGTAGGGGGGGGGGGCTCTGATGTGAAGGGGGGACCTCTGATGTGATGAGGGACGGCAGATGTGATAGGGGACCTCTGATGTGATGGGGGACCTCTGATGTGAAAAGGGGCCTCTGATATGAAGGGGGAACCTCGGATGTAATGGGGGACCTCTGATGTGATGTCATACTAGGTCTAATGTGATGAGAGGCCTCTGATATGAAGGGGGGGCTCTGATGTGAAGCAGTGACTCTGATATGAATGGGGGCTCTGATGTGTTAATTTCATCAAAGCGGTTGTGTGTGTTGTCCCAGGATCAGGTTTCCCATTGATAAGTAAAATGTACATTTTTTACATTTTAGACTGAGGGGGCCTCAAAATTTTTCATACTTTTAAAAGATGGGTGCTGGGACAGAAAAAAGGTTGAGAAACTCTGTTGTAAACAGATATTTCAGAGCAGGTCTGTGATGGCAGTGTTCCTTACCTCAGATATGACATTCTGTATCAGGTCTACATTATACACAAGGCACTTGGTGGAAGCGCTGGGTTCTGTTTCCAGCACATACATCTCCGGGATCAATGGGACACCGGAACCGCTCACGGGACATTGCCGGAACCCTCTGTAAGAAGAAGACAACATGTCATTGTGGCAGGGTTGTGTGTGAGGCAGTGGTATCCCCTCCTTGTCAGCTATGGAAACAATAAGGCAGATCCTTACCTGCTCCTGTTCTGTAGATATAGCAACCATTATTCTCCGTGCACTTGCTGAAATCTTTCAATGTACAAGTATGTGCTAGGCGGGAAGATGAAAGTCATAGTGGAGTAAACCTATGACTATTGCAAGGATGGCTGTAATATATACACTTGCAGGAGAGCCAACCGGTCAGTTGCAGAACCAGTAGGTGGGGTCACTGAGTGATACAGGGTGCTCTGGGATCACTGGGTGATACAGGGTGCTCTGGGATCACTGGGTGATACAGGGTGCTCTGGGATCACTGGGTGACACAGGATGCTCTGGGGTCACTGAGCAACACAGGATGTCCCTGGGTAGAAAGCTGTGGAGGTCACTGGGTGATACAGGATGCTCCAGGGTAACTGGGTGATGCAGGATGCCCTGGGGTAACTGCATGACATAGGATGCTCTGGGATCATAGGGTGACACTGGATGCTCTGAGGTCAGTGGATTACACAGAATGCTCTGGGGTTACTGAGTAAGACAGGATGCTCTGGGGTCACTGGGTAGGATGCTGTGGAGGTCACTGAGTAACATGGGATGTTCTGGGGTAACTGGGTGAAGTAGAATTGCTCTGGGGTCACTGGGTAATGCAGGATGCTCTGGTGACACAAGATGCTCTGGGGTCACTGGGTGACGGAGTCACTAGATGACACAGGATACTCTGGGGTCACTGGGTGCTCTGGGGTCGCTGGGTGACATAGGATGCTCTGGGGTCGCTGTGTGACACTGGATGCTCTGGGGTTGCTGGGTGACACAAGATTCTCTGGGGTGAGTGGATTATACTGAATGCTCTGGGGACAATGAGTAACACAGGATGCTTTGGGGTCACTGGGTAGAATGCTGAGGAGGTCACTGGGTGACACAGGACTCTCTAGGGTAACTGGGTGATGCAGGATGATCTGGGGTCACTGGGTAGAATGGTGTGGAGGTTGCTAGGTGACACAGGATGTTCTGGGGTCACAGGAACTCACAGGGTTCTCGTGGGCTGCAGGGTGTCACAGGCTGGTGACTAGCACAGGGGCCTCAAGGCAAGAGGAGCTAGGTAAGGTGTCCTCCTCTTAAGCTTAACAATAAGTTGCTTTTACACCAAGCCATGCACCTCTTTCTCATTTGAAGTTGCATTATCAGGACAGCTGTCTTCTAATTGGCTGCAGCACCAGAACTCAGGGGGAACCACAGAATACCAGTAGCACAAGGTAAAGGGATGCTGGTATTGTAATGTGCCTTATTACTGCATTAAAAATGATCATGCGACTTTAGTAAAAGCAGATTTTAAAAGAGTTTAGCAAGTGCACTGGGATGGCTCTCAGTATCCACAGAACAGAAGCAGGTAAAGCTCTGTAATAAAGTTTGCAAAGCAGACAGGGTCAGGTGACAGACTCCCTGTGATGATCTCTGTAGCCACAACACTCGCTGTGTACAACACAGCTCCCACTTACGTAGTCTTTGGCAGAAGTTCTTGAGGACCGGTCAAGCTGACACAGTATTTCACAGCGCACTCCGCTTCACTGTCATTACACTGGATGGACCCCCAATAAGAGGTCAGAGTAATGGTCAGGTGGGTGTCCTCACTGGGACCTGTGAAAACAGAAAATTGTGTGATACAAAAAGGAGACGTGTAAACACCTCAAGGAAGGGAGAACACCCCAAACTCCAGGGAGAGACGCTCTTAAAGGAATCTACAGTAAAAATATACACGGAAATGTGATCTGAGAAACTCCAGGTTTTTAAAAAATAAAAAACAGGGGTTTGGGTTTCTCAGCAGTAAGCTAGCAGGGATGCCGGCTGTACTGTCTGATCAACTCACAGCTACTAGAGGAGAATTTGAATTGAAAAAACATAGAACAAGTATGTAAAGAACATAATATGGAATATTACTTCTATTACCATTTTTAGCCATGTGACTGTACATAACGATCAGCCTTGTGCCGTCACCATCTGCTGGTTGTTATCCAGCACTATAGCTCATGTCTCTGCATAGCACACCTGCCCTAATTAGGAGAATTTAAGTAGACTGCTGAACATTCATTCCTGTGCCTGGTCAAAGGGTCAGTCTGCCCACTCATACCTTGGGTAGAGGTATGTCTGACTTTTTCATGTCCTGGATTACTGCTCTAAGTTGTTTGGACTGCAATTAAACTTGGCTGTTCTGTATCTACCCTTGTTGTCACACACAGGGGTCCATATAGACTAGGAGGAGTAGAGTCTGGGTGATTTCAGGAGTATAACTTAGGGTAGAGAGGCAGAAGTGGGTACAGACAGTGAAGCATAGCAGGCCAGGTGACTGCAGAGCATGCCAGAGGCTGCATGGAAACAGCTGTCACAGAGGTGTACCAGCAGTCACTAGATGACATAGGATGCTCCAGAGTACACTAGAGTTGGGGTGAACTAAGGCCACAAAATGACATAGCATGCTCTGGAGTGCACTAAAGACATGGTCACACTGGTGTTACTAGATGTACTGGGTGCACATAAGGCATTGGGTACAGTGGGCACAGGGTGATTCACTGGGTGTACAGGGCACTGGAGTCACAGGGTACACGGAGCGCACAGGAGACACTAGGTGTACTGGAGTTCAAGAGTACACCAGGCGCACAGGACGCCCTAGATGTACTGGAGTTCAAGGGTACACCAGGTGCACAAGAAACACTAGGTGTACTGGAGTTCAAGGGTACACCGGGCGCACAGGAGACACTAGGTGTACTGGAGTTCAAGGGCACACCGGGCGCACTGGAAACACTAGGTTTACTAGAGTTCAAGGGCACACCGGGCACACAAGAGACACTAGGTGTACTGGAGTTCAAGGGTGCACTGGGCACACAGGAGACAGTAGGTGTACTGGAGACACTAGGTGTACTGGAGTTCAAGGGTACACTGGGCACACAGGAGACACTAGGTGTACTGCAGTTGAAGGGCACACCGGGTGCACTGGAGACACTAGATTTAATGGAGTTCAAGGGTACACTGGAGTGGAGACACTGGGTGTACTGGAGTTCAAGGGTACACTGGAGACACTAGGTGTACTGGAGACACTGGGTGTACTGGGCACACTGGAATCATGGCTGCACAAGAGTCTCGGGGTACACTGAAGTCATGCATAGGGGTAAATACTGCCGCAGAAAGGGGGGTCTTGACTAAAGTGTTGCACCGCATTACTTGAACATTGAGCCGTTGCTTGCAATTTAAATCCATGTCAATCAAGAAAGCTGTCTCCTCATTGGCTGTGGCACTGGTGCTCTAGGTGAAACCTAGCTGAAACCCACATGCCAGAGAGGTGAATGGGTGCCGGATCCTGGAGCTGGTGAGTATGAGACTTATCATCGGTGTGTTTTCTCTGCTATTGTCAGTCTGTGTTTAAGCATCCTTGCATTTTGGTTGGCTATCACCCCTGGTGGTGCAGTCAAACCATCGAACTCCCTGGCACTGTAATTTATGACATGTTATTGGACTCAGCTGCAAATGACTGTCACTTTTTTCTTTTGAAAATAAGGATCCTTATATTAGCTTAGTGAGCCTTATTCACCAGAGTACCCCTTCAGTGTTCAGAATGAAAAGCTGTCTAGAAGAGGTGGGAAATGTGTGCAGTGTTCTGGTATGAGGAAACACAGGACACGACACAGGAAGATCTGGTCACAAGATCTTCACTCACAACGTGTAGCATTTCCTGAACTGTAAATCTCGGCAACCACGGCCAACAGCAGCCAGGGATGATCTTGGGGGTTGCAGGGTGAATGCCAAAAACATGGGGCTCTATTTGCATAGCTAAAATACACCAGCACAGGGATTTCTATTTTCAAAAGTCCAATGAGATTAGAATATTACAGTCACATGGCCAAAATAAAGATCCTTATAATTGAGTATGGATGGATTTTCTTGCATAGTTACATTGTTCCAGCTTGGTCCAATATAAGTATGCATATGCCTCACCTGTGGAAGTGGAGATGCACTGTAATAGTTGCCACTACTACAGTGATCGCCGCTGTCTTCCAGATCCTGCACTCAGCGGCTGCCCTGCTGCATAGTGAAAACAAGGGATCGCTTGCTCAGTGTGCTCATGGAATGCCTTGTATTTTTCTCAATGAATACAAGGCGTTCTGTAATTAGACAAGGTGGAGAGGTGGGGCAGTAACATCACAGTCTCCACCTCATCCAATCAAAAAATGCTTTGCATTCATTGAGAATAAACCAAAGTGTTCTGTGAATGGCACCCATGCCGAGTGTGGTAAGACATATAACAAGCCAATCGTAAAGCAAGTACAGGTCTCAAACTGACCTTTCATTCCAAGCTGGGCGCCAGTCACTATAATATGCAAGCTGCTGTGATTGAGTTCTAGTTGCCATGGAGAGACAGTAATGGTGACCAGGACGGACACATTGGCGCTGTCCTCAGGATTCACAGACCTAGTTCCATCCACAGTGGTGATGTGTCGGCTACTGTTACCCTGAGCACAGACCTTACCTGCACCGAGGGCTTGGAGGATGCCACCCCAGTCCTAAAAAATTAGGAGAAACCAATAATTAGCCATGTATATCATACCTTGCCTCTCAATGTCAGGTTTTTTTACTACTCACACCTAGAGCAGCTCATTTTCTCTTTTGCTTGGTCACAAGTGTGTGCCCAGCATCCTTCCTCCTCCCTCTCTGTAGCTCAGCAGCATGCACTGTCGATTTCTCTTCCCTCTTTATAGTTCAGCAGGGTGCGCCAGGTATCCCCCCTCCCTCTGTAATTCAGCAGGATGCACCAGGCATCCCTCCTCCCTCTCTGTAATTCAGCAGGGTGTGCCAGGCACCCCCCCTCCCTCTCTGCAGTTCAGCAGCATGCACCATGGATCCCTACCCCCTCTCTGTAGTTCAGCAGCATGCACCGTGAATCCCTGCTACCTCTCTGTAGTTCAGCAGGGTGCGCCAGGCACCCACTCCTCCCTCTCTGTAATTCAGCAGGGTACGCCAGTCATCCCCCCCTCCCTCTATGTAATTCAGCAGGGTGCGCCAGGCATCCCCCCTCCCTCTATGCAATTCAGCAGCATGAACCATAGATCGCTCCTCCATCTCTGTAGTTCAGCAGCGTGTGCCAGGGATTACTCCTCCCTCCCCACTCTGTAGTTCAGCAGTGTGTGCTGGGGTTCCTTCCTCTTTCTCTGTAGTTCAGCAGTGTGAGTCAGGGATCCCTCTTCCCTCTCTGTAGTTCAGCAGGGTGCACCAGGCACCCCTCCTCCCTCTCTGTAGTTCAGCAGCATACACCGTGGATTGCTCCTCTATCTGTAGTTCAGCAGAGTGCTCCAGGTATCCTCCCTTCCTCTCTGTAATTCAGCAGGGTACGCCAGGCATCCCCCCTCCCTCTCTGTAGTTCAGCAGGGTGTGCCAGGCATCCCCCCTCCCTCTCTGTAGTCCAGCAGCATGCACCATGGATCCCTCCTCCCTCTCTGTTGTTCAGCAGGGTGCGCCAGGCATCCCCCCTCCCTCTCTGTAGTTCAGCAGCATGGACCAAGGATCCCTCCTCCCTCTCTGTAGTTCAGCAGTGTGCGCCAGGCATCCCCCTCCCTCTCTGTAGTTTACAGCATGCACCGCGGATTGCTCCTCCATCTCTGTAGTTCAGCGCTGTGCACCAGTGATCCTATCTCCCTCTCCCTGCCGTTCACAAGTGTGTGCCCAGGATCCCTCCTTCCTCCCTGTAGTTCAGCAGCGTGAGCCGTGGATCCCTCCTCCCTCTTCAACTCTGTAGTTCAACAGTGTGTTCTGGGGGTCTTTCACTCCTATCTGTAGTTTAGTAATGTGACCCAGGGATCCCTCCTCTCTCCCCCACTCTGTAGTTTAGCAGCACTTCCTATAGCCAAGCCTGTGCCTCCGTATGAACCTAAGGCTGAGGAAATAAATTGCAAGAACCTTTGCACTGCACCTGCAATGCACTGATTGCGGGTGCAATGGTCTGCAGGATTTATTGTAAAAAAGCAGCAAATACACATTGATCATGAAATGAATGCTGTTGCAAAAGGTGGACATAGCCTTTAAGGACATGAATGGTTGATAACTTTTGTACAACAGACTTCATATGACTTCCAGTTGGGTTTCTACATGGCTTTGGTTGGGTTGAATCTTCCATTAGAGTTCACTATACATTTCTTTATTCCCCCCAGTCCCCTGGACCCCGTACCTGGGTGAAATCGAAGTCCCTCACTGGCTGTGTCTTGACGTACAATCCGAGAGCCAGGTAGGTGATGCCCAGCGTCACGACACATATAAAAAACGTGATGACGGGGGGATGATGGAGGACACAGGATCGCAGACCCTGAAATGGCGGCCACAGCATGGTACACCAAGGACGGACCTGGCCTCAGCCAGAACACCTGAATGTGGGCGGTACAAGAAAAAGGTGAATCTTAGACAGGGGTCCTTATCTACTATCACAAGCCCTGCAGCCATACCTGGGAACTATTGGATGTGCCTGGGCTAGGGTTGCCACATCATCCCTTTAATCCAGGACACCTATCAATTGCACAGGTTCTGTGGCTGATCAAGGTGGTAATTAAACTCACTTGGTGCCTTATCTGCATTAAATTAGCCTCAGAACCCTTGTAATTCATATGTGTCTTGGATTAAAGGGATGATGTGGCAACCCTAGCCTGGGCCGGAGATTAGCGGGAGGGTGAAAATGGAGGTCATTGCATTCTGTTGCCTGGTACCACAGCGGCAGATTTTTTGTTTGTGTTTACATCGTCCCCCTGCCCTAAATGATACATGAATGACATTGACCATCTAAATGCTGGGGTCATTCTTCTAAGGGGGGATCAGATGAAAACATGTACAAGGTGTTAGGCTCGGTTCACACCTAGGCGATCCGACTTCAGGGGCGATTTGAAAGCGATTTGAAAGAGACTTCAGAGCTATTTTGGGCATTACAACGCGACCTGAAGCGACCTCCATGCCAGGCGACTTTGTCTGTGGCCAATCAGAGAAGAGAGGGAGGGGGAGTTGCCTTAAAAAATTATTTTCTTTCCTTTCCTGTAAAGTCGATTCAAAGTCGCTTCTTCATAGACGGTGATCCGACTTGGAAGCGACTTCCATTGACTTCTAAGGGCTCAAATCGCCTAGAAGTCGCTTTGAAATAGTACAGGAACCTTTTTTGAAATCGCCTTGGAGTCGGAGCGACTTGAGTAGTGCATATTAAGACGGCTCCATTCATTCCAATGGGATTTCTGATGTCAGGTGATTTGAGGTGACACAAGTCGGATCGCAAATCGCCTAGGATCGCCTAGGTGTGAACCAGCCCTAAAGCAAGACCAGCAGCGGAGCAGGCGCTGAACGTTTGTTTATGTTTACGATAGTAAAGTGTGCAAGAAGAAATGTCGGCACATCAGTATAAATGAGCAAAGCGGATATTATTTATTATAGGACAGTAAAATACAGCCTGGAAAAAAACACCAACGTGTTGTCCTAAGACCTGAGCTGCCGAAACGCATTGGTATTTTTTCTGGCTGTATTTCACTGTCCCATTATAAAGAATATCCGCTTTGCTGATTAATATTGTCTTCAGTAAAGTGTCTAAGTGCTCTTTTAAACAGGCAGCCGGGGGGCGCAACTGCAGTGTGGCAATGCGGCATTATAGGGTCATAACGCCTTCTCACCACCCTTTAAATGCTCTCTGAAAAGTGATCCGAATGCAGATCGCCTCTTCAGAGAGCACCACAAGCCTGAAATAGCCCTAAAAAACACCATTGCCTGGAGAGATCCAGAAGGTTCCTAGGTATGCTTGCTGCATGTTGTAGTTGAGTTAAGCCAGGGGCACCTCCAAGGATAGTCCTAAGGCCCCTTCCTGAGAGATATATGTAGGCTGAGCCCAGGATAGTCCTAGGGCCCCATCCTGAGAGAAGTATGTAGGCTCAGCCCAGGATAGTCCTAGGGCCCCCGTCCTGAGAGAAGTATGTAGGCTGAGCCCAGGATAGTCCTAGGGCCCCCGTCCTGAGAGAAGTATGTAGGCTGAGCCCAGGATAGTCCTAGGGCCCCCGTCCTGACAGAAGTATGTACGCTGAGCCCAGGACAATCCTACAGCCCCGTCCTGAAAGAAGTATGTAGGTTGAGCCCAGGATAGTCCTAGGGCCCCATCCTGAAAGAAGTATGTAGACTGAGCCCAGGATAGTCCTAGGGCCCCGTCCTGAAAGAAGTATGTAGGCTGAGCCCAGGATAGTCCTAGGGACCCGTCCTGAGAGAAGTATGTAGGCTGAGCCCAGGATAGTCCTAGGGACCTGTCCTGAGAGAAGTATGTAGGTTGAGCCTAGGATAGTGCTAGGGCGCCGTCCTGAAAGAAGATGTAGGCTGAGCCCAGGATAGTCCTAGGGCCCCGTCCTGAAAGAAGTATGTGGGCTGAGCCCAGGATAGTCCTAGGGCCTCATCCTGAAAGAAGTATGCAGGCTGAGCCCAGGATAGTCCTAGGGCCCTGTCCTGAAAGAAGTATGCAGGCTGAGACCAGGATAGTTCTAGGGCCTCGTCCTGAAAGAAGTATGGAGGCTGAGCTCGGGATAGTTCTAGGGCCCCGTCCTGAAAGAAGTATGTAGGCTGAGCCCAGGATAGTCCTAGGGCCCCATCCTGAAAGAAGTATGTAGGCTCAGCCCAGGATAGTCCTAGGGCCCCCGTCCTGAGAGAAGTATGTAGGCTGAGCCCAGGATAGTCCTAGGGCCCCCGTCCTGAGAGAAGTATGTACGCTAAGCCCAGGACAATCCTACAGCCCTGTCCTGAGAGAAGTATGTAGGTTGAGCGCAGGATAGTCCTAGGGCCCCCGTCCTGAGAGAAGTATGCAGGCTGAGCCCAGGATAGTCCTAGGGCCCCGTCCTGAAAGAAGTATGTAGGCTGAGCCCAGGATAGTCCTAGGGACCCGTCCTGAGAGAAGTATGTAGGCTGAGCCCAGGATAGTCCTAGGGACCTGTCCTGAGAGAAGTATGTAGGTTGAGCCCAGGATAGTGCTAGGGCGCCGTCCTGAAAGA
>BLSH010088069.1:743260-759830 GCA_018402905.1 Glandirana rugosa
GGGGGGATTAGAACCCCCGTCAGTTTTTATTGCTGTGAGAGATTCTCTATTTGCACGGTTTTCTGGTTATCAAAAGTGAACGTAAAAGAAAAGCCCAAAGTTTGGGTTGTCCCCAGAACAGTAAATTGAGGGAAACCTTCCAACAGGGACCTGGGGACCCCAATGGATTCCCTTTATTTTCAGGGATTTCCCCTCAGTTCCTGTTTTGGCTATGGGACAGGACGTAAAAAAAAGGTAAATCTAACACTCCCTTACTCTATCCACAAATAGAAAAAAAAAACTTTAGCTCTACTTTAAAGTTTATATAAACCCATGGATTTAAATTTAGCTTGCCAGGCCTTATATAGGGTAGCTGCATTGGTTTTCTTTTTTCAGGCTTATTTTTTGTATTAATCTTCTTCTGCTGATCCTGCCAATAAACACTTCCTGTTCTGGGGTGACAACACTCCCTGTATGCAGCAGCAGCATTGTCACCCTAGGAGATGAATGGGTCTGTTTATAAAGCAGTGACGTTCACCAAATTTTATTTAAAGACACATGGACCTGAAATTGGTCAGATTCATCACTTTATAAATCTGCCTTTACGTAGGTCACCTACAGAACGCCACACCTCATCTAAACTTTGTGAGGTGGTGTTCTGTAGTCCCAACACTGCAGAGCAAATATACAGCACTGGATTTTTTTTTTTCTACAACAGGCATCGTTTTGCACTTCGTGAACAGATAAAAGCACTTTCAATAATAAATTTGATAGACTAACCTCTTCCTGCCCCAGCAACCCTTTAACTGGGTCTTTAACCAGGGGAGCTTTGAGCAGGACTGCCTGAGTATGAGGCCACATGACCAGGAGCCGCTCCCACTCATTAATAGAACTCAGTCCCTATGTGAGAGCAGACAGCCCAGCCGACCATGTACACATATGTGCAGACAGTTAAAGACAGACACACACCAAAAGTATTGGGACACCTTTACACTGCACATGAACTTTAATGGCATCCCAGTCTTAGGCCATAGGGTTCAATATTGAGTTGGCCCACCCTTTGCAGCTATAACAGCTTCAACTCTTCTGGGAAGGCGGTCTACAAGGTTTAGGAGTGTCTATGGGAATGTTTGACCATTCTTCCAGAAGCACATTTGTGAGGTCGGGCACTGATGTTGGATGAGAAGGCCTGGCTCACAGTCTCCGCTCTAATTCATCCCAAAGGTGTTCTATCGGGTTGAGGTCAGTACTCTGTGCAGGCCAGTCAAGTTCCTCCACCCCAAACTCGTTCATCCATGTCTTTATGGACCTTGCTTTGTACACCGGTCCAAATCATTTGGTGGAGGAGCGATTATGGTGTGGGGTTGTTTTTCAGGGGTAGGGGTTGGGCTTGGCCCTTTAGTTCCAGTGAAGAGAACTCTTAAGGCGTCAGCATACCAAGACATTTTGGACAATTTCATGCTCCCAACTTTGTGGTAACAGTTTGGGGGATGGCCCCTTCCTGTTTCAACATGACTGCACACCCCTACACAAAGCAAGATCCATAAAAGACATAGATGAGCGAGTTTTGGAACTTGACTGGCCTGCACAGAGTCCTGACCTCAACCTGATAGAATACCTCTGGGATGAATTAGAGTGGAGACTGCAAGCCAGGCCTTCTCTCTATCACCAGTGCCTGACCTCACAAATGCTCTTCTGGAAGAATGGTCCAACAATCCCATACACACTCCTAAACCTTGTGGACAGCCTTCCCAGAAGAGTTGAAGCTGTTATAGCTGCAAAGGGTGGGCCAACCCAATATTGAACCCTGCAGACTAAGACGCCATTAAAGTTCATGTGCGTGTAAAGGCAGGTGTTCCAATACTTTTGGTAACATAGTATGTATCTTGCAATAAAGTCTTTTTACATTAAATCTACACCTTCATACAAAAAAATAGCGCAACAGCACAGTTTCGAGTTCATCAACTTGCAGTCGAGTTAACTTTTGGATGATTTGGAGATCCTATTCTCACCTTTCTTGGATGTTTTGGTGGAGCAGTGGGAGCCCACTGACGAGAATTACATACACATATCTATCTATCAATACACACACACATATATATATACACTGATTGCAAGGGACTTTACAGAGAACATGGACACTGCTCAGAGGAGCTTAACAGTCTACAGACCATGCGTTTGGCTTGAACAAGGAAGCCCAGACATAATTCTATACTACACAATGCCAGGGTGTTTCTGAGCAGTGAGATCTTTGCTTTAATCATGCATTCAATGATAAAGCTGAAGCTCCCCAAGGGCATTAGTTAGATCAATCCTTCTCAACCATTTTACCATAGAGGAACCTTTACAAATCATTTTCCAGCCCCCGGGAACCCCTGCTAAAAGTTTTTATATCTATCGCTCAATGTAAATTGGCACGATCAGTAAGCTGTACATATAAAGGAATAAGGTAACACCCAGGGAAAAAAAAAAAAAAAATTAAAAATTAGTGTGTTTTTACATTAGAGGTCACTTGAGAAATTATTCCACTGAGGTCAGTGGAAAAGTGGTCCTTCTCCAAACAGTGGCCATAGGGAGAGGTGGCCACCCCTTCCCCAAAGGGAGGGCAACGTACTGCCCTCAGTTGAGTGTTGGCAGTCATGGAATCATGTGATGGGAATCAATCCTACTATTGCTCAATGCAGGCAACCCAAACAAATCTCAGAAGGAACCCCATGGTTGCACAGAACCCAGGTTGAGAAAGGCTGATCTATAGGAATGAAGGTTACAATATACAACAACTTTAAGCCTCTGTTCATACACAACGCAGCTTTGAAATTGTGCAACTTCACTTGGGGGGGGGGGGGTTAATCACACAATGTCAAAGCTGCAGGTCAGTACGATTTCAGGTGCGACTTGCTGACATCTGTGCAACTTCATGCACAGATGCCTAAGCAAGTTACACCGGAAATCGAAAAAAAATAGCGCACAAACTTTTTTTTTTAAATCAGTGCCGCATTGCAAAGTCAGCGTCGCATCTATGTGAACAGTTCCATTGCTGACAATAGGGTGCAACTTGTCATGCAATTTGGATCTGTCAAAATCACACCGGTGTGAATGGGGGGCTTAAAGTAACCTCTGCTGCTTTAAAACCCTGTAAAAGAAAGTGGTAGAAGACAGACTCGTTCCAGCCACCCATGCCTCCTAGTAGAGGCAGCAGCCAGAGGTTAAAAGCCCATGGAAGAGTATGGGACCAGGTATTGGACACATTTGGAAGGGCAGGGGGGTGATGAGGATTATTAAGCCAGAGAAGCGCTTTAAAGCTGAACTCCAGAAAAAAACACACACACACACAGCCATCCCAGACGAGGCCCCAGTCTGGCCAGACAGTGAAAGGAGAAGCAGCAAAGCGATGAGCACATCTCTGTCCCTCTTCTTCTATTAGCACGCTACTTGTCAGCACATGAACCAATTGACCCTTTGTGCTGCTTCTTCCTCTCACACTCCATCCCTGCTGCACAGGAACTACAAGAGGCTGATACCAGGTAACATTCGGGTACTTACGCTGCTTGTATTAAAATTTTAAGTCAACCTGTGACGCCAATACACCAACAATCATATCCACATATCTCATTACCTTTAGCAGGATAGAGTATATCTATCTATCTCTTGGCCTTTGGTCAGACTTGAAGTCTCCTCCCCCACCATCCCATAATTCAGTGCACAGCAGACAATACAGAGGCTGGAAAGTTTTCCAGAGCAAGATGTATGCGGCCAGGTTTGAGGGTCTCTGCAGGAACCCAATGATTCAAGCAGATTGAGGATGGTACACAGTTCTAAATCTCAACAATGGTAACTAAGCCCTGGGTTAAACTTCATGACTTACCATACAAACTGTAGTTCACCATGGTCTCCCAGTCTTTAGGGTTCTCCATCTGGGTTTCCTCAGGTTCGGCACTTTCTATGAAAAATCCAGTTGACAGACGCATCAAAATGGATGCCGGGGGTAAGTCTCCACCTCCACCCTCCACACCTATACCACCACCAGTCTCTTCCTGTGGTTGCTTTGCTTCCTCCGGGGCCTGGCCAGCTCCTGGCTCGTTAATAAAGGACAGCCCCCACTCATTCTGGAAAATGGCCCCTAGGTTCTCTTGGTTGACGGGGGAAGGTGGTGTGGAGGAGAGAGAGGAACAGGAGGAGGAGGAGAGGGAGCTTGTTGACTGAGTGGGGGCTGCGGAGAAGCTATCACTATTAAGTCCTGTCTGTGAAGTATTTAGCACACAGCTCGGAGGGGTATTGGAGGTCCTAACGGCAGAACTAGGCACAAGTCCTTTGCCATCCAGGTTCTCTTTCACCTTGCTGGCGTAGCTAATTTTGGGTGAGGTTCTTGCGCTGCTGTTGTCCACAGGAAACACCGGCAGCGGCTTAAAGAGCAGCCAGCTATCCGTGGTCTGCTCCTTCTCTACTGGGGGAGAGGACTGGCGGGAGACTCCTTGGTAAGTTTTACTCTTCTCTCCTGAGGTTTGCTCAGGCCTAGCTTCTACACAGGAGCCCTCTGTCGAGTTGTAAGCCTCACGGTTTCTGGGACGCTGCACATGAGGTCCCCCGCTGGGCCGAGGCACCCAAGCTTTGCGTTTCCCATCGCGGTACTGGTTCTCATAGTCCCAGTAGCCTTTGCGCTGGTTCGTGTAGGAAGTGCGGTGGTGGTGCGAGTAGTAGTTGGGATGGTAGTGGTTGGAGGGAGAGCGCTGGTGCTGCCGCCCGGAGTAGTCCTTTTCACAGCCGCGCAAGTGACGGAGGTTGAGGGAGTTGGAGGGGCTGAGGGGCACGCTCTCCTCCGTGCGTCCAGCCAGCGTCTCAATTTCTGGGCCAACCCCGTTAGAATCCCAGGAACCTAAAAAAAAAAAGAAAAAAGCACAGGTGACTATGAGGTCCAATATAACTATAGGAATCAATACCTGTACCAAACCTCCAATACCAACTTTTTATTTTGCATAAAGCGTAAAATCAAAATTCAGGATTCACTTTTTTATTTCTATAAATCAGTGGGGAGGCTTTCCTACCATCTGCCCCACTGACGTCCACATAGAAAATATGGAGGAGCAGTTGTCACCAGAACAGGAAGGCACAGATAGCAATAAGAAGTGCATTGCACAGATTTCCCTCAACTTCTGGTCCTGACATCTCTCCAAGGACACCATCTAAGCGAACCTCCTCCTTGCATTAATCACTCCTTGGTCATCTGTTATTTAAGTGTTTCTAAAGGCTCAAGGTTTTTAACCTTCATGCATTTTATGGTCAGAGAGGGGCCATGGAAGAGCGCTGGTAGCCAACCTGCAGCCCAGTGTCTACAGGTGGCCCTTTGTGTGTGGCCTTCGGGGCCCCTACAGACGCTGTGTTGCCTTACCCTGGTAAAGCAGTGATCTCTGACCATCTCTTGTATAATGACCATAGTCTGACTATACTCTGCTGCGTTTCTGCTATCTTACACTGAATATTGACAGAATTTTATGTGCACCCCTTTGGTGATGTTGAGGGACGCACTCAAGGCTTCCCATATCAACAAAAGTTGACCACCACAGGCTTGACTGGCTAGTAGAGGTCACTGCTATTACCCCTTTATAAAGCAATGCCCACTCCACAATGCTGGTATCCAAAGACCACACAAGTAAAGGACTTAGGTGGCCCTGCAGTCACAGGGGCTCTACATGCACCTCTGAGTTTTCCATGCCTTATGTTTAGGAGGCCAAATTGACACTGAGTGGAACTGTCAAACAGCAAATACAGTTTACCAGCCCCTAGAGGTGGTGACTGCATTAGTTTTCTCCTTTCAGGTTTTACTTCACTTGATGATCCTGCCAGTAACACACAAACTCACTCTACTGAGTCTGTGGAGGGAGCCATGGTTGTCAATCAGGCTAGGCTTTAATCAGGTCTTCATCCATTAAATAACAGCACCTTAGGGCTCATTCCCACCAGCTAAATGCACCACCGCTGGGGGGAAAAAGTGGTAATCTGCTGATCGTGGCACATGAGTTTTTTTGTGCAAACTTTACTGAAATGTAACAAAACGCCATTTCATTAAGATCTGTGAGATGCGGTAGACTGCACAATCTGCAAAAAAAAAAAAAAAAAAAAAACACACCACAAAAGCAAGCCATGCTGAACTACTGAGACACGATGGTGGGAACTGGCATGATAGGGAGGAAGACCTTTTGCTTTGTGTTTTGGGACTGCGCAGTCACCTGGGGGTAAACGGGTGCTCACCCTATGATACCTACGAGCCTGGATCTCATGCAAGTAAAGTTGGCTGTAGACCTTAGAAAGAGATCAAACGGGTTATCACCCTATGGATACCTATATATGAGCTTGGATCTCATGCAGGTAAAGTTGGCTGTAGACCTAAGAGATCAAATGGGTCCTCACCATATGATACCTATATAAGAGCATGGATCTCATGCAGGTAATCGTTTTCTAAGGTCCACAGCCAACTTTACCTGCATGAGATCCAGGCATCGTAGGGCGAGGACTCGTTCTTTCGAAGGTCTACAGCAGGGATATGCAATTAACGGACCTCCAGCTGTTGCAAAACTACAAGTCCCATCATGCCTCTGGGTGTTATGCCTGTGGCTATCAGAGTTTTGCTATGCCTCATGGGATTTGTAGTTCTGCAACATCTGGAGGTCCGCTAATTACATATCCCTGGTCTACAGTTAAAGTTTTTTTTTTTTTTTTACCAAATGGCCTCAGCAATTCATCTGAGGTATACAGAATTTAAAAAAAAAAAAAAAAAACTGGCACGTCCAGAGACGCAAGCAGATTACTTTGCAACTTTGGACAACCCACCCAGCAGGAACATCAATCTACACGACATCGCTTCTAACTTGTAACTTGCAGCAAAACTCCGAGCTCCCGCTTTGTGTTCCTGTCATTATTACGCTCCTTGCACATCTACAAAAGCCTGAGCTGCAAAAACAGGAGGCATGGGGCTGGGGTTATGTAAGCACGTGATTTATTATGCAAACGGCTGAGTGTGTTGCATTAGCAGAGCGGCCATGTTAGCCAGCTCCACCCTGAGACACAGGAAGGAGGAAGTGGACGAGCTGACCCCCCCTACCACCCCCCCTTTCCTCCCCTCCCCCGTGTGCTCGCAGGGACAGCAGTGCCGGCAAGATGGCTGCAGCACACTGAGGAAATGGCTGTTTGAAATTCAAACTCTCACACGTTGCAGGAATTCCGAGCTGTGGAAGGGGGAAGTGAGCACGGGACACAATGAGCGGGGGGTTAGCACATGAACAGGCAGGCCGCCCTCTGATTACAATTCATTTACACATCAGAGTCACCGGACAGCAACAGCAAAGCAAGTGGGGGGAGTTGTAGGGTGGAGCCGGAGTACAAACACTTTACAAAGATCCTAGAAAAGTCCATACAATGCAGCCATTTATAAACAATAAGTATCACCTGCACCAAAGAGTCAAAGTCATTACAATGTTATCCATTTATAAACCAATACTCCAAGGATAATAAATCGGTATCAATACAATGCATCCATTTGAAACCAAAATGCCATCTTTCCTACTACAAAGATTCTATAAAATGTATCAATTAAAATCCATTTATAAAATAAATACTACAAAGATTACAAGTGTCAATACAATGTATCCATTTATAAAACAAATGTATTTTTTCTTCCTACAAAGATTTAATGCAATGGATCATCTGTCCTACAAAGATCCTGAAGCCCTGCACACACGCTAAGAAAATCGGATGAACGATCCCTTTTTTTTTTGCATGCTAGTCTTATATTGAAAACCAACAGGTTACAATAATTATCGCCATGACAGAACAAAACTTCGGAAGTGATGTAAAGTATTTGGTTACGGAGCATGCGCGGTCTTGGTCTTCCGATTTTTGTTCGGACCAATGAGATTTAGGCTGGGTTCACACTGGTGCAATCGCATCGCATTGCTGTGTACAGATGTCTGTACGATGCAAATTCAAGCCGTAGTTTGTATGGCTGAATTTGCATCGCATTTGGATAGCGTGGGTCCCTTTTTTTGGTCCGTATTGGAATAGGATTGCATGGGTCACACCCACTGGATCCGATATCACAGTTCACACTGCGATCCGATTTGGGGAGGGGGAGTGTCATTAAAGCAGAGTTCCACCCAGAAGTGGAACTTGCACTTTAAGGCAGTGGTTCTCAACTCCGGTCCTCAGGGTCCAACAACAGGCCAGGTTTTAAGTATTACCTTGGGGAGATGCAGACTAGAATACTGCAATCACTGAGCAGCAAATGATATCACCTGTGATGTATTTCAGTTATCCTGAAAACCTGGCCTGTTAGTGGGTCCCGAGGACCGGAGTTGAGAACCACTGCTCTAAGGGAAGGGGACTTAATTGAACAATCTGACGTTAGAAGCCGATTGGCTACCATCCACAGCTGCACTAGACTGAGTGCTCAGGTTTTAGTACATCTACTAGGTTTGCACCAATATCAGTACCGATGCTAAGCATTTCCACTAACACAGTGTGCTGCACTAATGCAAAGCACCCCGATACCTAAAACAGAACTTTACAGCGCGATTTGCGACCATACAAAAACGAATTGTCTCAAATCACATGCAACTTAAAACAGGAATGCGCTGTGATTACTGTCCGAATCACATGGGGTTTCCTGCACTACTCCTGTGTGAAGCCGGGCTTGTCATAGTGACTTCAGCCTGGATTCACACAGGAGCGGTGTGGGAAACCGCATGAGATTCTTTGCAGTGCGATTTGAGCCCATTAATTTTGTGTGAGCTCAAATCACACCACAAAGGTACCGTAATAGCGAGCACTTGCTCTTTAAAAAACAGGAATCAATGAATCCCTAAGGTCGACCTCAATGTTTCTATTTATAAACCTATAGGGCAGATTCTATGGACCTCTGATCAGGTAAATTAAAATAAAAAACAGAAAGTTCAATACAAAGGTTAATGATTCATATGGTTGGTTCTGTGTCTAAATATAATAACTTGGTAGGGATCTTTTGCTCCCATAACAAAATACATTTTCATAATGTATTTTGATGGTATTGTTTTATAAAAATGTATTTGGTATCCATGCCTATAAAAAGTTCCTGATGAAGCAAAGAACTGCGAAACATGTTGAACATACAGGCAATGTGATAAAATTCAGATTATTCCAATCAACTGTATCCCAGTGGTAGTACTGTAATGTATACTACCACATGTGATGAATTTTATATTTGATGTTCTCTTTTATATGTGTATGATAAAAGAAAATTGTGTGTATTTTAATCTATCCAAGTTCTATTGTGTCGGCACCATAAAAATCCCATTTCTTTATTTATTTTCAATTTTTCAAACAAGGGATGAAGGTGCCTTTGACCTTCTGAATTAGCACTATTTACAGAACAGATTCTATGGAGGTTGAAACAATTTATTTATAAATAGATACAATGTATCACCACCTATAAAGTTGATACAACATATCCATTTCTATATCTAAATATTCTATGAAGGTGGAAACTTTTTCCTATAGATCAGGGATATGCAATTAGCGGACCTGCAGATGTTGCAGAACTACAAGTCCCATGATGCATAGCAAGACTCTGAAAGCCACAAGCATGGCACCCAGGGGCAGAGGCATGATGGGACTTGTAGTTTTGCAACGGCTGGAGGTCCACTAATTGCTTATCCCTGCTATAGTTCTATACATAAAAAAGACACGTTGTGTAAACCTTAGAACCCTTGGTAGGATAGAGGCTCCGTCTTGTCTATAAATAGATACATTAAAGCTCCTTTCACCACTTGTGCGACCCCAAGTTGCAGGACATGTGAAATTCAATGTCTTTCTAGGAGAGCCATTCCTACCAACACTACAGAAGTCACTGCGACTTCAGAAAAGTTTGCACCACTTTGGTCCGACTTTTGATTTGACTTTGGTTCAGAGAATGTGAAGTCAGATTAAAGTCGCACCAAAGTCTAAATGGAAATGGTGCAACTTTGGAGAGGCATCAAAATAAGAAAGGAACCTTAGAATATTTGTAGGATAGAGGCTCCATTTACAGATACATTAAGGCTCAGTTCCCACCATGGCGTTCAGGATTGTGGGCGAAATCACAGATTCTGCCCGCCATCCCGAATTGGCGCAAAATGCGTGAAGTGCTTGCGATCCGTTACTTTCAATTGTGTTGCAATTTTGCAGTGATTGTTGCCTGCCGAATCGCAGTAAAAACGCAGGATGCCTGTCGCCCAAAAGAAGTTTTGTGGGACAGGAGTCCCGCGATTGGGGTGCCACTGAAAACAGGATTGAGTGTCCTGCTGCAATTCGGAGAAAGCGGTGTCACCAGCACACCAGGATCTCCAAAAGAGTCCAAAGCTTTATTCACCGATCGCACCGTTACAGCAAAGAGCGAAGCTTCGGAGCCGCACAGGACCCCTTCATCAGGCATGTGACGGGGTCCTGCGCGGCTCCGAAGCTTCGCTCTTTGCTGTAATGGTGCGATCGGTGAATAAAGCTTTGGACTCGTTTGGAGATCCTGGTGACACCACTTTCTCTGATGTTATGCGGTTCCAGCCGTTGGTCACTTCAGCACCCACATTGGAAACGAGCGATCTGTGCAGGAACATGTGCGTTGGGAATATCACACTTGGGCTGTGGCAATTCGGAATCGCAGGCAGAATCGCAATTCGGAACACCTAGCCGTGAACGGAGCCTAAGGCTGCACTCACACGGGGGCGACCTGACTTTAGTGCGACTTTGCTAGGCGACTTCAGGCCATGCAACTTTGCCTGAGGCCAATCAGAGAAGGGAGGGAGGGGGCTGCCCCAAATAAATAATATTCTTTTCACTGACAAAGTCGCTTGAATCTAGATAGGGGGATCTGCCTTGGAGACCACTTCTATGGGAACAAGTTGGATAGAAGTCCCCTCCAAGTAGTACAGGAACCTTTTCTAAGTCGGAGCGACTTCAGCAGTGTACATTAAGACGGCTCCCATTCACTAACATGGGATTTTCGTCTGTCAAGCGACTTAAGGCGACACAAGTCGCCTCCCAAAGTCGCTGTAGTGTGAATGGACACTAATAATCTTTGTTGTAGGAAAAAAAACATTTTGTTTATAAATAAATACATTTGGAATCTTAGCTGGAAAGATCAGTTTATAAATACATTGAGAATCTTAGGAAAGATCCGATTGGTTTATAAATAGATACATTGAGAATCTTAGGAAAGATCCGATTGGTTTATAAATAGATACATTGAGAATCCTAGGAAAGATCCGATTGGTTTATAAATAGATACATTGAGAATCCTAGGAAAGATCCGATTGGTTTATAAATAGATACATTGAGAATCTTTAGGAAAGATCAGATTGGTTTATAAATAGATACATTGAGAATCTTAGGAAAGATCCGATTGGTTTATAAATAGATACATTGAGAATCTTAGGAAAGATCCGATTGGTTTATAAATACATACATTGTATCATCAAAGATTCTATAACAGTTGATACAACTGATCTATTTATAAAGTCAACAAACAAGTTACAATCCTAATCAAGAGGATTTTTAATTGCGCATCACAATCCTAAACTGCAAGCGTTGCCGCGCACATTAAAATCCGATCGGACAGAAGGAGAAATTTCAACATGGAGAACGAAGTTCTATTAAGCAATGGAAAGTCAAAACAAAAACCATCGCCCCTGTGCTGCAACTAGAGAAAACTTTGATCGAGTCACGCCTCTATCACCATATAACACGCGGTACTGCGTGCGGTGCAATACGCAGAAACGCACATTACTTGCGTTAGTGCAGCTTGGCAATACATTGCGCCGCAACGTGAGCCATTTAAGCGCTGTACTACCAAAAAATGTTGCCCACCCCCCACATTGATCCCTTGTTAAAAGCCAAAACTTTCCATCTGGTCACATTCAACCGCAACGGATATTCTAACCAATAATAGAGAGACGCGCTGCCATCGCTTAACGATTGGAGCAAATCATTGATCGGCCGTAATCAATAAAAAACACTCGCTATATAAATAGAGGAACGTTACAAAAGGATTTTTAACACACCGGACCGCATCGCCTCAATGCCGTAAAACAATGCTACCCTGTGTAACAGGACTGTCCAAGTGTGGCCCTTGAGGGCCACAAGGATTTTCAGCTTTGATGATCAATATTGATGATAGGAGACTCCTCTCTTAGTGGTACTACTAGACCCAGCAAGACATGAGGATTGGTAGAATTTGCCATCCACCGAGACACCTACAGGTTCCCACTGAACAGGAAATCCTTAGGATTTAGGAAATAGAACTATTAGGGAATTTCTTATGTTCTCCCGTGTCCCTAATACAGGAAGTCAGGGGATATCCTCCCAATGGGACACAACCAGCAAATACAACCCTGACCGCATTTCTAACTCAGCCCCATAATACTAAAGAGAGAGAACTTCTCCTTGGCTTTAGATAAACTTCAGCTTCCTGCTGTTATATATAGGAGCCGCGCTATACCGGAGGGATCATGTGACTGACACACATGACTCAGCAGGACTCGTTATGTGACCGGCATCTGCAGCCTCAGCTTTCCCAGCAACGTTACTCATCCCAGATTATGCTGAAGATTGCAGCTTCCTGGTAAAGGCCGAGTACTGGTTAGTCCTGGTGTAAGTGACCTGTTAGGAAGAAAAGGCGGCTACTACAATTCTGATCTCTCCACTTAGTCCTGCTCCTATCAGTGTCGTCTCTAATTAACTAGTCCCAGTGTTAGTAGCCTAGTTAGCCCAGCGTTAACCCCTTTTAGCCATGCCAGCAGCTTGGCCCCTAGTCACTCCCAGCCTATCCTCTAGTAAGCCCAGGTGCCAGCAGACTACCCTGGATGTAACTTCTTAGTCTTTAGTCAGCCCTGCGACCTCTAGACAGTCCTAGAACTAGTAGTGTAATCTCGGGTTAGTCCTTACACCCATTAGTCAGTCCTGGCTGTCGCTCTGCAATCCCCTGGCACTGATAGTCTGGGATCTAGTCAGGCCTAGAAGTAGAATCTCTACTTAGTAAGAGTACTCTAGTTATGCCATCCCTAGTTAGTCTCAGCACAGAACGTGTAATAACTAGTTAGTTCCGGTACAAGCAGCATGACCTCTGGTTAGCCCAGGGGCTTGTTGTCTGATCATTGCTTAGTCTCAGTACTAGTTTATTGCAATTTTTGCTCAGTCCCGGGACTAGTACCGCGGTTTCTGGTTAGTAGTGTGGTCTCCGATCAGTGCTGAGACTAGTAGTCTATTCTTTTCTCAGAATACTAGTTGTGTAATCTCTGGTTAGTTCTGTGTCTAGTTGCTCAATCTCTGGTTGGTCTCAGTATCAGTAGTGCAGTCTCTGGTCAGTCCCAGGACTAGTTGTGTGAAATCTGGATTGTCTCAGTACTAGTCCTGTAATCTCTGATTAGTCCTGGGACTAGTAGTCTAATCTTTGATTAGTCTCAGTACTAGTTTTGCAATCTCTGGTTAGTATTGTGATCTCTGGTTAGTCCCTATACTAGTAATGCAATTGCTTATTTGTCTCAGTACTAGTCCTGAAAGCAATGGTTAGTCCTGAGACTAGTAGTCCCATCTCTGGTTAGTCTCAGTACAAATTGTGTAAACTCTGGTTAGTCCTGGGAATCGTTGTGTGAACTCTGGTTTGTCTTGGTACTAATCCTGAAATTTTTAGTTAGTCTCAGTACTAGTGTGGTCTCTGGTTAGTCGTGTGGGCTCTGGTTAGTCCCGGGACTAGTAGTGTGGGCTCTGGTTAGTCCCGGGACTAGTAGTGTGGGCTCTGGTTAGTCCCGGGACTAGTAGTGTGGGCTCTGGTTAGTCCCGGGACTAGTAGTGTGGGCTCTGGTTAGTCCCTGGACTAGTAGTGTGGGCTCTGGTTAGTCCCTGGACTAGTAGTGTGGGCTCTGGTTAGTCCCTGGACTAGTAGTGTGGGCTCTGGTTAGTCCCTGGACTAGTAGTGTGGGCTCTGGTTAGTCCCTGGACTAGTAGTGTGGTCTCTGGTTAGTACCTGTACTAGCAGTGTGGTCTCTGGTTAGTGCCGGGACTAGTAGTGTGGTCTCTGGTTAGTCCCTGTACTAGTAGTGTGGTCTCTGGTTAGTCCCTGTACTAGTAGTGTGGTCTCTGGTTAGTCCCTGTACTAGTAGTGTGGTCTCTGGTTAGTCCCTGTACTAGTAATATGGTCTCTGGTTAGTCCCTGTACTAGTAGTGAGGTCTCTGGTTAGTCCCTGTACTAGTAGTGAGGTCTCTGGTTAGTCCCTGTACTAGTAGTGAGGTCTCTGGTTAGTCCCTGTACTAGTAGTGTGGTCTCTGGTTAGTCCCTGTACTAGTAGTGAGGTCTCTGGTTAGTCCCTGTACTAGTAGTGTGGGCTCTGGTTAGTCCCTGTACTAGTAGTGTGGTCTCTGGTTAGTCCCTGTACTAGTAGTGTGGGCTCTGGTTAGTCCCTGTACTAGTAGTGTGGTCTCCGGTTAGTCCCTGCACTAGTAGTGTGGTCTCCGGTTAGTCCCTGCACTAGTAGTGTGGTCTCCGGTTAGTCCCTGTACTAGTAGTGTGGTCTCCGGTTAGTCCCTGTACTAGTAGTGTGGTCTCCGGTTAGTCCCTGTACTAGTAGTGTGGTCTCCGGTTAGTCCCTGTACTAGTAGTGTGGTCTCTGGTTAGTCCCTGTACTAGTAGTGTGGTCTCTGGTTAGTCCCTGTACTAGTAGTGTGGTCTCTGGTTAGTCCCTGTACTAGTAGTGTGGTCTCCGGTTAGTCCCAGGACTAGTAGTGTGGTCTCTGGTTAGTCCCTGTACTAGTAGTGTGGTCTCTGGTTAGTCCCTGTACTAGTAGTGTGGTCTCTGGTTAGTCCCTGTACTAGCAGTGTGGTCTCTGTACTAGCAGTGTGGGCTCTGGTTAGTCCCGGGACTAGTAGTGTGGGCTCTGGTTAGCAGCGTGGTTAGTCTCAGTTCTAGTCATGTGGTCCCAGGACTGGAAGCGTGGCGTGTGGTCAGTCTCGTGGTGTCCGGTGAGTCCCGGCTGTGGTGTCCGGGGAGTCCCCGGTGTCGGTGCGGGGGCAGTACCTGCTTTAGGCCGGCTGCGGTTGATGTGGTTCATGTCGTGCTCGCTGGGGCTCAGTCTGTCCTTCCTGCGGTTCCCCTGCCCTTCCCGGGGGTTACTATTCTCATCCTGGGCCACCGGCTCCTTGTGCATCGTCACCGCAGCGAGAGAGGAGCGAAGACCGGAGACACCGACACACACACAGACCTCACCCACACCGGCCAGGAGGAGGAGGAGGGCCTGATCGAGGGCGGAGACACGGCGCGACACTCCTACAACGGCAGGGAGGAGGAGGAACGGGGAAGAGGCCACACCCAGCAAAGCCAGCGAGACGCGTGATTGGAGCAGAAGAATGGCGAGGCGGGCGCGCTGGGGTGACCACGCCCACATGACCCAGCGGGAAAGAGAAAAGGAGGAGGAGGGGTCTGCCGGGGCGGAGACACCACACCTACTGACGTCAACAGGAAAACACCAGCCGGAACAGAGGAGAGAGGGTGGGGCCTTGTCCGGGCAACTACAGGCCAGAGGGAAGGGGAGGGAGGGGCCGGCGTGCTCAGGACGGTTGGATGCCACGTCACCGCGCAGATAGTGGTCGCCGCCGTGACGACTTCGGCCATATTGTTGGTGGGAAACCAATGCAGGAATGATTCATGTAACAATGTAGAAATCCCATAGAGATACTTTGTAACCAATCTTCACCCTATTCATAGACTGGGAGCTGATCAGTGACAGTGATTAATATTGGATCATGGCGGCTGGGAGTGGAGAAAAATCTGCTTTGCCCGGCCAGGAGACAATGACCTGCAGGGAACTACACCCTCCTACCCTCCCCAGACATGGCAGCCACCATCTTGGCTAGGGTGACCAGACGTCCCCGGTTTCAGGGGACAGTCCCCAGATTGAGGACACTGTCCCCGGACCAAATCTGTCCCCAGATTGAGGAAATTGTCCCCGGACCAAATCTGTCCCCGGATTGAGGACACTGCCCCCGGACCAAATCTGTCCCTGGATTGAGGACACTGCCCCCGGACCAAATCTGTCCCCGGATTGAGGACACTGTCCCCGGACCAAATCTGTCCCCGTATTGAGGACACTGTCCCCAGACCAAATCTGTCCCCGGATTGAGGACACTGCCCCCGGACCAAATCTGTCCCTGGATTGAGGACACTGCCCCCGGACCAAATCTGTCCCCGGATTGAGGACACTGTCCCCGGACCAAATCTGTCCCCGGATTGAGGACACTGTCCCCAGACCAAATCTGTCCCCGGATTGAGGACACTGCCCCCGGACCAAATCTGTCCCTGGATTGAGGACACTGCCCCCGGACCAAATCTGTCCCCGGATTGAGGACACTGTCCCCGGACCAAATCTGTCCCCGGATTGAGGACACTGCCCCCGGACCAAATCTGTCCCTGGATTGAGGACACTGTCCCCGGACCAAATCTGTCCCCGGATTGAGGACACTGTCCCCAGACCAAATCTGTCCCCAGATTGAGGACACTGCCCCCGGACCAAATCTGTCCCCGGATTGAGGACACTGTCCCCA
>BLSH010088070.1:0-17083 GCA_018402905.1 Glandirana rugosa
CGGACCAAATCTGTCCCTGGATTGAGGACACTGTCCCCGGCACAAATCTGTCCCCGGATTGAGGACACTGTCCCCGGACCAAATCCTTCCCCGGATTGAGGATACTATCCCTGGACCAAATCTGTCCCCCGGATTAAGGACACTGCCCCCGGAGCAAATCTGTCCCCGTATTGAGGACACTGTCCCCGGACCAAATCTGTCCCCGAATTGAGGACACTGTCCCAGGACCAAATCTGTCCCCAGACTGAGGACACTGTCCCCGGACCAAATCTGTCCCCGGATTGAGGACACTGTCCCCGGACCAAATCCTTCCCCGGATTGAGGACACTGTCCCTGGACCAAATCTGTCCCCGGATTGAGGACATTGTCTCTGGACCAAATCTGTCCCCGGATTGAGGACACTGTCCCCCGACCAAATCTTTCCCTGGATTGAGCACACTGTCCCCAGAACAAATCTGTCCCCGGATTGAGGACAATGTCCCCAGACCAAATCCTTCCCCGGATTGAGGACACTGTCCCTGGACCAAATCTGTCCCTGCATTGAGGACACTGTCCCCGGCACAAATCTGTCCCCGGATTGAGGACACTGTCCCCGGACCAAATCCTTTCCCGGATTGAGGACGCTGTCCCTAGACCAAATCTGTCCCCGGATTAAGGACACTGCCCCCGGAGCAAATCTGTCCCCGGATTGAGGACACTGACCCCGGACCAAATCTGTCCCCGAATTGAGGACACTGTCCCAGGACCAAATCTGTACCCGGATTGAGGACACTGTCCCAGGACCAAATCTGTCCCCGGATTGAGGACACTATCCCCAGACCAAATCTGTCCCCTTATTGAGGACACTTTCCCTGGACCAAATCTGTCCCCGGATTGAGGACACTGTCCCCGGCACAAATCTGTCCCCAGTTTGAGGACACTGTCCCTGGACCAAATCTGTCCCCGGATTGAGGACACTGTCCCCGGCACAAATTTGTCCCCAGTTTGAGGACACTGTCCCTGGACCAAATCTGTACCCGGATTGAGGACACTGTCCCCGGCACAAATCTGTCCCCAGTTTGAGGACACTGTCCCTGGACCAAATCTGTCCCCGGATTGAGGACACTGTCCCCGGACCAAATCTGTCCCCGGATTTGACCAGGGGCCCAAGCCATTTCAAAGACAGTCAGTGCAGAATTAAAAAAATCTGTATTACACCCCCCCCTGCTGCTCCTACTAGTTTAGGTGGGGGGGGGGGTTGTAATTCCGGCTCGCATGTTCTTCTGCCTTGGCTCAAGTCCCGGCCAGCCACCTGCCTGCCCATCTCTTTGCCTTCCCCAGTGGAGTGATCTTCCTCTGCTCAATTCCTCTCCCCACCCAGTAGTAGCCGGGGCCCAAAGAGACGCTGTGAGGTGGGCAGTGTTGGTGACGGGCAGAGAGGCAGTGGAGCTCAGCTGGCAGTGTCCAGCAGCAGGCACAGAGGGGAAGCGGATCTGACTGTGGGGCTGCCAGTGCCTTCAAAGCTTCAACACCGGTGTGCTTTGGGGGTGTCTGTGAATACCTTGTGCTGTGTCTGTCTGTCATAATGGATGGAATCAAAACACACGGGCAGCAGGCATTCTATCATGGCTCTGGCTGGCATTGCTCCGCCACAGTGTGTCACATAACATGGCTGCAGGGACAGGGATCTGTGCCTCCCCTTAGTAAAAGCAGCCTCCCCCACAGTGAGAAAACACTTGTTAGACACACATTTAACCCTTTGATTGCCCTAGATGTTAACCCCTTCCCAGCCAGTGTCATTAGTACAGTGATAGTGCATGTTTTTAGCACTGATCGCTTTATTAGTGTCACTGGTTCCCACAAAGTGTCCGATTTGTCTGCCGCAATATCGCAGTCACGCTATAAGTCGCTGATTGCCACCATTACCAGTAAAAATAAAATATGTCCCCGGATTTCATTTTAAAAATCTGGTCACCTTAATCTTGGCTTAATCTCTGTGTGATCTGCAACCTCCATGGGGCTGCCCATGTGATCCGTTATCACACCACACATTGGATGGCGGCGGAGCTGAGAGTACAACCAATGTGACCATTATATTCCCAGCATGCCAGAAATGTCACTGTATAATGAAATACACTAAATGGTTGGTATAGGTCCACTTTAATGCCCCTCCGCCCAGCAGCACATACCCAGCACTTGTGGACATAGAGCAGCACATGGTACACACCATGTGACATCATCAATGATTAACCTATCATGCCATGTGACACTACTGGTCATTGGCCTACCATGCCACATGACACCACTGGTGATTGGCCTACTGTGCCATGTGACACCACTGGTGATTGGCCTACCATGCCATGTGACACCACTGGTGATTGGCCTACTGTGCCATGTGACACCACTGGTGATTTACCTACCATGCCATGTGACACCACTGGTGATTGGCCTACCATGCCATGTGACACCACTGGTGATTGGCCTACTGTGCCATGTGACACCACTGGTGATTGGCCTATCGGGCCATGTGACACCACTGGTGATTGGCCTGCCATGCCATGTGACACTACTGGTGATTGGCCTGCCATGCCATGTGACACTACTGGTGATTGGCCTACTGTGCCATGTGACACCACAGGTGATTGGCCTACCATGCCATGTGACACTACTTGTAAATGGCCTACCATGCCATGTGACACTACTGCTGATTGGCCTACCATGCCATGTGACACCACTGGTGATTTTCCTGCCATGCCATGGGACACCACTGGTTATTGGCTTATCATGTCATGGGACACCACTGGTGATTGGCCTACCATGCCATGTGACACTACAGGTGATTGGCCTACCATGCCATGTGACACTACTGGTGATTGGCCTGCCATGCCATGTGACAGCATTGGTGATTGGCCTACCATGCCATGTGACACTACTGGTGATTGACCTACCATGCCATGTGCCACTAATGGTGATTGGCCTGCCATGCCATAGGACACCACTGGTGATTGGCCTACCATGTCATGTGACACTACTGGTGATTGGCCTACCATGCCATGGGACTGGGACACCACTGGTGATTGACCTATCATGCCATGTGACACTACTGGTGATTGGCCTACCATGCAATGTGACACCACTGGTGATTGGCCTACCACACTTTGGGACACCACTGGTGATTGGCTTATCATGCCATGGGACACCACTGGGGATTGGGCTACCGTGCCATGTGACACTACTGGGGATTGGCCTACCGTGCCATGTGACACTACTGGGGATTGGCCTACCATGCCATGTGACACCAGTGGTGATTGGCTTATCATACCATATGACACCACCAGTGATTAACCTGCCACGCCATCTGACAGTGCTGGTGATTGTCCTACCACTCCATATGACACCACTGGTGATTGTTCTACCACCCCATATGATGCCACAGGTGATTGGCCTACCACTCCATATGACACCACTGGCAATTGGTTTATCATATCCTGTGACACCACTTGTGATTGGCCTACCTCACCATGTGACACCACCAGTGATTAACCTTCTGTATGTATGTATGCATGTGTGTTTTACATGTATGTGTGTTTTCCACGTGCTCCTATTGAAGTCTATGGGGCCAAAAACGCACCAAAAGCACATGCACCATTTCAAAAATTGTGTCATGTGACCACAAAACCCCGGACCGCCTGTGTGATCCACAAGTGGTGGAAGGAGATTCCCCCCTTCCAACAACAAGTCAGTGGGTGACATCACTACTCTAGGGAGCTCCACCCAGTTGTTGTCTCTGTACATCACACAGAGGGGGCAGAGCTTTGTGGTCACATCAAAAATCAAGCAAAAAAAAAGTATTTAAATTGCAATTTGCGCTTAATTGTATGCAGCGCAATGGGGGTAGTGGAGGCAACAGCACTTAAAAGACAGGTGTTATAGAGCCTAAACTTCTACTTTAATAAAATAAAAAATGGACATTTATGATATTTTTTGCATTGAAGCCTGTAGAGCTTTGTGACCGTGATCTGTGCATGCTCCCCAAAACTCTTCCTGCATGAAGGTACTGGCTGGGTTCATTGCCTATAGGTGTGCACCCGCACCCTCTGCTAGTTTGTATGGGGTACAACAGTGCAGACACACCACACCATGCCTGGATCTCACTTTGTGGCAGGTTGCAGTCGCCTCCACTTACACCTGTGCGTTCCGGAAGCGCAGGCGTTTCTGCCCGCGATCCCAGAATCGTGGCAAAACGTGGAATGCGTTTGCGATGCCATTACTTCTAATGGCATCCCCAATCGCAGTGCGATTTTGCAGCGGTTGTCCCGCAATAAATTGTGCTGCAATCTCAGCAAATTGCAACGCGTTATGCTGTCGCCCAAAAGAAGAGCCTGCTCCTTTTTGAGCGGCAAGCCTTGCATGCTGCGATTTTGCTGCCATTAGAAACATTGCAAACGCATCCTGCGTTTTGTCGCGATTCTGGAATCGCGGACAGAATCGCCTGCGATTCCAGAATGCCCAGGTGTAAATGCCTGTACTGTAGTACCCCATACAAACCAGCAGAGGGTGTGGGTGCACACCTATAGGCAGTGTACCCAGCCAGTACCTTCTTGGATGAAGAGTTTTGGGGAGCATGCACAGATCACGGTTGCAATGCTCTAGGCTTCAATGCAAAAAATACGAACGCCCAGGTGTGAATGGAGCCTTATTCACTGCAGGAGAGAGCAGAATGACAGAGAGATGAGTTCATCAGTCTGCTGCTTCTACTTTCACTGTCCAACCACAGGCTGGGGGGAGGGATAAGTAAGTGTTACTTAACCAGTTCCCGTCTGCACCATAGCCAAATGACGGCTACAGCGCGGCTCTAAAATGCCGGGAGGCCGTCAATAGACATCCTCCCATTTGGCTCGTGCTGGGTGCGCTCCCGTCAGCGTGAGCATGCCCGCGGGTCGGGCGGACCCGATGTCCGCTGGAGACCCGCGATCTCCTCACAGAAAGTCGGAACACAGGGCCATCTTTAAGACAGGGCAAAAGGGGCAGCTGCCCTGGGCTCTGTCATTGTTGTGGGGCCCAAAGTAGCTGCCTCATACTTGCCAACTATCCTGGTTTAAATTCCCTTATCCCTTGAAGTTTTAGTCCTGTGCTGTGTCCCGATATCTAAGCGCTACTAAAGCTGCCCAGCTCTGCCCTATTGTTGTGTACAGATGACTCACCTGCAGACCCTATGTTTACATGTAAATAACCAGCATTGATATGTAAATAGCGGCATCATTCATATGTAAATAGTGGTGGCCAGCTGTGCTGATATGTAAACAAAGGTGGCATTCATATGTATATCATGCCCCCCCCGAGGTCATATTCATCATCATCTATACTGGATGCTGCCCACTGGGGAGACAAAGGCATGCTTGAAATTCCACATGTCAGCAGATGTGTGAGGGTGTCATTAATAATTAATGCCACTGCTGTGTATCTGCTAAAGGGCAGCACTTTTCTGTGGTGTCAGGAAATCGACTTTGCGTTTCCCAGTCCTTGGTGTGCAGGCAGTGAGGAGATGATGTGCTATAACCTCTAGCAACCAATCAGTGAGCAGTATTGATGTACAGTAACCTCTAGAAACCAATCAGTGAGCAGTATTGATGTACAGTAATCTATAGCAACCAAACAAGCAGAAATCATGTGCTGTAACTTCTAGCAACTAATCAGTGAGCTGTAATGTGTGCTGTAACCTCTTGCAGCCAGTCAGTAAGTGGTAATGATATGCTGTAACCTCTGGCAACCAATCAAAATCACTGCTCATCTGATTCAGTAAACTGATTTTAAAGTCTAGTTATATATTGAATGTCTTAGAGCAGGTGGAGAGTGAAATTGCATGGAGGGGCCAAAAAAAAAATTTGCCCAGGGTCCAATCAATATTAAAGACAGCCTTGCCGGAACGGGGAATCGCAGATGTAAACACGGCGGTTCCCTGTTCTGTGAGGGGGGGCATGCCAGATCTACCGATCCCTGTCACTAGGATCAGTTCGATCTGTCATGCCCCCCCCCCCCACAGTTAGGACACGCCCAAGGAACACTTTTGAACCCTTCACTGCCCCCTTAGTGTTAACCCCTTCCCTGCCAATGACATTTATACAGTAATCAGGGTCTATTTTTAGATCTGATCGCTGTATAAATGCCATTGGTCCCAAAGAAGTGTCAAGAACATCCGACATGTCCGCCGCAATATCGCAGTCCCGATAAAAATCGCAGATCGCCGCCATTACTAGTAAAAAATAAATAAATAAAAATGCAATAAACCAATGTCCATAGTTTGTAGACGCTATAACTTTTGCACAACCCAATCAATATACGCCGATTGTGATTTTTTTTTTACCAAAAATATGTAGAAGAATATATACGATGAATGAATTTGTTTTTTTATTTTTGGATATTTATTATAGCAAAAAGTAAAAAATATTGTTCTTTTTTCAAAATCGTCGCTCTTTAATTGTTTATAGTGCAAAAAATAAAAACCGCAGAGGTGATCAAATACCACCAAAAGAAAAGCTCTATGACGGGGCGAAAGGATTGTGAGCACTGCCACAAACCGTTCCCGTGGAGGAGGGGGCGACCGGAATACAAGATACAACCCTTTACAGGCCCAGGGGCACATAGTCTTGGGGCCCATCCACGAGCAGTCCGGTCGATCCCCCCTCTTCCTTGGGCATACTGTAGAGCCACGGTACTTTTGAAGGGATGTGGTACACTTCTGTTTTGTACTGTTCCGTTATACATGTCATACACTGTATTTTCCACTGTATCTTTCGTAAGAAATAAAGGAATTACAAAAAAAATACCACCAAAAGAAAGCTCTATTTGTGGGAAAAAAAGGACGTCAATTTTGTTTGGGTACAGCGTCGCACGACTGCGCAATTGTTATTCAAAGAGGGACCATGCTGAAAACTGAAAATTGGTCGGGGCAGGAGGGGGGTTTAAGTGCCCAGTAAGGAAGTGGTTAACTGCAGCAGAGAAAATTTACCGGACAGGTCAATTTGAGTATGGGGGTTGGATTTAGGGAACAGTAAGGCCAATGGGTGTACAGCCAGAATTGGGAGTGTGTCAGCCCCTTCAGTCTCAGAAAGGGACCTGTGCATGGAGGTTCAGGCACTGCATGGCATTATGACTTGGGTTTGGCCCCTGGCACAGAAGCTGAGAAGCAACGTACCAAACTGTCAGGCAAAAGCATAATCCATAGGAAGGCAGGTGGTGTTCAGGCAGAGCCGTATCATAGGCTGGAGGTCAAATGGCAAATGAATAACAGTAGCCAGTGGACTGACTGTGGTCCTAAGCAGAGCGGTAGACAAGGGTCTCAGAATGGGAACAGTTTTTCAGATGTTGCTGTGCATTGAGCAAAGACCGCTACCAGACCCAAAATGACGTCTAAAGCATGGTGAGTTGTAAATCCACTGCAGTACCCAATATCAGCCAGCAGAGGGTGTGGGTGCAGTTTTATATATATATATATACACACATATACATAGACACACATACACACATATACACACATACACACATATACATATATACACACATATACATATACACACATACACACATATACATATATACACACATACACACATATACATATATACACATATACATATATACATATATACACACATATACATATATACACACATATACATATATACACACATATACACATATACATATATACATATATACACACATATACATATATACACACATATACATATATATACACATATACATATATACACACATACACACATATACATATACACACATACACACATATACATATATACACATATACATATATACATATATACACACATACACACATATACATATATACACATATATACATATATACACACATACACACATATACATATATACACATATACACACATACACACATATACACATATACACACATATACATATATACACATATACATATATACACACATATACACACATATACATATATACACACATACACACATATACATATATACACATATACACACATATACATATATACACATATACATATATACACACATATACACACATATACATATATACACACATATACACACATATACATATATACACACATATACATATATACACATATACATATATACACACATATACATATATACACACATATACATATATATACACACATATACATATATACACACATATACACACATATACATATATACACACATATACATATATACACATATACACACATATACATATATACACATATACACACATATACATATATACACACATACACATATACACACATACACACATATACATATATACACACATATACACATATACACACATACACACATATACATACATACACACATATACATATATACACACATACACACATATACATATATACACATATACATATATACATATATACACACATATACATATATACACACATCTACATATATACACACATATACATATATACACACATATACATACATACACACATATACATATATACACACATACACACATCTACATATATACACACATATACATACATACACACATATACATATATACACACATATACACATATACACACATACACACATATACATACATACACACATATACATATATACACACATACACACATATACATATATACACATATACATATATACACACATACACACATATACATATATACACACATACACACATACATATGTACATATATACACACATACACACATATACATATATACACACATACACACATATACATATATACACACATACACACATATACATATATACACATATACACACATATACACATATACACACATATACATATATACACACATATACATATATACACACATACACACATATACATATACACACATACACACATATACACATATACATATATACACACATACACATATATACACACATATACATATACCCATATACACACATACACACATATACATATATACACACATATACATATATACACACATATACATATACCCATATACACACATACACACATATACATACATACACACATATACATATATACACACATACACACATATACATATATACACATATACATATATACACACATACACACATATACATATATACACACATACACACATACATATGTACATATATACACACATACACACATATACATATATACACACATACACACATATACATATATACACACATACACACATATACATATATACACACATACACACATATACATATATACACACATATACACATATACATATATACACATATTCAACCACAGGAGCCAGTCCCGCCAGCACCTGATCATTACTAGAGACCGGGACCTAACGTTGACAGCTCAGTCACTGTGCTGGGAGCATGCAGTGAGCACATTCTTACCGCAGACAACTCTGCCACCCATGGACACGTAAGTGTTGTGTGTGGGCATTAAAGCTCCACCCCCTTTGCTGTCGCACATATGCATTACGTGGGCAGCAATAGGTTAAAAAAGAGGACAATTCAGGCATAATTCACACTAGAATTCACAGCTACTTGAGAGTTGACATGAGCTATTCGTTTCATTACGTATCGAAATTCAGATGAAATTTTTATTATTCGGAGATCCAGATGTATCTGAATTTCTGAATCACAATAGTAATGGATTTCAACTGATTCAAAATAAGTTCCAACGACTCGACTTATCCGAATTCGAATTAGAAAATTTATTTGAATTAGAAATGGAAACATATTGCAATGAATACAGTAAGGTATAAAAGTGAAATTAAATGATATTTCCTTAAATAAGCTGCTGAATAGAAAAGAATAAAACAGAAAATAAAATAAAATAATAAAATAGAATAAAATAAAACAGAATAGAATGGAATAGAATAAAAAAAAATATAAAGAAATAGAAAAGAAAAGAATAGAAAAGAATAAAAGAATAGAATAAAACAGTTTAGAATGGAAAATAAGAGAATATAATATAATAAAACACAATAGAATATAAAAGAATAGAATAGAACAAAATAGAATAGAATGGAATATAATAGAATGAAACAGAATATCAAATCAAACATCATAATAACAGTGTAATTGGCATTGTGCAAATTGACAAAAACATATAATAAAGTTTGATCTGATATTACATATTATATATTTCAGAGATTTATAAGTAGGGGGGCACTGAGCAGCACTAAAACATAGACATTATTTACAATTACGTTTTATGTGGGAACACATCGGTGGTAGCAGCAGCTTCATTTTTTTTAGAGATAATTTAGCACTAGGGGGCATTGGGAGGAATTTTACTGTTTTTTTTGTTCCACAAGAATAGAATAAAACAGAATAGAGTTAGAAAATAAAAGACTACAATATAATAAGAGAATAGAATAAAAAAGATTAGAACAAAATAGAATAGTAAATAAGAGAATATAATAGAATAAAACAGAATAGAATATAATGAAATAGAATAGAATAAAAAGAAATAGAATGGAAAAAGAAAAAAAAAACAAATAAAACATAAAAGAGTAGAAAATAAGAGAAAAGTAAATAATAGAATAAAACAGAATAGAAAAGAATGGAATAGAATAGAATAAAAAAGAATAGAATAGACAATAAAAGAAAAGCAAATAATAAATAAAACAGAATAGAAAATAATGGAATAGAGTAGAATACAACAAAACAGAATAGAATAGGATGAAATAGAATACAAAATAACAGAATATAAAGAAATAGAATAGAAAAAAATAAAAGAATAGAATAGAAAAAAAAACAACAGAATATAATAGATAAAAATAGAATAGAATAGAATTAAACAGAATAGAATAAAACAGAACAGAAAATAAAAGAATAAAATAGAGAAAAAAAAACAAAATGGAATAGAAAAGAATAGAATAGAAACAAATAGAATAGAAAAAAATAGAATAGAATAACACAGAACAAATATAGCAATCTTCTAAAATTCGAATTTTGAATCTATTTCAAAATAATAAATATACGAAACAAATTCCAAAAATAAATCATTCTAACATAACGAATGTGACAAAACGAAATGATAAACTTAACAAATGAAACCAAAACTAAACACATTTTTCCCTTCATGCTCATCTCCATAAGAGAGCAAACCACAAGACCTGTAAGTGTTGAGAATGCAGCAGAGAAAATCAGGTCTCCCACCAGACAGGGCTGTCCTATGTGGCGGAGCTGTGTAATTCTCAGGACTGGATGAACAGCAATACATATCCTTTGGCTGGTAAAATACCTTCTATGAATATAAAGTGGATGTAAACCCTCACATATACCCAGTGAAGTGACTGGCCTCAGGTGATACACAGAGATAAAACAAATCCTCCTACATAAGTTGTACCCGTTTAGCTACAGTCTTATTTACTTATTACTTCATCTAATTTATAAAGCTTGTCTAAGCTGTCAGAAAAAAGGGGGCAGAGAGCTGATGTTACACTCTGCAGAGCTCAGTAAAGAGAGATCTGAGAGCTGATTGGAGGGAAAGGACACACCCCCAGCACACAGGAACAGAGCTGAGGCTTTCAATCTGCTGGAGCTCCTCCCTGTCCACCATTTTTCTCTTGGTGTCTGGATTGTCAGAAGTGATTCCTGCTGATAGCAGAGGAAGGAGGCAGCAGACAGAAATGACACTTAGTGCTCTGGATTGAGAGAAGTACACACTATAGAGAGATATGCTTTGTTCATATTTCACATCTGAAGTTTACAACCTTAGATGGCGAACGATTTCTGGGTTCAGATGTCACTTTCCCCGCTGTAGCTGGGGAAGAAGCTAATGGAGAGCAGGTGAGACACCGGGGGGTCTATTAGATTCCTGATGTCTCATTAAAGAGAAACAGCATTAAATCACATAGGTCAGTGATCTCCAAAGTGCGTTCCGGGGGGCTGGATGTGACCCTTTGCTTGCTTTTATTCGGCCCTTGGGGCACTTTTTAATTCATTCATTCAATGATACCAACAATGGGGCACAATTCCCCCCAATGACACCAATGATGGGGCACTATTCCTCCCAATGTAGTGGATAGCACTTTCACCTGGCAGCAAAAGGGTCGCTGGTTTGAATCCCAACCACAACACTACCTGCCTGGAGTTTGCATGTTCTCCCTGTGCCTGCGGGTTTTCTCTGGGTGCTCCGGTTTCCTCCCACACTCCAAAGACATGCTGGTAGGTAAATTAGATCCTCTCTAAATTGGCCCTAATATGTGTATGAATGTGAGTTAGGGACCTTAGATTGTAAGCTCTTTGAGGGTAGGGACTGATGTGAAAGTACAATGTATATGTAAAGCGACAGCGCTATACAAGTACCTGAAATTAATAAATACATATATAAAATAAAAATGACGCCATAGATGGGGCACAATTCCTCCTAATGACACCAATGATAGGGCACAAATTCCCCCCAATGACACTAACAATGGGGCACAATGCCTCCCAATGACACCAATGATGAGGCACAAATCCTCCCAATGATACCAATGATGGGGCACAATTCCTCCCAATGACACCAATGATGGGGCACAATTCCTCCCAATGACACCAATGATAGGGCACAATTTCCCCCCAATGACACTAACAATGGGGCACAATGCCTCCCAATGACACCAATGATGAGGCACAAATCCTCCCAATGACACCAATGATGGGGCACAATTCATACCAATGACACCAATGATGGGGCACAATTCATACCAATGACACCAACGATGGGGCACCATTCCTCACAATGACACCAACGATGGGGCACAATTCCTCCCAACAACACCAATGATAGGGCACAATTTCTCCCACTGACACCAACAATGGTATACAATTCCTCCTAAGGACAACAACAATGGGGCACAATTCCTCCTAAGGACAACAACAATGGGGCACAATTCCTCCCAATGACACCAACGATGGAGCACTATTCCTCCCAATGATACAAATGATGAGACAGAATTCCTCCCACTGACACCAACAATGGGACACAATTCCTCCCAATGACACCAACGATGTGGCACAATTTCTCCCAATGATACAAGTGATGGGACACAATTCCTCTCAATGACACCAACAATGGGACACAATTCCTCTCAATGACACCAACAATGGGACACAATTCCTCCCAATGACACCAACAACGGGGGACAATTCCTCCCAATGATACCAAAGATGGGACACAATTCCTCCCAATGACACCAACAATGGGACACAATTCCTCCCAATGACACCAACAACGGGGCACAATTCCTCCCAATGATACCAACAATGGGACATAATTCCTCCCAATGACACCAATGATGGGGCAATATTCCTCCCAATGACACCAACAATGGGGCAATATTCCTCCCAATGACACCAACAATGGGGCACTATTCTTCCCAATAACACCAACGATAGGGCACAATTCCATCCAATGACACCAACAATGGGGCTCAATTCCTCTCAATGACACCAATGATGGGGCACAATTCCTCCTAATGACACCAATGATAGGGCACAATTTCCCCCAATGACACCAATGATAGGGCACAATTCCTCCCTATGACACCAATGATGGGGCACAATTCCTCCCAATGACACAAATGATGGAGCACTATTCCTCCCAATGATACAAATGATGAGACAGAATTCCTCCCACTGACACCAACAATGGGACACAATTCCTCCCAATGACACCAACAATGGGGCACAATTTCTCCCAATGATACAAGTGATGGGACACAATTCCTCCCAATGACACCAACAATGGGACACAATTCCTCCCAATGACACCAACAACGGGGCACAATTCCTCCCAATGATACCAAAGATGGGACACAATTCCTCCCAATGACACCAACAATGGGACACAATTCCTCCCAATGACACCAACAACGGGGCACAATTCCTCCCAATGATACCAACAATGGGACATAATTCCTCCCAATGACACCAATGATGGGGCAATATTCCTCCCAATGACACAAACAATGGGGCAATATTCCTCCCAATGACACCAACAATGGGGCACTATTCTTCCCAATAACACCAACGATAGGGCACAATTCCATCCAATGACACCAACGATGGGGCTCAATTCCTCTCAATGACACCAATGATGGGGCACAATTCCTCCTAATGACACCAATGATAGGGCACAATTTCCCCCAATGACACCAATGATAGGGCACAATTCCTCCCTATGACACCAATGATGGGGCACAATTCCTCCCAATGACACAAATGATGGAGCACAATTCCTCCCTATGACACCAATGATGGGGCACAATTCCTCCCAACAACACCAACGATGGGGAACAATTCCTCCCAATGACACCAACAATGGGGCACAACTCCTCCCAACAACACCAATGATGGGGCACTATTCCTCCCAATGACACTAATGATGGAGCACAATTCCTCCCTATGACACCAATGATGGGGCACAATTCCTCCCAACAACACCAACGATGGGGAACAATTCCTCCCAATGACACCAACAATGGGGCACAACTCCTCCCAACAACACCAATGATGGGGCACTATTCCTCCCAATGACACTAATGATGGAGCACAATTCCTCCCTATGACACCAATGATGGGGCACAATTCCTCCCAACAACACCAACGATGGGGAACAATTCCTCCCAATGACACCAACAATGGGGCACAACTCCTCCCAACAACACCAATGACGGGGCACAATTCCTTCCAATGACACGAATAATGGGGCTCAATTTCTCCCAATGACATCAATGATGGGGCACAATACTTCCCAATGACACCAACGATGGGGCACAATTCCTCCCAATGACACCAATGGTGGGACACAATTTTGCTTGTCTGACCACGCATCCAGCCGCTACCAGCCGCTGCCCTCTGCTGCTTGCTGTCTACCAACCCGCAGTCTGATGTTGCGCTGTTGACAGCTCCAGCTGTCTGTCCGGCTCTGGTGACGCACCTGCTACGCATCACTGCATCCAGCATAAGACCACACAGGTACCTGAAACCTCACCGCGCTCTCGTGACCTCTGTCGCAACATCAGTGATTCCCGAGCTGGAGATGTATGAGAGGCCTCCCTCAGGTTCAGCTACAAGGTATTTGACACTCGTGGACCGCAATGACATCAACATGTCCCTCCACCCTACGCGTTTCATCATAAAGTGACATTATCTGGGGCCTGGGCAGCATGCTGCGTCAATAAGCACTATTGGAAATGAAAAAGATTTACATTCAAACATATTATCCCAGGAATAGTGGTGGCGATTCCCGCCAAAGCACCCGCACACCATTACCGTATATACTAGGGCCGGGGTCGGCAACCCATCAACCGCGGGTAGGTGACAGATAGGCCAGGAAGGGGTCTGTGCCGCCGACCCCCGCTACTGCTAACTGCTGGTCAGCCCTCAGCCTCCTCCACCGCTGTCATCAGTGAACAGCCGAGAGCGAGAGGAAGCACAGCTCAGGAAGAAGGGTGGAGGAGGAGCTGGCCAAGTTAACTTTTCAAGTTAACCCGCAAATGATTGCTTGCTAGGTCCTAAGCAACCAATCACCAACTTGTTAATATGAAAAGTCACTCTGCCCGCTCCTGCCCTCTGTCCAGAACTGTGCTGCCTCTCGGTCTCCTGGTAGGATGTAATGGGAGGGAAGGGGGGGAAGAGGACACTACTGCGCGTGTGTTGGGGGGTGATGTGAAAATGGCAGTGGACACTGCTATGGGCAGGGCCACCACCATAGTAGGGTCCTCTACCACACTTCCAATCACTCCCCCTACCAATCTTTGCATTCTGAGCGCAACACACTCCTGATTCCTGCATTCTGAGCGTAATGCACTCCTGATCCCTGCATTCTGAGTGTAACCCACTCCTGATCCCTACATTCTGAGTGTAATGCACTCCTGATCCCTGCATTCTGAGTGTAACCCACTCCTGATCCCTGCATTCTGAGTGTAACCCACTCCTGATCCCTACATTCTGAGTGTAATGCACTCCTGATCCCTGCATTCTGAGTGTAACCCACTCCTGATCCCTGCATTCTGAGTGTAACCCACTCCTGATCCCTACATTCTGAGTGTAATGCACTCCTGATCCCTGCATTCTGAGTGTAACCCACTCCTGATCCTTGCATTCTGAGCATACCACAGTCCTGATCCCAGCATTCTGAGCATAACGCACTCCTGACCCCTGCATTCTGAGTGTAACCCACTCATGATCCCTGCATTTTCAGTGTAACCCACTCCTGATCCCTACATTCTGAGTGCAATGCACTCCTGAACCCTGCATTCTGAGCATACCACACTCCTGACCCCTGCATTCTGAGTCTAACGCACTCCTGATCCCTGCATCCTGAGCATCACACACTTCTGATCCCTGCATTCAGAGCATAACGCACTCCTTATCCTTGAATTCTCAGCGCAACGCACTCCTGATCCCTGCGTTCTGAGCGCAACGCACTCCTGATCCCTGCATTCTGAGCATCATGCACTCCTGATCCCTGCATTCTGAGCGTAACACACTCCTAATCCCTGCATTCTGAGTGTAACCCACTCCTGATCCCTGCATTCTGAGTGTAACCCACTCCTGATCCCTGCATTCTGAGTGTAACCCACTCCTGATCCCTACATTCTGAGTGTAATGCACTCCTGATCCCTGCATTCTGAGTGCAATGCACTCCTGATCCCTGCATTCTGAGTGCAATGCACTCCTGAACTCTGCATTCTGAGCATACCACACTCCTGATCCTTGCATTCTGAGCATACCACACTCCTGACCCCTGCATTCTGAGTCTAACGCACTCCTGATCCCTGCATTCTGAGCATACCACAGTCCTGATCCCAGCATTCTGAGCATAACGCACTCCTGACCCCTGCATTCTGAGTGTAACCCACTCCTGATCCCTGCATTTTCAGTGTAACCCACTCCTGATCCCTACATTCTGAGTGTAATGCACTCCTGATCCCTGCATTCTGAGTGCAATGCACTCCTGAACCCTGCATTCTGAGCATACCACACTCCTGACCCCTGCATTCTG
>BLSH010088070.1:50787-61023 GCA_018402905.1 Glandirana rugosa
TGTATGATGGTCCTCAACTGATCCGTTTATCTTTCTTTCGTTCGACTGGGGAGGGTCCCCCGGCAGGAGAGAGAGGGTATATTGGGGGGACGAAACGAATCGTATAGTCAAGCATTTCTCGGCATGTTTGCGTTGTGTCTCCCTCAGTGAACGTAAGAGAAAAAGGGATTTTATTAAAACTTACCGTAAAATCCTTTTCTCTGAGTTCACTGACAGACGCAGCACCCACCCCTCTGTGTTGCGTTTGTACGGCTCTTTACGAACTGATATGCTAAGCAAAGCAGGGGGGTTATATGGGAGAGAGAGGACGGCCCCCTGGGAGGGGTCAGCTTGCTTTCTTTCTATTTGCCTAGTCAACTCCTGGTAGTATGTGCATATAACCCCACTTGTCAATGAAGGACTGCGTCTGTCAGTGAACAGGATTTTATGGTAAGTTTTAATAAAATCTCTTTTTCCATAGGAAAAATTGTCATTTAAAATCGTGGCTGTAATGTAATATACAAAAAAATTGCTGAAAAAAAGTGTGTGGGGTCCCCCCCCCCCCAGTCCAAACCAGGCTCTTTGGGTCTGGTTTGGTTATTAAGGGGGACCCCGTGCCAAATTAAAAAAAAAAAAATTGACGTGGGGTTCCCCCTAAAATCCAAACCAGACCCTTATCCGAGCATGCAGCCCTGGCCGGTTATTATGGGGGGGGCAGGCGAGCACCCCACCTGAACTGTACCAGGCTACATGCCCTCAACATGGGGGGGTATGGGTGCTTTGGGGGAGGGGGGCTCTGCCCCCCACCTCAAAGCACCTTGTCCCCATGTTGATGGGGATAAGCGCCTCTTCCCCACAAGCCTGGCCGGTGCTTGTGGGGGTCTGCGGGGGGCTTATCGGAATCTGGAAGCCACCTTTAATAAGGGGGCCCCCAGATCCCGGCCCCCCCATGTGAATAGGTATGGGGTACATTTTACCCCTACCCATTCACCAAAAAAGGAGTGTAGTGGTACAAAAAACAAGAGGCAGTTTTTGACAAGTCCTTTATTGTGTAAAATAGCTCTTTTCTTCTTCCGCCATCTTCTCCTGCCCTGGTTCTTCTTCTGCTTCTTCTTTCAGTCTTCTTGCTTCCTCTCTTCATCTTCAATCTTCTTCTTCTTTCACCGCCGCCGCTCTCCTGGCTGCTGCAGCCTGCCCCTGCACGTCTCTCAGAATGGCCGGTCTTCACAATGACAGTTGTGATGGGCGGGGGCCCCCCAGTGATTTAAATGGGTGACAGCCCCTCATCTGACAGTTCATGACTTCAGAAGGGGGCGGGTTCACTCGGTTACATCACTGGGTGGTCCCGCCCCTTCTTATAAAAGAAGTGTCATTATGAAGACCGCCCATTCTGGGAGACGCGCAGGGTTCTGGCTGCAGCAGTGGGGAGAGTGGAGGTGGTGAAAGAAGAAGAAGAAGATGAAGATAGGAAGGAAGAAGACTAAAAGAAGAAGTAGAAGACCAGAAGAAGGACCAGGCCAGGAGAAGATTGAGGAAGAAAGTAGAAGAGCTATTTTACACAATAAAGGTCAAAAACTGCCTCTTGTTTTTTTTACCACTACACTACTTTTTTGGTGAATGGGTAGGGGTACAATGTACCCCATACCTATTCACATGGGGGGGGGGGGTGGGATCTTGGGGTCCCCTTATTAAAGGGGGCTTCCAGATTCTGATAAGCCCCGCTGCCCGCAGACCCCCACAACCACCAGCCAGGTTTGTGGGGATGAGGCCCTTCTCCCCATCAACATGGGGACAAGGTGCTATGGGGGCGATCTCAAAGCATCCTCCCCATGTTGAGGGCATGTGGCCTGGTATGGTTTGGGGGGGGGGGGGGCCGCGCTCGCTCGTCCCCACCCCCTCCTGCCATGCCAGGGCTGCATGTTCGGATAAGGGTCGGGTTTGGATTTTAGGGGGGGCCCCACTTCATTTTTTTAAAAAATGTTGGCGCGGGGTTCCCCTTAAATGCCATACCAGACCCGAAGGGCCTTGGGTACTGGTGGTGACAGAACACTGTAACCCATTGCAGTTACTCTTGTTGGATGGAGGAACATGGCCTGATGAAAATTAGTTTACAAATTTTGACGAAAGTCCCCAGTCAAACAGGTGGCAAAAAATTGTGCATTGTGTGCGGGCGGTGCCAGAACACTGTTAACCCCTTGCAGTTACTCTTGTTGGACAGAGGAACAGGATCTGATGTTGTAAATTAGTTTACAAATTGTGACAAAAGCCCCAGTCAAACAGGTGGCGAAAAATTGGGCCTTGGGTGCTGGCGGTGCCAGAACACTGTAACCTCTTGCAGTTACTCTTGTTGGATGGAGGAACAGGGCCTGATGTAAATTTGTTTACAAATTGTGACGAAAGCCCCCAGTCAAACAGGTGGCAAAAAAATTGGGCCTTGGGTGCTGGCGGTGCCAGAACACTGTAATCCCTTGCAGTTACTCTTGTTGGACGCAGGAACGGGCCCTGCTGTTTTAAATTAGTTTAAAAATTGTTATGGCATGCACCTGTAAACCAGGTGCAGAAAAATTGGGCCTTGGGTGTTGGTGGTGCCCTAAATACAAAATATTGTTCTAGAATAGATTATGCACAGGGGAGCAGTGGCAGTCTTCAAGGGATCCCAGATCCCTAGCAAATGTAATCAGTTACATCAGCATCAGGGGCTTGATAGCTGCTGGTCCAGGACTGATTCAATTTCATAAATGTGAGCTTATCAACCAAGTCTGTGGACAGGCGCACTCTTTGATTGGTTATGAACAATCCAGCAGCACTGAATGTCTGTTCAGGGAGCACGCTCGATGCAGGACAGGCCAGTAGCTCAATTGCATATTAAGCAAGTTCTGGCCAGTGGTCCATCCTCAAGACCCAGTAACTTAGTGGATGCTCAGTTGGAAAGGTCTCCAAGTCTGCTCTTGTCCCTATATATTCCTGCACCATATAATGCAGACGCTGACGATGGTTGCTTGAACCTATCAGGCCTGGGTGCTGAGGACTGAAATTTTTTTTAAAGGCATCGCTCAGCCGGCCACCTTCACTACCACTCTGCCTCTGAACGACCAAAGCTTCAGAAACATGCCCAGGATCAGCAGCAGGACATGGTAACCTCCCAGGGTCTGGAAAGTGTTGCACAAACTTTTCTTCAAGGTATCCTGAAGATGTTTCATCCTCTGCACCCTCTGCGCAGGCAGGATGAGTTCTACAACTTTACCCTTGTAACATTGATCAAGAAGGGTTGCCAGCCAGTAATGATCCCTCTCCTTGATACCACTAATCCTAGGGTCTTTTAGCAGGCTTTTCAGAATCAGAGTACCCATGTAGCGTAAGTTTGAGGAGGCATGAGTGTCCTTTGGGTCACTGAGGATGACATTATCAGAAACTACCTCCTCCCAAGCACATACAACTCCTTGGGTTTCTGGTGCCTGAAAACCATGACCCCTTGAAGACTACTGCGTATTATATTCCACATTCATGCTGACACAATCCTCCTCCTCCCGTGTGTTTGGTGGTTCTGCAGGAATGCTCTCTGCATAAAGGGGGCCTTGAGAGGAAAGAAAGTCCTCTTCTTCCTCCCCCTTTTCTGCCTCAAGTGCCCTGTCCATGATTCCACGAAGCCTGTGCTCCAGAAAGAATATTGGAGGGACAGTGTCACTGATGCATGCATTTTCACTGCTCACCATCCTTGTGGCCTCCTCAAATGGTGACAGGACAGTGCACGCATCCTTGATCATTAGCCACTGAAGTGGTGAAAAAAAGCTAAGCTCCCCTGAGCCTGTCCTGGGTGCCATGCTCGCAGACAGAGGCGGCTCTAGGCTTTGTGAGGCCTTAGGCAAAACTTAGACACGAGGCCCCACTGATGCCCATAATGGAAAAAATAAGCTCCAGAGCTCCAGAAGTTAGGGTATGCGAGAGGTGAGTGTGATAGGGCTCTTAGCGCCGTCTGCCTACAGCAGGGTTAAGGTGTCCTGCCACCTCTAAAATAAAGCCACGCTGCAGAGGCATAACTAGAACCTTCAGGGCTCCAGTGCAAAAAAACATGAAGGACCACCCGACCCGAGCCAGTGGCCTTTTACTCCCATTTTATTATGGTCCCGCAGCGGGTCCTTTTCAAATGTTCTGCAGCAGGCCCCTTTCCTGCCCTTACATTAGAATCCCCTCTTATATCAGAGTTTCTATTATTCCCAGAGCTCCCTTTACATCAGAGATCCCCTTTACCGTACATCAGAGTATGCAGGGTTGCCTTACAATGCATGCGGGAACTCTGCGGACCCTGATGTAAAGGGGAACGTTTTGGATTCCGGCGTAAGAGGTTCTCTGGTCACAAAAGCCTCCCTTACATCAGAGTTTGCAAAGTACCTCTTGCACTGTAACTCTGCTAACTCTGATGTAAAGGGGGCTTTGGTGACCAGAGTTCCCCTTTACACCAGTGTCAAGAACAATCCCCTTTACATCAGGGTCTGCAGAGTTCGGGGATTGGCTTGAGTGGGGTAGGCGATGTACTGGTAGGGTGTGCAAGGGGGGTGCGGGGGGAGAAGAATCTAGGGGGCAAGAGTAGTTTTAACTGCCACTTTATTGCTGTTTATGGACAGCAGGAATGTGTCCTTGTTTACTGTCAACACTGCTTGGGGCCCCCCTCCACAGTAGAGGAACACCAGGGCCCATTTGCAAGTGTGACCTTTGCCACCCTGGTAGTTCCACCACTGTCACTCTGCAAATCAGCTGTTTGGCCGCTGCGAGGTCCGCTTACATGAGTCAGGACTCTTGACTCAAGTAGCATAGCAGTGTTAAGGTATCCTGTCCATCAAAACTGGGGCAATGTGTCAAGCAATTTAGGCAGCCGCGAGGCCCCTGTGAGCATGAGGCCTTAGGCGACCGCCTAATTTGCCTAATTAAAGAGCTGCCTCTGCTCGCAGAGGTACTCATTGATGGCTCTTTGCCGTGCGTACAGCCGCTGCAGCATTACTAATGTTGAGTTCCACCTGGTGGGCATATCACAAATGAGGCGGTTGTTGGGCAGGTTGAATTCCTGCTGGATGTCAGCCATCTGGGCACTGGCATTGTATGAACGCTGGAAATGACCACAGACTTTTCTGGCCTGCCTCAGGATATATGGTAAGCCTGGGTACCTGGTCAGGAAACGCTGCACCACCAAATTCAAGACGTGTGCCAAGCATGGACATGTGTCAATTGTTCCAGTCGGAGGGCAGAGAGAAGGTTGGGGCTATTGTCACATACAACCATTCCTGGCTCAAGCTGCCATGGTGTCAACCACCTCTGAGCCTGCCCCCGCAGAGCTGAAAGAGTCTCTTCCCCAGTGTGGCTCCTATTCCCGAGACAGACTAACTCAAGCACTGCATGGCATCTTTTAGCCTGACTGCTTGCATAGCCCCTTGAACGCTTAGGGAGCACTGCAGATTCAGAGGACAATTCTGCAGAAGAGGTCACAGAGGTAGAAGAGGAGGGGGTGGAGGAGGCAGATGTAGCAAAATCACCACCAGCTTTTTGGAGACGTGGTGGCAGAACTATTTCCAAAACTGAACCCTGTCCCTGCATCCTTCCCAGCTGCCAGCAGTTATCCAGTGCGCTGTGAAGGAAAGGTAACGTCTCTGACCGTGCCTGCTGGACCATGAGTCAGCGGTAATATGAACCCTGCTGTCCGCTGTGACACTGTCCAACGAGGCCAAAACATTGCCTTCCACATGGCGGTAGAGAGCTGAAATGGCCTTATGTGAAAAGAAATGTCTTTTGGGAACCTGCCACTGTGGGACTGCACATTCCACAAATGCACAATAGGGGGGCAGAATCTATCAGCTGAAAAGGCAGCAGTTGGAGTGCTAGCAATTTGGCCAAGCTAGCATTAAGATGCTGAGCATGTGTATGGCTGGGACAGTATTTCTTTTTACGGTTCAGCAACTGGGGTAGGGATATTTGCCTGCTGAATTCACCTGGTGTTGTGCTGCTAGCAGAGTGGCTGCAAGTACTAGTTGTGGCACGAACTGCTACACCTTCATTCCTCTCAGTACATGTTTTGGAGAGGACTGCAGGTATAGTAGGGGTTGAGATCCCAGATGAGGAGCAAGGAGAAGTCTGTCTTGTTTTCTAGTGTGGGTTTTTCAGGTACTCTTGCCAACGGACTGCATGGCTGGTCGTCATATGTCTTGTTAAGACAGTAGTGCCCAAGCAGCTCGAGTCCTGGCCGCGTTTGACCCGCTTCAGACATAGATTGCAAATGGCAATGGTGTGATCTACTGCACATGTGCTGAAAATGCCCACACCAAAGAAATTTGGAAGTCAGCGGAGAGGCAGCAGTGCCCTGCAACTGTGGAGCTCTGTGGTCTGATGCCATTGGGTGGCTGCCCTTAAAGTGATTGTCAAGTCATGACAACCACTTTAAACTACAGATAAGCCTACAATAAGGCTTACCTGTAGGTCCAGGAAATATCTCCTAAACCTGTACGGTTTAGGAGATATCCCCTGTATCTGCATGTGCCGACGTCACCGGCACATGCGCACTGAAGAATCGGCACCCGGGGTAGCCCAGGGTGCCATTTCTTCTTTATTCGTGCCGTAAATGATGGCTCCCGTGCGCATGTGCGGGAGTGACGTCAGCGCGGCCCCGCCAATCATGGCGCTGTGATTGGATGGAGCCGCAGACCCAGAAGAGTGATGTCGCCGGTCACAGCAGTGTGCCGAGACCGCTGCAACAGCTTAGTTCCGAGGTAAGTGTTTCACAATGAGATAGTATACGCTGCATACTAGCTCATTATGCTTTTGCTTTGCAGGTTTTTTTTTTGTGGGGGTGTGGGGTGGCTTTACAACCACTTTAAGCTGGCCCCTGGAGGACATCCTGCCTTGTTGGAGTTGGGCCTCCTCCTCCTCACTTTCCTCCAATCTTCTCAGGCACCCAAGTACAGTCCGTGTCCTCATCATTCCCTCCCTCCTCGTCACTGGAGCAAACTTGGCAGTTTGCTGCAGCTGGGGAAACATGCCTTCTAGATTCTTGTCCTTTTGTGGCACCCCCTGTCTCTAGGCTCATGCTACTCTCTTCCTCAACCTGGGAACCAACATAGGAGCCTTCCAACTGCTGTGCATCCTCCATCGGCATGTAACCGTCACTATGATCTAACAACTCAGGTGACTCCTCCGTGCATGATGGTGGGGCTACAGAAGGAGTAACTGTGGACAAGGATCCGGTGGAATAGACTGCTTTGTCAGGTGCCTTGGAAGGCAAACTTTTACGAGCCTGGGTGACAGAGGATGAGGACGGCTTTGTTATCCACTCCACCAACTCTTCTGCATGTTGTGGCTCAAGAGCACATCCAACAGCGGAAAAAAGGACAAGCGTGATCCGCCTGCAGAGGAAGCACCACGTCCGCCACCACCACTTTTCACTGAAGACACAGTGGCCTGGGAGTGTCTGCCTCTCCTTTGGGGCCTTCCTGACATGATGGGTATTTTTTAACACCGCACTACACTGTACTATATACCGTACACCACTGAATGCACTGATATATAGTGTACACTCAATACGCTGAGTGTATATATGTATAAACTAGACTGTATATATTTTAAGACACCACATCAAGTAGTGTGCTATATACCGTACATCCACTCAATGCGTATATATATACGGTATCTCACAAAAGTGAGTACACCCCTCACATTTTTGTAAATATTTTATTATATCTTTTAATGTGACAACACTGAAGAAATTACACTTTGCTACAATGTAAAGTAGTGAGTGGACAGCTTGTATAACAGTGTAAATGTGTGGTTCCTTCAATATAACTCAACACAAAGCCATTAATGACTAAACTGCTGACAACAAAAGTGTGTACACCCCTAAGTGTAAATGTTCAAATTGGGCCCAAAGTGTCAATATTTTGTGTGGCCAGAGCTTCACAGATTGCCACTGGAGTCCTCTTCCACTCCTCCATGACGACATCACGGAGCTGGTGGATGTTAGAGACCTTGCGCTCCTCCACCTTCCATTTGAGGATGCCCCACAGATGCTAAATAGGGTTAGATCTGGAGACATGCTTGGCCAGCCCATCACCTTTACCCTCAGCTTCTTTAGCAAGGCAGTGGTCATCTTGGAGGTGTGTTTGGGGTTGTTATGTTGGAATACTGCCCTGCAGACCAGTCTCTGAAGGGAGGGGATCATGCTCTGCTTCAGTATGTCACAGTACATGTTGGCATTTATGGTTCCCTCAATGAACTGTAACACCCCAGAGCCAGCAGCACTCATGCAGCCCCAGACCATGACACTCCCACCACCATGCTTGACTGTAGACAAGACACACTTGTCTTTGTACTTCTCACCTGGTTGCCACCACACACGCTTGACACCATCTGAACCAAATAAGTTTATCTTGGTCTCATCAGACCACAGGGCTGGATTACTGGAACAGGGTTCCAGTAATCCAGTGTCTTCAGCAAACTGCTTTTGGGCTTGTTTGTGCATCATCTTTAGAAGAGTCTTCCTTCTGGGACGACAGCCATGCAGACCAATTTGATGCAGTGTGCGGCATATGGTCTGAGCACTGACAGGCTGACACAACTCCCCTTCCATCTCTGCAGCAATGCTGGCAGCACTCATACGTCTATTTCCCAAAGTCAACCTCTGGATATGACGCTGAGCATGTGCACTCGACCTCTTTGGTCGACTACGGTGAGGCCTGTTCTGAGTGGAACCTGTCCTTTTAAACCACTATATGATCTTGGCCACCGTGCTGCAGCTCAGTTTTAGGGTCTTGGCAATCTTCTTATAGCCTAGGCCATCTTTATGTAGAGCAACAATTCTTTTTTTTCAGATCCTCAGAGAGTTTTTTGCCATGAGGTGCCATGTTGAACTTCCAGTGATCAGTATGAAAGAGTAAGAGCGATAACACCAAATTTAACACACCTGAGACCTTGTAACACTAACAAGTCACATGACACATGGGAAGGAAAATGGCTAATTGGGCCCAATTTGGACATTTTCACTTAGGGGTGTACTCACTTTTGTTGCCAGCAGTTTAGACATGAATGGCTGTGTGTTGAGCTATTTTGAGGGGGCAGCAAATTCACACTGTTATACAAGCTGTACACTCACTACTTTACATCGTAGCAAAGTGCCATTTCTTCAATGTTGTCACATGAAAAGATAGAATAAAATATTTACAAAAATGTGAGGGGTGTACTCACTTTTGTGAGATACTGTATATATATATATATATATATATATATATATATACCAGGCTGTATATATTTTCATACACCAGGTCAAGTGTACTATATACCGTAGGTACACCCCGAATGCACTGATATATAATGTACACTGTGCGTATATATATATATATATATATATATATATATATATACAGTGGGTACGGAAACTATTCAGACCCCCTTAAATTTTTCACTCTTTGTTATATTGCAGCCATTTGCTAAAATCATTTAAGTTGATTAATTTTCCTCATTAATGTACACACAGCACCCCATATTGACAGAAAAACACAGAATTGTTGACATTTATGCAGATTTATTAAAAAAGAAAAACTGAAACATCACATGGGGGTCCTAAGTATTCAGACCCTTTGCTGTGACACTCATATATTTAACTCAGGTGCTGTCCATTTCTTCTGATCATCCTTGAGATGGTTCTACACCTTCATTTGAGTCCAGCCGTGTTTGATTATACTGATTGGACTTGATTAGGAAAGCCACACACCTGTCTATAGAAGACCTTACAGCTCACAGTGCATGTCAGAGCAAATGAGAATCATGAGGTCAAAGGAACTGCCTGAAGAGCTCAGAGACAGAATTCTGGCAAGGCACAGATTTGGCCAAGGGTACAAAAAAGTTCTGCTGCACTTAAGGTTCCTAAGAGCACAGTGGCCTCCATAATCCTTAAATGGAAGACGTTTGGGACGACCAGAACCCTTCCTAGAGCTGGTCGTCTGGCCAAACTGAGCTATCGGGGGAGAAGAGCCTTGGTGAGAGAGGTAAAGAAGAACCCAAAGATCACTGTGGCTGAGCTCCAGAGATGCAGTCAGGAGATGGGAGAAAGTTGTAGAAAGTCAACCATCACTGCAGCCCTCCACCAGTTGGGGCTTTATGGCAGAGTGGCCAGACGGAAGCCTCTCCTCAGTGCAAGACACATGATATCCTTCATGGAGTTTGCTAAAAAACACCTGAAAGACTCCAAGATGGTGAGAAATAAGATTCTCTGGTCTGATGAGA
>BLSH010088070.1:64035-81075 GCA_018402905.1 Glandirana rugosa
GTTACCTAAACTTTACTTTATTTGTTCTACACGAAATTGACGTCTGAAAGTTTGATTTATGATTGTTAATCTGTCCCATTACTTTTGGTCCCTTAAAAAGTGGGAGGCACAAACTGTTGTAATTCCTACACCGTTCACCTGATTTGGATGTAAATTCCCTCAAATTAAAGCTGGAAGTCTGCAGTTAAAGCACATCTTGTTTATTTCATTTCAAATCCATTGTCGTGGTGTATAGAGCCAAAAACATTAGAATTGTGCCGATGTCTCAATATTTATGGACCTGACTGTATATAGTATATATTTCCCTACACTAACCTGCCTGAACTGACAGGCAGACAGATAGATAGATAGATAGATAGATGTAGATAGATAGATAGATAGATAGATAGATAGATAGATAGAAGTACAATCTATATTTATATCTAGCTAGCTATCTTTTTTTTTTCCACTTTATGAAAGCTATCTAGCTAAACTGCCTGCAATCCGGAACCTAAGCTCTTTCTCTATCACCACCGCCAACACACTACATAGAGCCGCTGTACAAGCGGCTTTATATAGTGTGGGGCGTGGATTGATGCTGCTGTGCAGTGATTGGCTAAAGGCACCCTGCCTTTAGCCAACCAAAGCTCTCACAGCAGACCACCCGCTGATTGGCCAAAAGATGCAGGTCATGTGCATGCTTTGGCCAATCAGCGGGGGCATTCCGCCGCCATTGGAATGCATTATGGGGCACGCAAAGTTCCTGCGAACGCCCCATAATGTTCGGAAAGCCGCTAACAGCTCCTCCTTATTTATAATGATGGCTGGGGCCATAACTTTTATCAAACATAGATAAAGGCTAACTAGTGGGGAAGAGAGAGATCAGAAAGCATATATCAGGGCTGGGAGGCAGATGAATGATAAGATTGTGGTATTTGACATTGTTTTTATGCTGTCGTCTGGGTTTCCATCTATTGTGGAATATAACAGACTTATTGTCTCTGTAAGCTTTCACCTGCTCGTAACTTATGCTGGCCATACACTAGACGAAAAATCGTTCAAAAATCTGTTATTTGGACAGTTCGTTCATCTTTCAGTTAATGGGCACGAATCGAAAATTGGTTTTTGAGCCGATAAATCGAAGGAAAGGTTTGGAAAACTTCGGCCGAACGGACGATTAATTTAGAGGTTAATGTGTTTTCCGCCTGAATAGTTTGCACTGGGCCTATGTGACAAAACGAACGAAAAACTGATTCATTTATGTCAGTTGAATGATTTATCGAATTTCGGTCATTACATGATGGCAAAATCGTTTGCTCAGTACCCAATTGGGGTGGGCGGGAATTGACAAGCAAGTAACAGGTTAATATGTAGTTTATTTCTTTTTCTTTTATCACAATGTCTTTTCTTGAACCCGATATTGGCTATTTCAAAGTAGTTGTATTGTAATAACTTGAAAATTGAATAAAAAGACATTAAAAAAAAAATAGTTTGCTCAGACGACCGTGTGTTCGTTTTTTGAAAACTCTTTCGGCCGACTTTTCGTATAATGTATGGCCAGCATTAGGGTCATGTCCAAATGTTGTTTGCATTCTGAGATATTTGGTCCAGATGTGGACTTCCACTTCCCTGCAATCAGAATGCGTGCTGTGGAAAGAATGTTTAGGACAATAGGTCTAAGCCTAGGTGGGAATTTTTCGGCATGTACACTTTAAGGCCTCATACACTTGGACGTTTTTTGACGCTGGCGTTTTCTGGCGTTTTTTGCAGCTCTCCATGTTAGTCAATGGCCCCATAAAAACATCAGCGTTTTTGAGCTGTAGATGGCGTCGGCGTTAGTGAGCTGAAAGTAGAACCCACGGCCATCGCGTTCTGAGGCTGTAACGTTTTGACATTTTTTGACGCCGACGCCGCAAAACGCCAACTAATATTGTACCGGCGTTTTTGACGCCGATGTTTTTAGGTTGAAAAATAGCAGAGAGATGATTTTTTTTTAAAAACGCCTATTGACGCCGACGCACACTTACGCTCACTAACGCCGATGCATAATGCCGAAAAAAGCCAACTTTTTTTCCTTGACGTCTGCCCGACGTTTTGTTTCTTTTTTAAAGATACGCCCTTGTGTATGAGGCCTTAAAGAGCTAATGCAGTGTTGGCTCTGGTAATTATAACCATAACAGCAGAACAGCATTCCAGGAACTTCTAATGCCAATGCATGTCCAAAACACGTTTCAATGTCCCTACCCGACCACATTTTCTCCAGCAGTCATTTTGACAGATACAAAGAATTTAGCTATAGGGTATTGGGTCAGATACCATCGTAGATGGATTTTTTGGGCAGTTTCCCAATGTGTTACAAATTTGGACCCTGAGTAGTTGAGTTGGATGGCTGACAGCCACTGTTTGTCAGTAAGGGAAATTTCAAGATCTTCCTCCCATTTGATCAGAAGAGGGGCTTTGATGAATATCATTTTCGACTTTATAAGGTTATAAAAGAGGGATGTTTCCTTTTTTTTTGGCGGAGTGATTGACATGAAGGACCAAGCAGCCTCGGACATTGACAAGGATGAGAAAGAATATTTACGTATATAGGCCGCTAAGGCATATACAAGGCGGTCCCCTAGTTACAAATATCCGACTTACAAATGGAGGGAGACAACAGAAAGTGATAGGAAATCTCCCCCTAGGAAGGGAAATTCACTCCTGTAAGAGTTATTATGGGAAAAAGGAGTCTCCACTGAAGCTTTATCACCAAGATTTTCAAAAATTTTCAAAATCCAATTATCATTGGGGCAGGAAGTGAGGTGAAATCTTCTGAACAGAAACATAGACAGCAAAACAAACATTACAGGGGTGTTACCCCTTCCCTATGCTATCCAAAAAGCTTAAAAAATGTTGGCTGAAGCTACACTTAAAAAATGTACCTGTTCCGACTGTCAAACAAATTAGACTTATGAACAAACTGACAGACCCTATCTTGTTTGTATAAATTATAGTCAGTGGGCTTGACGCTGCCGGAAAAAAGACCATCCAAATCAATTGTGTAAGTCCAAATCTAATTGGCAAAGGTGTGTAAGTGCTCAAAAAATCATGTAATTATCAATGCGTATGGTGCAAAAAGTGCTCAAAGGTGCACTAATAAATATATAAAAAATATATATAAAAAGAATTAATATACCATAACAATCTTGGTGTAGATAATACTGTAAACAGAAGTAAAAATATTATACTAGAAGGAACGGCGTATAACCGCTTCCGATAACGTCTAAGTGACGAAACGCATCAGTGGGAGCTTAGCCAACGTCACACGCACTTCCGGTCGCAACCTCGGTGGAACGCAAGGAAGTTCCGGCCGTCCACGTCTGACTTCTCTTATTATCAGTAAGTGTATGCTATCTTTTAGCCGATGGTATATTGCCTGCACCTTACTACTGCTGTTATTTTTTACACGTATGAACATCCCGATGGAACCCTGATTGGGTGAGTGGGGGGACCTGCTGACCAGGAACTGGAGGGACCACACTGTGAGGGGTTCTATATCCCCAGGACTGTTTGTATAAACTGTATAGGACTGAGTTATTTGGTGAGTGGGGCGTTTGTTGGAGGGGAGCACTAACAAGAATTTTTGGCTCCATCTCCTCACTACCCTGCACCATATTGTTGGCCGCCTATTGCTGTATTGGTTATTTGTATATATATATATATATATATTTGTTATTTTTGTATATACAATTTGATGGATTTGTCATCAGTTTAATTTGTACCTTTGCACTTTATATTTGCATTTTAGACCTACAAAACACAACTGCATTTTTAGGGACGGTTATACGCCGTTCCTTCTAGTATAATATTTTTACTTCTGTTTACAGTATTATCTACACCAAGATTGTTATGGTATATTAATTATTTTTATATATATTTTTTATATATTTATTAGTGCACCTTTGAGCACTTTTTGCACCATACGCATTGATAATTACATGATTTTTTGAGCACTTACACACCTCTGCCAATTAGATTTGGACTTACACAATTGATTTGGATGGTCTTTTTTCCGGCAGCGCCAAGCCCACTGACTATAATTTATACATTCTTAATCTAGGGCCCCTAGATTTTTGTGGGGGCAGCAGCCTGACATGTGAAATATTATACCTTGTTTCTTTGGTATTGGGAACAGCGCCACACCACATACCTTTATAATCCCTATCTTGTTTGTAACCCGGGGACCGCCTGTAGTAAGAAATCCGATTGTGGGATAGAGAATTGCCGTGCAAGGTAGTGGAATTAAATTAGCTGGTTACCTACCAGTAGATCTGATATGTTTTGGATCCCTTTCTTAACCCAATGCACAAAGGACTTTTCCTTCAGTAGGAAGTGGAGAGTTGTTAATGGTATTTGGACATGCATAGTACAGGGATTGGTGGGGCGATGTTTCAAAAAGTACGCCAAGGCTCCCAGTGTTGCTGCTATGGTTGAATGTGTATATGCTGAGGATATGTGGCAAATTTGAGATAGCCACACATGAGCGTAGGCCCTCCCAATAAATGTGGGCTTCTTCTAGTTGGGTCCACAAAGTAAGTTCTGTCTGGGTGATCCAGGATTTGGATTGGTCTATAATGGTTGCAATGTGATAGTTCCTGAGAATGAGCACCCCCATCCCTCCTACCTTTCTATGTTTAGCCAAGATTGCAGAAGAGCATCTAGCCCTTTTGTCCATCCAAATAAATTTGGAGAGCAGAGTCTGAAGTGTTGGGTAAATGGAATTGGGAATACAAATGGGTAAAGTCCTGAAAATATATAATATTTTTGGAAGTAGTAACATCTTAAATGCTGCCAATCTCCCTGACTATGAGAGGTAGTGACGTTTCATCATTTCTAATTCGCAAGTAAGCATATTGAATAGGGGTACAAAATTGGCTTTAAAAAGGTTAGATAACGTTGATGTAAGGGCAATCCCCAGGTATTGTATATATTGTATATATATTGTATATTCTCAAGCTCCCTTGCCATCTCCTCCAATGCTCGTCTCCAGGACTTCTCCAGAGCTTCTCCCATCCTCTGGAACTCTCTACCTCAACCTGTCCAGCTATCTCCTACTCTAGCTGCCTTCAGGCGATCCCTGAAAACACATCTCTTCAGGGAAGCCTATCACACCTCCAACTTTTACCACTTCCATCAGCTCACTCACCACAGTTACAATCTTTTGTACCACCTGCCCCCCCCCCTTATTAGGCCCCTCTTAATCATTTTCTATTCTATTGTATTGTACCTGTATTGTCCCCATTTTATATTGTAAAGCACTGCATAAACTGTTGGTGCTATATAAATCCTGTATGATAATAATAATTGTAAAGATCCTTGTGCCCAAGGAAATGGGAGATTAGACTGAATAGTAGACCTTAAGCTTGCGGGAATATCAATACCTAGGAGGCTAGATTTAGTTTAGTTGATTTTGTAGTAAGAAACTTTGTTAAACATTTGAAGCATTTCATAAGCTTTGGAAAGGGAAAGAGCCGGGTTAGACAGTGTTAATGTTACATCGTCTGCAAACAATGTAAGGGTCACTATTGTCAACTTTTATTCCAGGAATTTGTACATGTGAGCAAAGTTTCTCTGTGAGGGGTTCCATCAGCAACAGGGCTGGTGCAAGTATTTTTGACACCCTAGGCGAAACCTCATTTTGCCGCCCCCTTGGCTCTTCCCACTGACCCCACCCCCTTTTCCCTGCCCAGCCTGATCAGCGCCAATGAATTGCAGCCTGATCAGCGCCAATCAAATGCAGCCTCAGCGTCCATCAAATACAGCTTCACCAGCACCAATCAATACAGCCTCACCTGTGCTCATCAAATACAGCCTCACCTGTGCCCATCAAATGCAGCTTCACCTGTGCCCATCAAATACAGCCTCACCTGTGCCCATCAAATACAGCCTCACCTGTGCCCATCAAATACAGCTTTTCCTGTGCCCATCAAATACAGCTTTTCCTGTGCCCATCAAATACAGCTTCACCAGCACCAATCAATACAGCCTCACCTGTGCCCATCAAATACAGCTTCACCTGTGCCCATCAAATACAGCTTTTCCTGTGCCCATCAAATACATCTTCACCTGTGCCCATCAAATACAGCCTCACAGGGGGCGGAGCGGAGATATTTGGCAGATCAGTGACTATTTCTATATACATTTGCAAATGGCATGTGATAATACAATCTCATTATCTCAGTCAGACAGGGTCAGTTTTTACATGAATCAATACAGAGCAGCCAGTGACAGATCAACAGTGGCCAGGCGCCCCTAGGCAACAGTGCGCCCTAGGCGGCCGCCTACTCTGCCTAGTGGTAGAGCTGGCCCTGATCAGCAATGCAAATATCAAAGGGGACAGAGGACAACCTTGCCTTGTCCTGTTTGTGATTGCAAAACGTTTAGAGAAAAAGCCCTCCGACAGGACAAATGCTGATGGAGTGGTATATAATGCCACAATTGCTGCATGAATTTGACTCGAAAATCCGAATTTCTCTAGCACTTGTGAAATATATCCCCAATGTATCCTGCCAAAGGCCTTCTCTGCATCCAATGGAGGAGCAGAGAAGGTTTGCCTGTAGTTTCAACATGATGGATAAAGTTTAGGACTCGTCTCGTTGCGTCAGGAGCCTGGCGACCCAGGACAAAGCCCACCTGATCCTGTTTAATTAAGGATGGTAGGATACGTGCAATGCGATTGGCTATACGTTTGAGGTTTATTTTATATCAACATTCAGTAAGGAAATTGGTCTAAAGTTCTGTGGTATAACTGTCTCTTTCCCAGATTTGGGTAGGATAACAATTGTAGCTGTAAGCATTTCGGGAGGAAAGGAAGCAGAAGAAACCTCTGTGTTGTAAACTCCCACCAGTTAGGGGGACAATAAATCTGAGAATAACTGGTAATACTCTGAGGAATAACCATTGGGTCCTAGGGATTTGTTATGGGGGAGAGATTTGAATACATCAGTAATTTAGGATATTGTGAATGGGACATTTAGCACTTGCAGAGCATCTGAAGTTAAGCCCCGTACACACGGGACGACGATCGCACGTACGATCGCGTCAAATCGTATGTTGGCTGTTGTATCTAGCATACTGACTGCACTACACGATTGTACGACCACAGAAAGAACGTTCAGGTGCATGTAATTAGCATCCAGCCATTCCTGACTTTGGAGCATGCGTGTTTTGCACAATACAACTTTGTTGTACCAACTGCTCTGTACACACGATACAACGGTCGTATGAGCGCTTGTTGGTACGACCAAGTTTTCTAGTCTGCTCATACAGCTCCATTGTACGACCGTCGTATGTTCGACTGTTCAAATCGTGCATATGAACGATCGATATCACATACAACGGTCGTTAGTACGACCTGTTGTATGCGATCGTCGTCCCGTGTGTACGAGGCTTAACTTTTAGCAGGGAGATGGAGTCCAAGAACTCTTTAATATTAGCTGAGGTAGGTTGGGGGGTGGACTCATCATCCCGCAAGTTATACAGGTTACTCTAACAGTCGCTAAATGCGCCTGCAACCTCCTGCGGGTTGTATAGTTTAGTTCCTGTGACATGATGCTTTAGAAAGGGAATTTTTTGTTTGAAGGCCTTTTCCTGCTTTGCTGCCTTGGTAATAATGACTCCATTTTAGCCATCTTAAGTGATGGTCATGCTGGGAAATCAGTAACTGTCTAAGATCCTGTCTAGCTTGGTAAAGCTGAGACTCAATAGTGGCAGAGGGTTGTTTATTGGTCTGCTCTAATATGCGTATTTTATTGGTAAGGTCACCCAACCGCCGGGTCTTCTGCCTCTTAAGCCCCGTACACATGGGACGACGATCGCATACAACAGGTCGTACTAATGACTGTTGTATGCGATATCGATCGTTCGTATGCGCGATATGAACAGTCGAACATACGACGGTCGTACAAGGGAGTTGTATGAGCAAACTAGAAAACTTGGTCGTACCAACAAGCGCTCATACGACCGTTGCATGGTGTGTACAGAGCAGTTGGTACAACAAAGTTGTATTGTGCAAAACACGCAAAGTCAGGAATGGCCGGATGCTAATTACATGCACCTGAACGTTCTTCTGTGGTCGTACGATCGTGTAGTGCAGTCAGTATGCTACATACAACAGCCAACATACGATTTGACGCGATCGACGCGATCGTACGTGCGATTATCGTCCCATGTGTACGCTTTAGATACGGAACTCATTTGGAGCAAAATACCACATATATGTGCTTTATGTGTATTCCACAGCGTAGAGGGATCAGAGACAGAGTGGCTATTTAGTTTGAAAAAGGCTTTAATATTCTATGCAATTTTAAGCTTATTTTCAGGGTGGGTCATGAGAAAAACATAATTTCGCCACCTATCGGTCTCCTTACTTCCGCTCCCGACTGTGATAGACACAGTGGCATGGTCTGCCTATGTTATACTCTGAATGTCCAATCAAATTACTTTCTGCAATAAGAATTTGTCCACCAGAAATAGGTCAATACAAGAATACGACATATGGGCATGCGAGGAGAAGGTACTGTATAATCCCTCTCATTGGAGTGCTGGCATCTCCATACGTCAAAAAGTGGAGAAGAAGCAATGCATTTAGATGAAGCACCTCTATGGGTGCTAGAACGGGTATTGACTGAAGAGTCCAAGGGTCAGTCCGGGATGCTATTAAAGTCTCCACACAAGATACTGTGACCTTGGCAAATTCCGGAAACCTTTTTCCAGACCTTGCTCAGGTAAGCCAGTGGTCTGACGTTGGGGAGATAAACGTTAATAAAGGTATATATGGGTTATTCACTTCACAAACTAGAGCAAGGAAATCACCATCACTGACTTTTTCTGCTGTGCCAGGCGATTGCGGGTCGCTGGCGGACATACTGCTGGAGAGTGCGGCGGGCACGCACAAGCCGCCGTTCATAGAGGGCGATTTGCGCTATCCACAGGGCCGGCTCTACCACTAGGCGGAGTAGGCGGCCGCCTAGGGTGCACTAAGCCCCTGTCCATATACTACCCCAGCCTGTCCATATACTACCCCAGCCTGTCTATATACTACCATAGCCTGTCCATATACTACCCCAGCCTGTCCTTATACTACCGCAGCCTGTCCATATAGTACCCCAGCCTGTCCATATACTACCCCAGCCTGTCCATATACTACACCAGCCTGTCCATATACTACCCCAGCCTGTCCTTATACTACCCCAGCCTGTCCATATACTACCCCAGCCTGTCCATATACTACCCCAGCCTGTCCATATACTATCCCAGTCTGTCCATATACTACCGTAGCTTGTCCATATACCTGTTGACCACGACTGGCATAAGGAAGCGAGCCGGTGCCGCCATTATTTGACTTTAGGATGGGTCCAGAGGCACAGGTGCAGGGCTGTGGAACTAAGGAAATAGCTAGAGAGGCGCTGCAAAAATCTCCACCTTCGCCACCTCCATCGTATACATGGACAGGGCAAAGGGGTGGGGTCAAGGGCGGAGCCAAAAGGGGCGACAAAATGAGGTTTCGCCTAGGGTGTCAAAAATCCTTGCTTCAGCCACTCTGCAGCAGTAAATGTACGCGAGCCGGTCCGGAACCGGTTAAAGCGCTCCAAACCCACCCTTAAGATGCTGCTTGCAGGACTTTTTTCACCGCCACGCCAGCGCACTGCCCCAGTGTGAAAGCACTCATTAAAATGAATGGGAGGCGGTTTTCAGGCGCTATTTTTAGCATAAAAGGGCCTGAAAACCGCCCCAGTGTGAAAGGGGTCTAAAGAGATGCTGAGTTGGGCAGGGAGGGGTTAATAAAAGCAAGGAAATTGTATTTGATATATATCACACATAAGCAGACTAAATGTTATGCAGTTGGGGGTTACAGTAAACCTATCATGGAAGGAATAAGGGAGCAGCCATTTTTGTATGTCCTCCTGAAAATGCTAGTTGCCTGGCTGTCTTGTTGACTCATTAGCCTCAATATTGGGTCACTGACCTGAAACAAGCGTGCAAACCAGAGGAAAGCTAGAAGACCCGGCCTGTATGTGTGTCCTGGGTCCGTCACTCAGCTATTAAGACAGCCAGGCAATGAGCATCTTCGGAAGGAGAGGTCAGCAACGGCTGCTCTGTGTTTCCTTTAATGCAAACTGGAGTACAATCTTAACCAGGCCGTGTCTCTGGCTGCGTGCCACTATCTGCTTTGTTTGTGCAAATTCCTGTCTGAAGACACCTGACTGACATGAGATGTGTTAACCCTCCACCGACCACAAAATAATTCCCTTCTGCGTCAGTGATGGCGATTTGATGGCAGGGGCGGGCACAAAGAGCTTACATTTTGCCTTCACGCTAATGACATTCTCAATTAAAACCCATCCATTTTCATTACATGCCTTATTATAGACCCGGTGATGTCATCACTGGGTCCCTGTGCTTCTCTATGCAGTGCAGGCAGATCATGGCTGGTGGGAGGAGCTGGCAGGGTGCTGTACATAACTTCCTGAACCCATCACAGCACCCTCCCTGCCTCAGTACTCCTCTCAGGAGCACTCAGTCCTGATGCAAGCAGATGCCCAGCCTTCAAGATCCGACAGAGCCCCTGTGGCACATCTGTGCTCGCGCCTGCACATGAAAAGAGATTCCCACCCTATTTCACAGGGCTGTCCTCGCGCGATTATGCGTGGAAACCCACAGGTGGTCTCTGTTGGGTCATTCTTGCCTAGGGAAAAAATTAATTAAAAAAAATCCAATTATGCTCCATTCACACCTATGCAGTTTTCTTTTGAGGGTTTCTGTTTCTTACCGCCGTTTTGCTGCGTTTTGGCCATGATTTGTGTTTTGCATTTTTTATGCTTTTCTTTGGCCAATGTGTTGTTGGGCAGATTAACTGCTTCAATACCCGGCACTTTTACCCCCTTCCTGCCCAGGCCAATTTCCAGATTTCAGCGCTGTCGCACTTTGAATGACAATTGCGCGGTCATGCCACACTGTACACATATTACATTTTTATCATTTTTTTGAGACCGATAGAGTTTTCTTTTGGTGGTATTTAATCACCACTGGGAATTTTATTTTTTGCTGTCAGAAAATTTAGCAAATAAGTAATTTTTCTCCTTCACAGATGTGCGCTGATGAGCATGGATAGGCTGCATTGATGGGCACTGATAGGCTGCACTGATGGGCATTGATGAGATGGCAGTAATATGCAGCACTGATGGGCACTGATGAGATGGCAGCAATATGCAGCAATGATGAGCACTGATAGATGGCACTGATAGGCAGCACTTATGGGCATGGGTAGGCGGCACTGATGGGCACTGATGAGGTGGCACTGAAGGGCACTAATAAGGAGGCAGTAATATGTAGCATTAATGGGCACTGATAGGCAGTACTGATATGCAGCACTGATGGACGCTGATGAGACAGCACTGAAGGGCACTGATGAGGAGGCAGTAATATGCAGCAACGATGGGCACTTATAGTCGGCACTGATATGCAGCACTGATGAGCACTGATAGATGGCACTGATAGGCAGCAGTTATGGGCATGGATAGGTGGCGCTCATGGGCACTGATGAGGTGGCACTGAAGGGCACTAATGAGGAGGCAGTAATATGTAGCACTAATGGACACTGATAGGTGGCACTGATATGCAGCACTGATGGGCACTGATGGACGCTGATGAGACGGCACTGAAGGGCACTGATGAGGAGGCAATAATATGTAGCAACAATGGGCACTTATAGTCGGAACTGATATGCAGCATTGATGAGCACTGAGAGATGGCACTGATAGGCAGCACTTATGGGCATGGATAGGCGGCACTGATGAGGTGGCACTGAAGGGCACTAATGAGGAGGCAGAAATATGTAGTACTAATGAGCACTGATAGGCGGCACTGATGGACGCTGATGAGACGGTACTGAAGGGCACTGATGAGGGGGCAGTTATATGCAGCAATGATGGGCACTTATAGTCGGCACTGATATGCAGCACTGATGAGCACTGATAGATGGCACTGATAGGCGGCACTTATGGGCATGGATAGGCGGCACTGATGGGCACTGATAAGGTTGCGCTGAAGGACACTGATGAGGAGGCAGTAATATGCAGCACTGATGAGCACTGATAGATGGCACTGATGAGCAGGCACTGATGGGGACTGAAAGGCAGCACTGACTGGCATTACTGCTGGGCACTGTTGAGGCTGCACTGATGATCAGTGCCCTAATTATCTGATCATCTCTCCTCTCCTTGCACTCTCTGTCAGTGTGAGGCAAGGAGAGCTGATGAACGGCATATCTGTGGTTACATGAGATCAGCTGTGAATGGACACAGAGCCCATAACAAGGGTAAAGAGTCGCGTCATTGGCTCTTTACTGAGATCAGGGATGCGCCGTGTCGCTGTGGCGTCGTCCCAGAACGAGAGAAGGTCCTGTCCACCATCATTTGTCTACACGGTGGGCCGGAGGGAGTTAAGAACCACAGAACGTGGTAAAAACGCACTACATGCATGCTTTTCTGCAGCTTCTCCATTGAAGTTTATTGAACCTAAAAGGCAAAAAAAGCATCATTTTGCGTTTGGGCTGCGCTCACACCTGGGCAATTTGAGTCACGGGTGGAATCACTACGATTCTGCCTGCGATTCCAAATCACAGGATGTGTGCAATGCCATTATTTCTTACTGGCACCCCAACTGCGCCGTGATTGTCACGCGATAGATCGCACTGCAATCGCGGCAAAACACGATTGTTGCTCGAAGAGTAGCAGGTGGCGTTGAACGTTGCGATCTGTTGTGATTGCAGTGAGATTTATCGCCTGACAATTTTGGCAAAATCGCAGCGTGATTGGGTTGCCATTAAAAAGTAATGGCATCTCACACATGTCCCGCTATTTGGAATGGCGAGCAGAATTGCCACGATTCCACCCGTGATTCACATCGCCCAGGTGTGAACGGAGCCTTAAAACAGCCCCTGACACTTTCCAAAAAACGCAGAGGTACAAAAATGCATTGATGTGAGCGTGTTCCATAGGAACCCATGGTAAAAATAATGTCCTGCGTTTTTGCAATAAGCATGAAAAAAAAAACGCATTGGTGGGAATGGAGCCTTAAGGTGGAGGAAGGGGGCTGGAGCCAGGAACACCCACATTGTTGTTCGGGGTGGAGGTCTGCTTTAAGCTGGGGGCGTGCAATGGCGCCCTTCACTGACCAATCAGCAGCCTGTGGGGGTGGGTCAGTGACCAAGCTATCTCACTTAACCACAGTGGAGATTAGTGAGGTCGCCGACGGGGCTGTGCTGTCTGGCAGGTCTTCCTGGATCACAAGGCTGGCTGAACAGAGCCATACACCTCCAGGCTGTTAGGCTGATGTTATTGTCTGGATTTTGGAGCTCAGCTTCAATTTCTTGTAATGGAATTCTTGTCTTCATTCGGCGGATGGTGAATGTTAGCGGAATTCATTTGTTAATCCACTTTCCCCGCCGCCACCGTCACTAATTTCACCGGTCACATAAATCCTCATCCCAGCTGACAGCTTAATTAAATTAAATTGCTGACGCCCCGCTATGCAAATCCCTGACCGTCAAATATGGAACTGGAATTGCGCTCATCCATCACTTTTCCCCCGAGATTCGCGGCTGATTGCACACAGCGCCGCGCAGATACAACGATGCGGGTGATCCGCGCCATCCCCACATCCTTTCCAGCTGAAGTATCATCTGCTTCCTCCCCTCATCAACATATTTTATTTCTATATATCATTTTTTTATATAAAACCTTTCCATTTTCATATGATGTCATTGATATGATGATGTCATCACTGGATCTCTGTGTCATGGCTGGTGGGAGGGGCTGGCTCATGGGAGGAGTTATAACAATATCAAAATGCCTTGATGGGCGGGTGTCAGTCTTGGAGAAGAGGGCGTTTCTTAGGTGGGTCATTTGCATAGGTAACACCCATGTATGATGCTGGGCCTCCATGATTGAAAGAACTGAAATCCAATTAATGGAAGGGGCGGGGCTTGGGAAAGTCGAAGATGATGCTGGACGTCCCCCAGCCAGGAAATGAGGCGGGATCTATCTGACATGCTGCAGCTTATAATGCACATTGTGAGAAGCTCACAGTGTGCAGTGAAATCAGAGGAAGCCATTTCAGCCCAGGAGAGGAACCAGTGTTCTGTGCAAGACTGAAGGGGAGGACAGGAAGAAGGTGGTGACCATTTTACGATGCCTGAATAAAGATGGCGCCATCCTTCTGGAGAGACAAGCAGATGAAAGCATCGTCAGGGGGGAGTACTGTGACCTCTGTGAGAGGGAATGAATACCTGGAACACATTACTCAGCATGCCGCACTGTATACCAATCTGAAGACAGGTCCACTTTAATGAACAGTGGCAGCAGATTGGGGGGAGGGGGTTCTTTTTATGAGGCTCAGAGAAGAGAAGGGAGAGACATCTCCCCTCTGGTCACACTGCACTCCATGCACAGAGATCACCTAGTTCACCTAGTTTAGAAAAACTAAGGACTTTGCAGCGAATGTATGTAACTTGGCTTTAAGCTCTGTGCAGCAGCAATGAGCCAATTAAAGAATGAGGAAGCTATAGATTTTGGTGAAAAGGGTAAATTTGATTTTTTTTTTTCAGCTTCAGATCTTTTTTTTTAAATTCCGGCCCTTTAACAATGTCACCATTTTATTCTAATCCAAATTTTCTGATCTATTCTAATCAATGTTAGACATGGAGCTGCATATGCTGAGCACAGACGCCATCTGTTGGCCAGAATGGAATATCACTAAAATAAAAAAAAAGCATTATCTATCATTAGAGATGCACAGAAGCTGCCATTGCTGATCTCCATCAGACATTGCCTGGCTGTCATACCCATCCCCTGGCTTCACTCATACGCCAATGACTTATATCCCGTGTATTTATTTCTGTATGCAAATACATGGAATATCATTGTTCACCTTCAGAAAATGCTATTTGCTTGGCTGATCCCTTTAGCTTCAGGCTCTGACCTGGAACAAGCATGCGGACAGTGAAGTTCCTGGGAACTTGAATTACAAAGTGCTTACAGACAAGATTTTTAACCACTCCACAACCGCAATCCATATATAAGTGCAATACTGAACCTATCAGTCATCACCCCGGTATTTTTATTTTCAGCCAGTGATTCTCTTTCCCATAAAGCGTTCTGAGTGGCTAATTAGCCATTGGATTGCTTTTAGAAGCAACAGGAGGGGTCATCCCCCACCCTTTCCGCTGCTCGCCAATGTTTCTCGGGCTTACTGTTCTTACCGGTGAGCCTGGGAAACGATATGACGGTTTGTGCGGCTGGCCATAGAGGTGAGGAGACCAGATCGCCTTTCCTCACCTCTATGATCTAGACCAGGGGTCTCCAAACTTTATAAACAAAGGGCTGGTTTACTATCCTTCAGACTTTAGGGGGCTGGACTAGGGCCAGTGGGGGCACAAAATGTCCTGGCGTCCAGTTGGAGTAAACAATTCCCTATCTTTGATGCCAATGGAAGGAATTCTGCCCCATCATTGATGTCTGTGGAAGGAATTGGGCCTCATTGTTGGTGTCACTGGGAGGAATAGTGCCTCATTGTTGGTGTCAGTGGGAGGAATAGTGCCCCCATTGTTGGTGTTACTGGAAGGAATAATGCCCTATCGTTGCCAGGGGGAGGAATTCTGTTCCATCGTTGGTGTCAGTGGGAGGAATTCCGTCCCATTGTTGGTGTCAGTGGGAGGGATTATGTCCCATCGTTGGTGTCAGTGGGAGGAATTCCGTCCTATCATTGGTGTCAGTGGGAGGGATTCAGTCCCATTGTTGTGTCAGTGGGCAGGATTCTATCCCATCGTTGGTGTCAGTGGGAGGAACTCCGTCCCATAGTTGGTGTCAGTGGGAAGAATTCCGTCCCATCGTTGGTGTCAGTGGGAGGAATTCCGTCCCATCATTGGTGTCAGTGGGAGGGATTCTGTCCCATTGTAAAGTGTGACATGTTAGGTAATTATTTACTCAGCGTAACATCATCTTTTATGTTACCAAAAATTGGTTTATATATTGTGTTTTTTTTTCATTAAAGTGTATTTCCCCCCCCCAAAAAAATAGTGTTTGAAAAACCGCTGCACAAATACAGTGTGACATTATTTATTGCAACAATCGCAATTTTATTCCCTAGGGTCTCTGCTAAGAAAAAAAGCATATATAATGTTTGGGGGTTTTACGTCATTTTCTAGCAAAAAAACACAGATTTTTACAAAAAGTGCCAGAAAAGGCCCGGTCATTAAGTGGTTTATGGGCCCATTTATGCTAAGAAGGGGGGGGGATTAAAAAGGATTGGATGAGCTGCATTCAGGGCAGGGACAAGGGATGGGCAGGAGGGATGGTTGCCCTGGGTGCAATGGTTTACTGGGTGCAGCATCCTCTAAGCTTGCACACCATAAACAGGGGAGAGGGGGTGCCATTTGGCATCTTTGTCCTCGGCGCTGGATGACCTTGTCCCAGCTGCATTTTAATACTTAAACTGCAAAACAAGGGTGTGATGCTTACAAAATGATCCAACATATCGCAATCAGTGGGCAGCAAGTCCACGAGTGCAACCCAAATGAACAGGGAGGTGCCGCAAATTCCCCGCAAATGGCATGCACATAGTTGTGGCACGCTTTTTTGGCAGGCGTCAAAGGGGCATCACATCCCCTGCTAATTGCCTGTCAATCACCTCTGTAAAGCGATCCGAACATGGATCACTTTTCAGAGGAGCATCAGTTTTAGATGCATGTAACCAATGCACACATAACATACGTTGAATGCCACTCGTGTCAATGCCCTACTACCATGTGCTGAGACGTTTCTAGGTAAATCTATTTCTAAAGGTGCTATTGACATGAAATTTTCAGCACATGTCAGTAACAACCCATGCAATCCATACATACAGAGACACCAGAGCAAATACATTCAGAAATGAAGTTCTGTGTAATAAAATGGAAGGACACAGGGAAAAGGTATTGAACCCGCTAACTGAAATTTTTTTAATACTTTTTACAAAATC
>BLSH010088070.1:95246-111313 GCA_018402905.1 Glandirana rugosa
GTCCCTCCGGGCCGCAATTCCTCAAGTTGACACTGCACAATGATCCACTGAGACCTGACAGAGGTTTAAGAAGGAGTGTACCACGTTGGTGACCGACGACACCCTTTTGACCCTAATGTCTTACGGGACACCTACCTGTCAGATGAAACTTGGGGTTGGGATGATAGTATTATATCTAACAGATTCGAACCCTCTCAGCACCACAGGGGACGACACATAACAAAGGAAGTATATAAATACCCCCTGCCTCACTGTAATGAGATGTCATAGATGCAGTCTAGACCCACCTGACTACATCGATTTGTAAGATTACCTCAGGTTACACTAAGATTTGAGGTTTCGTTATGGAATACGTCTCTGGAGGGGATCTGTTTGATTTCACCATAAACTATTTCCCTCTTGACATTTCCGTCATAAGGTAAGTCTCATCACCACAATGAGAATAGAAAGCAATCTTTATAAGATATGTCATTTTACAATCCAGGCTTTAGGAGTTTAGAATCACATTGGACTCCATTAGAATGTTTAGCTACATCAGTCCACCCAGATCTGACGTAGATACTGTAGAGTAATGTCACTCCGTCCCCCATAAATATATGAAGGAAACAATACACAGCAGGGGACACCACGACTCTCCCAAGCTTAGACAATCTATATTATGATAGTAGGGTTGGGGTTCAAAGTAGACTGTCCATCCACAGGGCATTCTGTAATCCCAGTTTTCCCACAGCAGCCAGTGGTTGCACCATGTGAGGAAGAATTTGGAGACAGTCCAGAGTCACCTAGTAACACGTCACAGTTGAACTCCTTAACGCCGGGCCTCCCTGTTCTTTATGAGGTTTCTGATGCTGGGATGTGGGGTGGGGTTTCTGATCATGTGACCACCATGATTAGCTGTGACAGTGGTCATATGATCAGAAAACAACCAATCGCAAGTAGAGATTGGGAGCTTTCCGTTAGCCGCCGGTAACTGCCAGGAGCACGCTCTCGGGACAGCTTAGTTTACATTCTGGTACGCATATATGCGGCCTCTCAGCGTTAAGGCCCACCCGCCAAGAGGCTGCACATATGCATACCGCCAGCATAAAGGGGTTAACACTTCTGTACCTGTGATGTACCAATATATCATCCTGGTACTGTTTTTTAGAGGTAGCGGTGAGCTCTTCTGCAAGAGCAATCCTACTGGCTAACTAGCCGCAGGATTGGTCTTACAAGTAGCAGGAGGGAACACCCCCCCCCCCCCCGGTGTCTTCTAAAGATTTCTCAGGCTTCCCCACTGGGAGACCCGGGAGACCAGCTGCTGCATCTGCTGGCTGGTCAGATAGCTGAACAAAGCCATGTCGTCTTTGATCGGCTCGCCACTATAGTAACCCGGAAGAGATGACCTGACATCATTTCCAGTTTACTCAGATGTCAATGGTGCCAATTTTAAGTAGTTGAAAACAGTCAAAAACACAGATCTTGGTGTTGTGAATGCTTTTAAGGGCAGAGGAGGGACTTGGGGCCTTATAGTACCTGTCACATACCTATTGCTGTCACAAGGATGTTTAAAGCCTGGATCCTACCAATGGGATCTCCCAGGAAACTCTGGGATCTGGTAAAACCAGAAATGGTGAGCAGGTGCCATACCCAGAACTCTGACCGTACTGCCACCTAAATAACCTCAAAGGTGGGACTGGTAATGGGATAGAACCCATGGATAATGTTTCTAATTAAGTATAATGACTTTAAAATGTAATTCCTTCAGAATCTAATTTTTTTCTCTTTCATAGATTCATTGCAGCGGAAATATCCTGCGGATTGGCGTTCCTCCACAAGCATGGCATCCTTCATAGGGACATCAAGGGAAACAACATCCTCCTGGACAACAAAGGTCATGTCCGCATTGCAGACTATGGACTGGCAGTAATGGATCTGTATGGTGATACCAAGGTGACGGGCGTAGCCGGAACAATTGGATACTTGGCCCCAGAAGTAAGTCAAGCTCTGTTTACCCATCACTAGACCTCATCTAATCAGTACATCACAATCCATTCACTATCCCTCTGATACTTGTAATATGAATATTTTATACTGCATACAGCATGTAAATCACTTTATTGCAGTGGTTCTCAACTCCGGTCCTCGGGCCCCCCCAACAGGCCAGATTTTAAGTATTACTTTGGGGAGATGCAGACTAGAATACTGCAATCACTGAGTAGTAAAATTCTATCACCTGTGATGTATTTCAGTTATCCTGCAAACCTGGCCTGTTGGGGGGGCCCGAGGACCGGAGTTGAGAACCACTGCTTTATTGGTAAACAGTATGCTCTTAAAAATCTTTTTTTGTTACTTTGATTAATTTGTTAATGTATGTCCATGGGGGGGCAGCCATTGCGTATGCCGGCTCTGCCTCCTGGTTAGCTATTGGGCACAGTGGTTGTTCTTTGCTATTCCTCTTTCTTAAAGTCTAGCTACAATACCTATAATAATGGACATATGCAATAGTGAACATATAAAAATGTAAAAAGCTACATCAAGGTTAATGTAACAATGATTTCTACTGGAGAGCTGATATCACTACCTGATCTCTGTTACACTCTGCAGAATTGCGGCCCATTCATAAAATGCATGCCACTGTGTAGAGCCTGTGGTATCCTATGAAGTTCTGTATCTTTAACATAACAAAGAGGACTCTAATTTGATTAGAATGAGTCACATGACTAGGCTTTCCTTCAAATTGTTATTTTTATTTTTACACCCATTCCCTGTAATAGCACTCAAAGTCCCAATTCCACCACTGTGCTTTATTAATGTAATTTTTATTAAAGTAGCGCTATTGCCACAGTAAGGACATCCTGCTGCTTTGTAAATGCCTCCCTTAGAACACATGTTCAATGAATATATATTATTCTTTCCCCTATAATAGGAATGTAAGTTTGTAGGAACTAAGTAACTGATTTCTCTTCTCTGATTGGCAGGTTATAAACGGCGAGTTCTACCAATTTGAACCCGACTGGTTTTCAATGGGGGTTGTGATATATATGATGGCTACATGCACTGTGCCGTACTGCAACCATACCACGCAAGTATACAGGGAGGCTGTGAGCTTCACAAATCCTGTTTACCCCCCGGACATGGACCCAGACCTGGAGGACTTCATAGAAGGAGTAAGTAAAAGACATTTTCTAACTCTGAAGAGGCACAGGGAGAGTTTCTAGGCCTACTGCTGCTGCTTTAGGGGTATAATGTAGGGGTGTTGCCAGTCTGGTTGCCAGCTGGGCTGTTGGGTAGTTTGGCTTCTTCATCCCATGTTGAAGATCCAATGGTAATACTTCATCCTGGGCCTGAGGGCCCAGAAGATGCCACATGATGGGGCCAACCACTGATGTGCACATTGTATGATGTTATTAAAGCAGAACTCCTACCCATTTACTATTATTTTGAACATAGTGGGGAGGATTAGATCACCTGCCATCATTTTATTGTTGCCTGTATCCCTGTTGCAGACATTTTGTTTCATATCCTGTCCTGGTGACACGGAAATCTCACCAAGGCAGACACAGAGAGCAACCACAACCTGACGGAGAGGTTCTAACCCTTTCCAGCTCCATTCATCAAACTGCTTTTATCCCCCTGTGCTGATAAATTATGTTAATGAGAAGAAAAAAGATCTTTAAAAAATCCCTTTTTTTGTGGCTGTAATTCTACTTTAAGTGTCACCGCCAATCTCAAAGAGCTCAGGGAGTTAGAAGAGATCTAATGGCAGCACAGCAGTGTAAACATTTGTTTTGCTGGAATATAATATGAATTCCATTCATGTGCAATCCCTCAGCTGATCTACACTTCAGCAGACAGACATGCAGCACCTATACTTGGCTATATGTGTGTCTTCACATGCTAAGATCCTCCAATGGGTGAAAGGACCGCCCAGGAGGAGTTGCTCTGTAGACAGAGTTTTTATTTTATCTAAAAAGTGTGAAATGAACTCTGAATAACTCTTAATTTCTCTTTTATAGCTGCTATGCAAATGTCCCAGCAAGAGGCTTGGAGTCGGCAGAGACATAAAACATCATCCGTTCATGAGGCCCATCGATTGGAAGTTGCTAGAAAAAGGGAAAGGACGGCCCCCTTTCTCAGTAGGCCCAGTAAGTACACAAATCTTTATAGAATGAGGATTCAAAAAAGAAGGTTGTTACACACTGTAAGGAGCATTGCTGTGTCCTTACAGCTAATGTAGGGGACACAGACATATCCCAGCCTGCAGGAAAACCTCAGAGACTAATCAGCCGATATTTCATTTTCCATGGGATAAGGAAATAAGAATGAAACTTTCCATGCATCAGACACAATGGGGTCGATTTACTAAAACTGGAGAATGCAAAATCTGGTGCATGGTAGCCAATCAGCATCTAACTTCAGCTTGTTCAATCAAGCTTTGACAAAAAAATGGCAGCAGTTTCCATGCAGAGCTGCACCAGATTTTTCACTCTCCAGTGTTAGTAAATAAACCCCAATGGTGCAGAGCTGGGAGTGACAGTTGAAATGAGAAGGCTCAATGGTACATAATCTCTGGGATGTCTAGGACATGGGATTTCAGCCATCATAATGTTGTGGAAGGCATAGGACCAGACATGTAGTTTGCTTCCAGATTTGTATCCTATCTGCTCTCCCACTGTGTGGAAAGAAGAAGAAGCTTTAGAGAGGGGCTGTGGGTGACCGGTTGCACAGATGAAGGCCGTCCAAAGCAAGGAATAATTTATAACACTTTATTCCTCTACCCCAATACAAAATATTACCCCCCCACCATCCCGCAAATACTGTAAAGGAAGATTTCACTTTTTTTCTGGAGTTGGGGCTTTAGCAATATCCTGATGTTTACTCAGGTCAGAGATCTATGAATACAGAATCTCATATTTGTTTTTTTCTTTTTGCAGCCTGTGGACAAGGACTTGGAAATGCATTCTCGACTTCCTCCATCAGCGATTGATAGAAAGGCATTGGACATTCCAGGAAAGAAAATATACATGCCTGGATTCTTAAACATCGACAGGTTGTAAACACGCCGGTCAACCTTGCAAAGACATTGATGTCATCTTCAGAGCACCCAGATGATGAAGAGTCCACAGATTTTGACAATATTTCCTAACTTTACAACTAAACTGGATTGGACTTATATACCAATATAACATCGCTGAAAGTTCCAGATGATGAAGATTCCTCATATTTGGACAATACTTCTTGATGTGACATAATACCTGGATTGGACCTATATACCGATATATTCATGAGAAATTTGGAGAGGACAGTTCATCTGTAAAGACATCGATATCGTCATCAGAAGATCCAGATGATGAAGATTCCTCATATTTGGACATTACTTCTTGATGTGACATGACAACCGGATTGGACTTATACCGATATATTCATGAGAAATTGGAGCAGACAGTTCAACATCAAGCTCAAGTTCAAGCAGTTTTAAACTGAAAACCATCAAAACATATTGTGATGTCCACCCAGCCTGCAGCTGTGTGCAGTCAGCCTATGTTACACTATGGGGATGGAGCAGCCGGGCAGCCGGGGAACACAGCCACCGGTCCTAATTTGTGTGCATTCAGGGCCACTCACCCACACCTGCACACCTGTGAAATTAGGACCCGTGGCTGTGCTTGTCCAGCCGCTGTGTCCCCTTAAAGGGGTGGTTGGACATCAATATATATTCAATACTGATAAAACAACCAGTTTTAAACTGAAAACCATCATAAGATATTGTGAGATCCACCCAGCCTGCAGCTGTGTGCAGTCAGCCTATGTTACACTATGGGGATGGAGCAGCCGGGCAGCCGGGGAACATAGCCACAGGTTCTAATTTGTGTGCATTCAGGACAACTCACCCACGCCTGCACACCTGTCAAATTAGGACCCGTGGCTGTGCTTGTCCAGCCACTGTGTCCCCTTAAAGGGGTGGTTGGGCATTAATATATATTCAATATTGATAAAACAACCAGATGTAAACTGAAAACCATCATAAGATATTGTGATTTCCACCCAACCTGCAGCTGTGTGCAGTCAGCCTATGTTACTCTATGGGGACGAAGCAGCTGGGCAGCCGGGGAACATAGCCACAGGTCCTAATTGTGTGCATTCAGGACCACTCACCCACGCCTGCACACCTGTCAAATTAGGACCCTTGGCTGTGTTTGTCCAGCCGCTGTGTCCCCTTAAAGGGGTGGTTAGACATCAATTTGTATTCAAAATTCATAAAACAAGCAATTGTAAACTGAAAACCATCAAAAGATATTGTGATTTCCACCCAGCCTGCAGATGTGTGCAGTCAGCCTATGTTACGCTTTGGGGACGGAGCAGTCGGGGAACAAAGCCACAGGTCCTAATTTGTGTGCATTCAGGGCCATTCACCCACGCCTACACACCAGTCAAATTAGGACCCATGGCTGTGTTTGTCCTGCTGCTGCGTTCCCTTAAAAGAGGTGGGCAAACATCACAATATCTTTTAATGTTTTTTTTTTATTTTAAAACTGGTTGTTTCAAATTTATTAGTCCGTTTCCCCCACAGATGTATAATCCAGGGAGTAATCAGATCGCTTTCGGGGGTCTGGAAGGAATTTTTTCCCTGTTGGAGCAAATTACACCACGCTTCATCAGGGTTTTTTTCGCCTTCCTCTGGATCAACTGAGGGGTCTGGATAATCATAAAAAAAAAAAAAAACTGCACTGTACAGAGGAGCCTTGACGAGGCAGTGCAGCTTCCACATACATTTGCAAATGCGTGCAATGTGACTGTCTGCACGGGGATGCATGGACCGCCTGTACCCACCACCCTCACACAGGGTGTGGATTCATAGCCTTGTCTGAACGAGTCCTTAGAATTGCACTTTACAGAGGAGTCTTGGCAAAGAAGTGCGGCTTCCCCATTTGCAAATGTGTGCAACTAAGACCTCTGTTATTAATGTAAATTGTTAGATTGTGCCATTTTGCTTTATTTGCAGGCTAGCTGGTAAGTGTGCTGGGAAATCTTTTGTTTTTTGTGCTGTGCAAAGTCCTTCCATGTACACCTGACTTCAAAAGCGACTTATAAACTGCATTAGTTGTCGTGTTTTGTATACTGTTTTTAGATACAACTTTAATAAAAAACTACTATTATAAAAAAAAACTAGTGTAGTTGTCTGATTTTGCACACTGTTTTTATATAAAACTTTAATAACAACTTCAGTTATAAAAAAGTGGGGTAGTTGTCCAATTTTGTATACTGTTTTTAGATAAAACTTTATTAAAAACTACAATTATATGAAAAAAAAACTGGGATGGTTGTCCGTCTTGGAAAAACTGTATTAATGCATTATATTGGTATTATACATATACAATCTTTCTGTTCTCAATAAACATCAAATAGATGACAAGAAAAAAATCCCAGAGCACTATGGGTTATCTAAAGAGGCAGGCAGCACAGCAAACTCTTCACTCTGTGGCAGGGGCGGACTGACAACTCATGGGGCCCCTGGGCAATAAGAGATCAGGGGGCCCCCTGTGTCCCCGTCCACATTAAAGCCATACCCACATCTCTCTCTTCTCTCTCTCTGTATCTCTCTTTCTTTCCCTCTTTCTTCCTTTATCTCTCTATTTTTATCTCTCACACCATCTCTCTATCTTTCTCTCATACTTTTTCTTTTTTATCTCTCTCTAAGTCTCTCCATTTCTCTCTGTCTCAGTAGAAGATGTGATGTAAATGAAGCCATCAGTGACAGTAGCGGAGTTGTAGTGGCAAGGGAGATTGAGTAGAAGTTAATATAAGATCCCGTTGGATACTCACAGTGGCAAGGCACTTACTGTAGAGTACTGCGCCTAGTGGGTGAGCCATTGTCAGTAGTGAGCAGTGCTGCGTGGTCCCAGGGTTTAGGCTGGGCTCCAGAGTCGCCCCCCAGCTCAGGCATTGCTGAGGCTTTCTCCTGCCACATAGTTCCAAGTCAGGCAGAGAAAGAAAAGGACTGGTGGGGGAGCGGAGCCCAGACTGGGCCGAAAGAGTGATCAAAACCCCCTCAAAGAGGGACACGAGCAGAGCTGTCCCCGGACACAGCAGAGGACAATAGGTGGGCTCCCTCATCATCACTGGACCCCTCATCTGTGAAGGAGCTGTGCACACCATGTGTGTACACAGCTCACTTCTGCTCTGCATCCCCCATCCAGGATCACCTCTGCTTTCCCGTCTACAACTTACCTCTGCTTCCCCGTCCACAGCTCACCTCTGTGCCCCCATCCACACTCACCTGTGCATCCCCGTCCACAGCTCACCTCTGCTTCCCCATCCACAGCTCACCTCTGCTTCCCCATCCACAGCTCACCTCTGCATCCCCGTCCACAGCTCACCTCTGCATCCCCGTCCACAGCTCACCTCTGCATCCCCGTCCACAGCTCACCTCTGCTTCCCCGTCCACAGCTCACCTCTGCTTCCCCGTCCACAGCTCACCTCTGCATCCCCGTCCACAGCTCACCTCTGCATCCCCGTCCACAGCTCACCTCTGCATCCCCGTCCACAGCTCACCTCTGCATCCCCGTCCACAGCTCACCTCTGCTTCCCCGTCCACAGCTCACCTCTGCTTCCCCGTCCACAGCTCACCTCTGCTTCCCCGTTCACAGCCCACTTCTGCTTTCCCCTACACAGCTCACCTCTGCTTTCCCCTACACAGCTCACCTCTGCTTTCCCCTACACAGCTCACCTCTGCTTTCCCCTACACAGCTCACTTCTGCGTCCCTGTACATAGCTAACATCTGCGTTCCTGTTCGCAGCTCACCTTTGTGTCTCTGTACACAGCTCCCCTCTGCTTTCCCCTACACAGCTCACCTCTGCATCCCTGTACATAGCTCACCTTTGCATCCCTGTACACAGCTCACCTCTGCATCCCTGTACACAGCTCACCTCTGCATCCCTGTACACAATTCACCTCTGCATCTCTGTACACAGCCCACCTCTGTGTCTCTGTACACAGCTCACCTCTGCGTCTCTGTACACAGCTCACCTCTGCATCCCTGTACATAGCTCACCTCTGCATCCCTGTACACAGCTCACCTCTGTGTCTCTGTACACAGCTCACCTCTGCGTCTCTGTACACAGCTCACCTCTGCATCCCTGTACACAGCTCATCTCTGTGTCTCTGTACACAGCTCACCTTTGCATCTCTGTACACAGCTCACCTCTGCGTCTCTGTACACAGCTCACCTCTGTGTCTCTGTACACAGCTCACCTCTGCATCTCTGTACACAGCTCACCTCTGCGTCTCTGTACACAGCTCACCTCTGCGTCTCTGTACACAGCTCACCTCTGCGTCTCTGTACACAGCTCACCTCTGCATCCCTGTACACAGCTCATCTCTGTGTCTCTGTACACAGCTCACCTCTGCATCTCTGTACACAGCTCACCTTTGCATCTCTGTACACAGCTCACCTCTGCATCTCTGTACACAGCTCACCTCTGCATCTATGTACACAGCTCACCTCTGTGTCTCTGTACACAGCTCACCTCTGTGTCTCTGTACACAGCTCACCTCTGCGTCTCTGTGCACAGCTCACCTCTGCATCCCTGTACACAGTTCATCTCTGTGTCTCTGTACACAGCTCACCTCTGCATCTCTGTACACAGCTCACCTCTGCGTCTCTGTACACAGCTCACCTCTGTGTCTCTGTACACAGCTCACCTCTGCGTCTCTGTACACAGCTCACCTCTGCGTCTCTGTACACAGCTCACCTCTGTGTCTCTGTACACAGCTCATCTCTGTGTCTCTGTACACAGCTCACCTCTGCATCTCTGTACACAGCTCACCTCTGCGTCTCTGTACACAGCTCACCTCTGTGTCTCTGTACACAGCTCACCTCTGCGTCTCTGTACACAGCTCACCTCTGCATCCCTGTACACAATTCATCTCTGTGTCTCTGTACACAGCTCACCTCTGCATCTCTGTACACAGCTCACCTCTGCGTCTCTGTACATCTCTGTACACAGCTCACCTCTGTGTCTCTGTACACAGCTCACCTCTGTGTCTCTGTACACAGCTCACCTCTGCATCCCTGTACACAGCTCATCTCTGTGTCTCTGTACACAGCTCACCTCTGCATCCCTGTACACAATTCATCTCTGTGTCTCTGTACACAGCTCACCTCTGCATCTCTGTACACAGCTCACCTCTGCGTCTCTGTACACAGCTCACCTCTGCATCCCTGTACACAATTCACCTCTGCGTCTCTGTACACAGCTCACCTCTGTGTCTCTGTACACAGCTCACCTCTGCATCCCTGTACATAGCTCACCTCTGCATCCCTGTACACAGCTCATCTCTGTGTCTCTGTACACAGCTCACCTCTGCGTCTCTGTACACAGCTCACCTCTGCATCCCTGTACACAGCTCACCTCTGCATCTCTGTACACAGCTCATCTCTGTGTCTCTGTACACAGCTCACCTCTGCATCTCTGTACACAGCTCACCTCTGCATCTCTGTACACAGCTCACCTCTGCATCTCTGTACACAGCTCACCTCTGCGTCTCCGTACACAGCTCACCTCTGCGTCTCTGTACACAGCACACCTCTGCGTCTCTGTACACAGCTCACCTTTGCATCCCTGTACACAGCTCACCTCTGCGTCTCTGTACACAGCTCACCTCTGCGTCTCTGTACACAGCTCACCTCTGCGTCTCTGTACACAGCTCACCTCTGCATCCCTGTACTCTGCTCACCTCTGCGTCTGTGTACACAGCTCACCTCTGCATCCCTGTACTCAGCTCACCTCTGCGTCTCTGTACACAGCTCACCTCTGTGTCTCTGTACACAGCTCACCTCTGCATCCCTGTACACAGCTCACCCCTGCGTCTCTTTACACAGCTCACCCCTGCGTCTCTTTACACAGCTCACCTCTGCGTCTCTGTACACAGTTCACCTCTGCTTTCCCCTACACAGCTCATCTCTGCGTCTGTGTACACAACTCACCTCTACGTCTCTGTACACAGCTCACCCCTACGTCTCTTTACACAGCTCACCTCTGTGTCTCTGTACACAGCTCACCTCTGTGTCTCTGTACACAGCTCACCTCTGCTTTCCCCTACACAGCTCATCTCTGTGTCCCTGTCCAGAGGTGAGCTGTGGATGGGGATACAGAGGTGAGTTGTGGACAGGGATGCAGCCAGCCCCTGACCGTCTACAGTTTTCACCTCTGAACTCACCAGGCACAGCTCTTACTTTTGGTGCTGCATGCTCCAAAACGAATCTCCTTTCCAGGGCTTACCACCACCCATCCTCTTTACAGCAGCTAACGTCGCTCTGTTAGGCAGTGGCTAGCACAGACACAGCACACTGGCTGCTCTGCCTCTCTTACACAGCAGCAGTGTGCAACACGGTCGGCGGGCATCATATGCACATGTCCTGGGTGCCGGGGCTTGCAGCTCCCCTGCTCCTGTGCCTCAGGGGAGCTCTGCAGTGAGGTTTGTTGGCAGGATGGGGGAGAGTTAGCACTTTGAACCGCACATCTGAAGCATCCTAGGAGGACGCCACTGAAGCACACACCCCTAGATCTTACCTTGTCTCAGCATGCACACCACCCCCATCCTGTCAGTCCACTCCTCCTCACCTCGTCCCTCATTGATAGTAGGAGTGTGTGAAGTCCAGAACAGGGGCTTCTCATGGAGCCCCCTAGTGGCCCTGGGCCCTCGGGCAGTGCCCAGGTGCCGAATGATCAGTCCCCCCTGCCTAGTATATAGTGCCATAAAACTAATTCCTAACCAGTTATACACTGACCGGAATTGAATATCAGTATGTCACAATAAAAATGGGTAAAAATGAAAGAATAAAAATTGAGATATACATATACACACACACTTTCAGGTTCAAGTGTGAAGGGGGCCTTAACCTATCTACCCACCTTTTGATCGCATTGGACACTATGAAATGATGAGATTGATCCATAAAGGGGTACTAACATTTGAGTCAGTACACCATTTACAGTATAAGTATGTGAAATGGACATGTTCTGTAGGCTCTGAAGTAGAGGGAAACCTTTGAAATGCGTTAGCCCATGTGACTACAAGTTTTGCCGATTTTTGCATATGGATTTATGATAATGCTATGACAGAAGTACTAGTTTGCGAGTATATTCACCTCTATTTTAATAAATAAAAACATGTATTGAAGATAATGCGCTTGGCCTTTGCGCCCTCTGTGTTCTTCTATGCTTTCAGTTCATTTGAACTCCCCCAGTCTTTGGAAGGCAGCGAGGTGGGCATTATCCGCATATACTAACATCTCTAGATAAGAATCTGATAACACGTTGAGATTTGCCACACAGCGCAGGAGAATTAACATTTTGATATGGTGTGTATTATGGCATCCAAAGAGTTCAATTTTGGTCTCCTCTTACCAGACTATATTCTCCCAGTATTTCCCAGGCTTGTCTAAATATTGTGCAGAAAACTTTAAACGTGCTTCACAATGCCTTTTCTTCAGCAATGGAGTCTTGCGTGGTGAGCGTGCATACAAGTCATTGCGGTTGAGTGAATTACTTATTGTTTTCTTCAAAACAACTGTACCTGCTAATTCCAGGTCTTTCTGAAGCTCTCCACAAGTGGTCCTTGGCTCTTGGACAACTCTTCTTCTGATAATTCTTTTCACTCCTCAGAAATCTTGCGAGGAGCACCTGGCAGTGGCCAGTTTATAGTAAAATGACGTTCTTTCCACTTCCGGTTTATGGCCCCAACAGTGCTCACTGGAACATTGAGAAGTTTAGAAACCCTTCTGTAACTAATGCCATCAGTATGTTTTGCAACAATAAGGCTGTGAAGCTTTAGACAGGGCTAGGCAACCTTAAAGAGGTGGAGATCTACCTGAACAACATGGGAGAAGTCAAAGATCACCAGGCACAGTGTCTCCTCCTCACACCGCACACAGTTGGTATCACGCAGAGGTGGCATCGGCTTATGCTACCTACCACAGCTCTAACTTTACAAGTAGTCATGGGCGTCCGCAGAAATTTTTTCAGAGGGGGGGCATCATTTTAAGGTCACCCATGCTATGCCGCTTTTTGACATTATCACATTATCACGGTCAGAGACTGCAGATGTAGTACAGGAGATGGTCAGAGACTGCAGACATGGTACAGGAGAAGGTCAGAGACTGCAGACATAGTACAAGAGACAGTCAGAGACTGCGGACATAGTACAGGAGATGATCAGACACTGCAGACATACTACAGGAGATTGTCAGAGACTGCGACATACTATAGGAGATGGTCAGAGACTGCAGACATACTGCAGGAGATGGTCAGAGACTGCAGACATAGTACAGGAGATGGTCAGAGACTGCAGACATACTACAGGAGATGGTCAGAGAGTGCAGACACAGTACAGGAGATGGTCAGAGACTTCAGACATACTACAGGAGATGGTCAGAGACTTCAGACATACTACAGGAGATGGTCAGAGACTGCAGACATAGTACAGGAGATGGTCTGAGACTGTGGACATGGCACACGAGACGATCAGAGACTTCATACATAGCCCAAGAGGATAAGGACCTAGTGGGCAACCCCTGATCTGATCCCTGAGTCCAGGGGGGGGCAATTGCCCCCCCTTGCCCCTACCTGCGGACGCCCATGCAAGTAGTCCCTCTGCATTACACTCTGTTTGATGCTCTGGAATGGCGGGTCAGAAAGTCCAGACCGAGATCAACCAGTCACCTCTCTGCAATCTACTGGTAGACCGCGATCTACAGGTTGCTGGCCTCGGGTCTAGAGAGAGCTCTCTGCTTTTACCCTTCATGAGATGTTTCTTGTGTGACACCTTGGTAATGAGACACCTTTTTATTGGCCATCAGTAGAGACTGAACCAGCTGATATGAACTTGCGCTGACAATGCAGGATTGCTTTCTAATTACTGATAGATTTCATCTGGTGCCTTGGCTTTCCATGCCTTTTTTCACCTCCCTTTCTTCATGTGGTCAGTACTTTTTCCCTGTGTCATTCCGTTTTATTGCATAAAACTTATTTTTTTACTATATACTGTAGATAGCTGAATACAGTATATAAAGCTAAACTCCAGGCAAGCAGATGAAATACATATATTGGGCTGCTTTGTATTCCTGTCCATCCAGTCCTCAGATTTACACACCTCAGCCACACAGCACAGCCCCGTCTAGCAGGATAAGGGACCTGTTTTTTTTTGGTAACATGCACAGGTCTTGTCCCTCCTCCAACGAGTGAAAGGAGAAGCAGCACACTGATTAGCTCATCTCTCTGTCTACTCTCTCCTCCTATCAGCATGCTCCTTATTAGAATTAGAGACTTACGCAGCTTGCATTTTAAAAGAGCTGCAATAATTTTCATCTTTTATATTTTTTTTTTAAATGGAAATTTCTTATGAAGCACTTGTGTGTTTCAGCCCTGATGGAAGCAGCTCCTCGCACGTGTCGCCTCCTTGTACTAGTTCCAGGTCAGTTGTGCATATAACTGCCTAGCACTAGTACGTGGCATCAATGGCTGCTTCAATCAAAGCCTTCTCACACGGGTGTGATGGCAAAATTCCCATTCAACCTGCCCGTGTTGGTTGCATTGTAGGAGCGTTGTGTATCCGTGTGCTGCTTTCTCACATTCCCTCCCTCCCTCCCCCGTAGTGCCCCCCCAGGCTCCCCATTTTGCAGTGTGTGGGGGGTCTGGCCGATCGCCTCCCCCATTCGATAATCTGAGATATTGTTAATATTGATTGTGTGCGATCTCCTCCCAGCAACCAGCCAAGCCTGCAATGCAGAGAGCAGGGAGGGGGAGGGGAGGGGAGGGGAGGGGGGAGAGGCTACGAGGCAACAGGGATGGCAGAGAGAGGAGGGGTCTGTACAGAGATTGAACGCAGCAGATATGGGCAGCCGGGGGGACTACAGATCCCAGCAAGACCAGAGGGACCAACCATGCCTGAGTTTTGTTCAGCAGTGTTGGGTTATGAAAATGAATCCCAACTCTACCATAGATCCCCCTCCTGGTTACATTCTGTACCATCCATAAGATTTCCATATTATAATTCCTGACTCTGCTCCTGTCCACCTTTGTGTTTCACTGCTCCGCTCATTACATTCTCCATAATAGAAAATAAATCTAATATCCAGCAGGGATGGTGGAAACCCCTCATAATGGGCACAGCAGGTGTATAGACCCAGGAACTCAGCACAGGAATGGTGGGAACCCCTCATAATGGGCACAGCGGGTGTACAGACCCAGGAACTCAACACAGGGATGGTGGGGACCCCTCATAATTGCCACAGCAGGTGTACAGACCTGGGAATGCAGCACAGGGATGGTGGGAACCCCTCATAATGGGCACAGCAGGAGTACAGAGCCAGGAACTCAGCACAGGCGTGGTGGGAACCCCTCATAATGGGCACAGCAGGTGTACAGACCCGGGAACTCAGCACAAGGATGGTGGGAACCCCTCATAATGGGCACAGCAGGAGTACAGAGCCAGGAACTCAGCACAGGGATGGTGGAAACCCCTCATAATGGGCACAGCTGGTGTACAGACCCAGGAACTCAGCACAGGGATGGTGGGAACCCCTCATAATGGGCACAGCAGGTGTACAGACCCAGGAACTCAGCACAGGGATGGTGGGGACCCCTCATAATTGCCACAGCATGTGTACAGACCTGGGAATGCAGCACAGGGATGGTGGGAACCCCTCATAATGGGCACAGCAGGAGTACAGAGCCAGGAACTCAGCACAGGGGTGGTGGGAACCCCTCATAATGGGCACAGCAGGTGTACAGACCCGGGAACTCAGCACAAGGATGGTGGGAACCCCTCATAATGGGCACAGCAGGTGTGCAGACCCGGGAACTCAGCACAGGGATGGTGGGAACCCCTCAGAATGGGCACAGCAGGTGTACAGACCTGGGAACTCAGCACAGGGATGGTGGGAACCCCTCAGAATGGGCACAGCATGTGTACAGACCCAGGAACTCAGCACAGGGATGGTGGGAACCCCTCAGAATGGGCACAGCAGGTGTACAGACCTGGGAACTCAGCACAGGGATGGTGGGAACCCCTCAGAATGGGC
>BLSH010088070.1:136793-171601 GCA_018402905.1 Glandirana rugosa
TTGTTAACCTACTTACCTCCAACCGGTTGTGTTTAACTGACGGAGGTCAAAAGAATTCTCATGTATTACTACGATCATTCCAAAAATTACTCAGTCGTCAAAGTTACTGTGGTAGTGAAGGACTTTCTTACCGCGAACCAGTTCAGTACATCGACCCCTAAGGTGACTCTTTAGTACGTAGAGACACTACATTAGTGAAAGACCTCTCGACTATCCGGTTTACCTCGAGCCAGTTCACACATCGACCCCTGTAGTGATTTCCTTAATGTGAAGGAACGTTACAGTAGTGGAAGAACTATTGACTTATCTTCAACCGGTTGTGTTATAACGACGGACAGAAAAAAATGATACCGGGGTTATGGTAGCTATCTGCTACCATAACAACGGTATCCCACTTCAAAGTGGCCGCCGTCAAACGACGTACGGCGGTCCGGAAGTGGCTAGAATGGGTATGTATTCAAACAAAAAATGGAGGCAGCAATATTGTGTTGGCCAACTTCTATTCAGTTATCAAGAAGGTGATGACATTGCAAGGAAGTGTAATTCCTTTAGTGATGTCCCCAGCTACACACTTGACCGAGCTCCATTTGGCCTATCAGCTCTCCAGAAAGTGATTACATCACAGAGATGCATGATTTCTCAGTGGAATCCCCAGCTACATGACTTGACCAAGCGCCATTCTTTCAGGAAGTGATGGTGTCATTGAAACTGCTGACTCATTAAAAACCTTACTAGCATCATTATGTACTCTTAAGAAAACTGGAGGCAGTCAATTTGTGTTGGCCAACCTCCATTCATCCAATTGTTCAGAAACTGATGACATCACAGAGATGTATGATTTCTCAGTGATGTCCCCAACTACAAGGCTTGACAGAGCTCCCTTTGATTTATTGGCTCTCCAGAAAGTGATTACTTCACAGGGATGTATACTTTCTCAACAACTTCCCTAGCTTGACGAAGCTCAGGAAGTGATGGTGTGACTGGACCAGCTGACTCATGAATAATGCTACTAGCGTCGGCCTGCACTCTACCAAAAAAAGTAGGCAGCCATTTTGTGTTGTCCAGAAGGTGATGATATCACAAGGAGGCATGATTCCTTTAGTGATGTCCTCAGCCGCAAGGCTGGACCGAGCTCCATTCGGCCTATCAGTGCTACAGAAAGTGATGAAAATGAGATGCATAATTAACCAGTTTACTCATTAATAATGGACCTCTGTTCTTCCTATCATCTGGCCAGAAGGTGATGACATCACAAGGAAGCATTATTCCTTTAGTGAAGTCTTCAGCTACAAGGCCCGGCATGTACCCTATCAGTTGTCCAGAAAGTGATGACATTACAGTTACAGAGATGCGTGATTTCTTGGTGGTGTCCCCATCTTCAAGGCTTGGCCAAGCTCCATTAGTTCAGTAAGTAATGGTGCAACTGAACCAGCTGACCCATTAATAACGTTACTAGCGTTGGCATGCATTCTTATGTATAAGGCATAAAGAAACAAAATGGCAGTCAAAAAGTGTACTGATAAAAAACCAGTGGCAACCATTTTGCATTGGCCAAATTCCATTTCCATTTGTTCAGAAAGTGGTGACACCACAAGGAAACCTGATCTCTCAGTGATGTCCCCAGTTCCAGGGTATGACTGAGCTCCATTTGGCCTATCAGCTTTGCAAAAGTGATGAGGAATGATGTCCCCGGTTACAAGGCATGACCAAGCTCCATTCAGGAAGTAATGATGTCATTGAACCAGCTTACTTATTAATAAGGCCCAGCATGTGCTCTTACAAATAAAGCTTAAGGAAGCAAAATGACTGCAAGCAAAAAATGAAATGTGTATCTGTAAAAAAATGGAGGCAACCATATTGTGTTGGCCAACCTCCATTCAGCCTATCAGCTCTGCAGAAAGTGAGGACATCATTGAGATGCACGATTTCTCAGTGACCGACACCATTTCCTTCAATACCTACTAGTGACAGCTTCTCTTGAGAGATGACACTTTACTTGGTTCTAACTGACATTTATTTCTCTTGACCACCACAGTTTCCTTCAATACCTACTAGTGACAGGTTCTTTTGAAAATGACACTTTACTTGGTTCTAACTGACATCTATTCCTCTCGACCACCAATCTTTCCTTCAATATCTACTAGTGACAGGTTATTTTGAAACTTACACTTTACTTGGTTCTGACATTTATTCCTCTTGACCACCGCTGTTTCATTCAATACCTACTAGTGAAAGGTTCTCTTGAAAATTACACTTTACTTGGTTCTAACTGACATTTATTTCTCTTGACCACCACAGTTTCTTTCAATACCTATTAGTGACAGGATCTCTTGAAAATTACACTTTACTTGGTTCTAAGTGACATTTATTCCTCTTGACCACCACAGTTTCCTTCAGTGCCTACTAGTGAAAGGTTCTCTTGAAAATTACACTTTACTTGGTTCTAACTGACATTTATTCCTATTAACCACCACTCTTTCATTCAATACCTACTAGTGACAGGTTCTCTTCAAAGATGACACTTTACTTGGTTCTAACTGACATTTACTCCTCTTGATTACCACCGTTTCTTTCAATACCTACTAGTGAGAGGTTCTCTTGAAAATGACACTTTACTTGGTTCTAACTGACATTTATTCCTCTTGACCACCGCTCTTTCATTCAATACCTACTAGTAACAGGTTCTCTTCAAAGATGACACTTTACTTGGTTATAACTGACATTTATTCCTCTTGACCACCACTCTTTCATTCAATACCTACTAGTGACAGGTTCTCTTCAAAGATGACACTTTACTTGGTTCTAACTGACATTTATTCCTCTTGACCACCACTCTTTCATTCATTACCTACTAGTGAGATGTTCTCTTCAAAGATGACACTTTACTTGGTTCTAACTGACATTTATTCCTCTTGACCACCACTCTTTAATTCATTACCTACTAGTGAGAGGTTCTCTTCAAAGATGACACTTTACTTGGTTCTAACTGACTTTCATTCCTCTTGACCACCACCATTTCTTTCGGTGCCTACTAGTGACAGGTTCTCTTGAAAATGACACTTTACTTGGTTCTAACTGACATTTATTCCTCTGGACCACCACTCTTTCCTTCAATATCTATTAGTGACACGTTCTCAGGAATTATGACACTTTACTTGGTTCTAAATTACATTTATTTCTCTTGAGCACCACAGTTTCCTTCAATATCTACTAGTGACTTTCATGTGCGCTCTTTTACTATTTTGTGTAACTTTTGTTCTATATAAATAAAGATTATAAAAAAAAAACTACTGGTGACAGGTTCTCTTGAAAGGTGACACTTGACTTGGCTGTATCCATCTGCGGAAGAACTGCCATTTATTTCTCCTGACCACCAGTGCCGAATTTAGACCTTGGGGGGCCCAAGGCACTTCAAGTTCAGGGGCCTCTCAACATAGAAATGAAATTATATTACATAAAAAAATAAACAAATAATCACATTTATTGACATATAAATATATGATGTAATATCCATGTAAATCAATATTTTATAGCAATAATAATGTATGTAAAAGTAAATGATTACAATGCAAAAACGTAAATATGCAAAAGCAGAGATATATAATTATTTCTGCCACTGATGTATCGGCACGTCCTTTTCATTTGATCTGAATTATTATGACGCAGATCTGGGAAATTGAGGCCTGCGCGAACATCAGATCGGTTGAAGTTCCAGAGGTTTAGGAGAAAACCTTTGGAGAAAATCCCTTTAATTTTGAAGAATTTTCGAGGATCAAGATCCGACACCAGGTGTAACTAACCTACTTGACCTCCGGAAGATTTACTCCCCTTCATGACCAGGCCATTTTTTTCTTTTTGTCATTGCGTTACTTTAACTGACAATTGCGCAGTCGCGCGATGCTGTACCCAAATAAAATTGATGCCATTTTTTTCCTACAAATAGAGCTTTCTTTTGGTGGTACTTGATCACCTGTGCATTTTTTATTTTTTGCGCTATAAACAAAAAATTACTGACAATTTAAAAAAAAAATATATATATATATATATTTTATTTTCTGCTATAAAATATATACAAAAAAAAATTTAATAAATCACATTTCTTCATAAATTTAGGCCAATTCTGCTGCACGTTTTTGGTAAAAAATCCCAATAAGTGTATATTTGTGCAAAAGTTATAGCGTCTACAAACTATGGTATATATACTGGGATTTTTAATTAATTAATTAATTAATTAATTAATTAATATTATACATGTAATGGCTGCGATCGGTGACTTATAGCGGGACTGCGATATTGCGGTGGACAATGTGACACTTATGGCACTTTGTGGGAACCGGTGACACTAATACAATGATAATACTACACACTGTCACTGTACTAATGAGACTGGCTGGGAAGGGGTTAACACCAGGGGCGATCAAGGGGTTAAAGCGGAGTTCCACCCTTTTAAAAGTCAGCATCAAACACTCACTTGTCCCAGGCTCCAGCAATGTGGCTGCCTGCTGCCTCACTCCTCTCCCCCTCCTCTGTGCGGCGCTGGCATTACAAGTGTGGGCGCCTGGCTTTGGGTTCAAAGCCAGGACCACACTGTGCATGTGCGAGCCGCGTTGTGCGCTGTGAATGGCCGGTGTATCTTCTGGGACCTGTGACTTGTCCCAGAAGATTGCCGTGAGGGAGGGGGGAACAGGTGAACTTCCTTCCGGCTCCGCGGTGCCAGGAGAGGAAGTGGGAGATGGATACCTGTAAAAAACAGGTATCCCCCCCTCAAAAAAAAAAAAATATACATGCCAATTGTGTTATGTCAGGGGGTCACCTTCACATAAAGCGGAAGTTCCACTTTTGGGTTGAACTCCGCTTTAAATGTGTGCCTAGCCTTTGTTTTGTGTACTATGTGGAGCTTTTACTAAGGGAAGTAATGGATTTTGTGTCCCTGCTTTGCAGGAACACAAAATCCATCACTTTACCCTTTCAGAATGCCTTGTTTACATATGTAGAGCTCCTTTCTGTGTCTCTTCCCAAAGATCGGCGGGTGCCTGTGCACATCCATTGCTCGGCACCCGCAGATCGGCTTCTGCTGTGAATAATCACAGCAAAAGCAGTGCACCGGTGGCCACCCTGTGGCATGTGAAGTGGTTCAACAGTCTACACCAGGGGTCATCAAACTATGGCCCTCCAGATGTTCAAGAACTACAATTCCCATCATGCCTAGTCATGTCTGTGAATGTCAGAGTTTTACAATGCCTCATGGGACGTGTAGTTCTGCAACAGCTGGAGGGCCGTAATTTGAGGATCCCTGGTCTACACCAACTGGATGATCAATGTTTAATTGGTCGATGTGATGGGAAGGAATTGCCAATGAGGCCTGAGAGAATAACATAACTTTATTTAACCTATGGAGTAGAGTTTACGTGACGTCTTCATGAGTCCGCAGAGAGAGACTTAACAATATGCGGTATTCCTGAGACGAGGGAGCGAGCGTCTTCGGGCGTAGGTACCTCATACGCTAAGTTCTCTGTAAAATCTTTCCAAGCGTTGTGGCAAGTCCCCTCTCATTTTGCTGAGTGGACGGTGTTGACAGACGCACAGGGGGTGTCGTCAATGGAGCCACAGACCGAAAGTTTCAGGAAACGGAAAATCGCTGGTGGGAAGTCTGGTTGAGGGATTTGGGACACGGAAAAAAACCCCACTGGTTAGGAGTCATCTTCACTACTACACTCCTACACTCGGTGCAAGACACCTAAGGATGGAAGGTCCTCTACTCTCTGTCAGTTTCACCCAGCGCTCTACTGTGTCATTCTGACCGAATTCAGGACCACGTACGTCCCAAACTCGTAATTTTGGGTAAAGCTTGTTAACAAAATGTTACCTTATTTGAGATTGCGGAGTGTCAGATTCGCCCCTTAACCAAATCAGGGGCAAGCAGGGGAGTGAGCTTCTTTCTCATGTGGTCATTAACCACTTCCTGCCCATATGATGTCCTGGACTTGAAGTGGAGATATCTGGATGATGCCTGCAGCTACGGGCAGATCCGGGACAAGGGGGGGCAGGAAGGGAAGCTGCCCTGGGCACTGTGGTATAATGTGAGGTAGGTGCATCATGAGGCGGTTGAGAGGGGGGGGGGTTTGTGTTGGGAGGTGAAATTTGGGGGCAGCGGGGTAAGAATTGTTCTAGGAGGGGAAAATATGCATGTGTGTGGTAGGAGTGGTGTTTCAGGGCGATTTGTTGGGGAATGGGAGAAGAGGATTTGTGCTAGGAGGGCGAATGTGGGATGTTTGTGCCAGAAGAGGGGATATGGGGAGGGCATTTGTGCTAGGAGGAGTTTTTTTTAGGGGGGGGGTGAATGAATGATTGGGGTGTTTTGTGCTAGGAAGGGGGTTGAGGGGATATTTGTGCTAAGAGGGGGATTTGGAGTGTGTGTGTGTGTGTGTGGGGGGGGGGGGGGGGGAAATTTGAGGGGTGGAGGATTTGTGCTAGGAGGGGTGATTTTTTTTGGGGGGGTGAATTTGTGCTGGGGGGGGGGGATTTGGGGGATGGAGGGGACAGAGATTTGTGTTGGGAGGGGGTATTTCAGCAAGGGGGTGGATTTGTACTGGGAGGAGGGGGGATTCATGCTTAGGGGGTAATCATTCAGGTGACCTTGTCTCAGCAAATAAAGGGACAATGTAAAAATAAAAATAAGATAAATAATAGAAAAAACTTTTTTTTTAAAGCACCCCTGTCCCCTCATGATCCCACGCAGAAGTGAACGCATACATAGGTTGCGTCTGCATATGTAAACAGGGTTCGCACCACACATGTGAGGTATCGCCACAAACGTTATAGCAAGAACAAAAATTCTAGCACTAGGCCTCCTCTGTAACTCTAAACTGGTAACCTGTAAACATTTTTAAACGTCACCTATGGAGATTTTTAAGTGCTGTAGTTTGTCGCCATTCCACGAGCGTGCTCATTTGTCAGAATTGGCCTGGGTGTAAAGCCAACATTTCATATTCCTGATATGTGGCTCCTGTGCCATGTACTTGCATTAAAAAGGCTCCTGTTCTGTATTGCTTCCTTTATGTGAAATCCCTGATGTTCCTGCCAGTCCCTCTGCTTTCCTATTAAAAACTGACCCCACTAAGCAGAAGACCATAGCATGATCAGTTCTCTAGCTGTGCTGGAAACTCAGCCTGCTCTTCTTTAATGGTCAGACTTGTCCTGACATTCCCCCATCCTGCACAGCCATTCACTGGGAAGATCAGTGTCCTGCTGTTTCTCCTCCCCCAGCTCTTATGCAGCTAAACATGGGAATGTGATCACTTATGAAAAAGGGAAAAAAAGGTATTTATAATTTATTTTTTATATCTATACAAAAATGTTTTGCCTTTCATTTCTATTTTAAACTGAATGAGTTGTTTTGCAATGTTTACAATCACTTTAACAATCACTTTATCTTCATTCCCACGCGATGGGGTCAGGGCTGTTGTCACTTTTAAACATTTTTCGAGCTTTTCCCTGGTCCCATCCACTTGTCTGTCCTAAACAAGGCAATAAATTCCGCAATCCAGTCATGTTAAAAAGGAGGTAAAGTCTTCCTCTTTAATTGTACCTACAGGTAAGCCTATAATAAGGTTCACCTGTAGGTACTGTTAATATCTCCTAAACGTGTGCCGTTATGGAGATATTTACTATATACGCTGCCGCCGACGTCATCGGCGCATGCGCACTGAAGGAATGGCCCGCTTATGCCGTTTCTTCAGGGTCCGTGCTGTTAATTTCTTTAATAAAACTAATTTGACAATTATTACATTTTTTTAAAAAGGGTCTTGGGCCTCCTTCTGGCAGGGGGCCCAGGGCAATTGCCTCTTTTGCAGGCCTATGAATCTGGCACTGATGGCCACCACTTTTTCCTTCAATACCTACTAGTGACAGATTCTCTGAAAGGTGATACTTGACTTGGCTACACCACTGGCTATAAACTGCCATTTATTGCTCTTGACCACCACTGTTTCCTTGGATGCTTAGTATGGACTGTTTCTCTTGACACTTGACTTGGCTTTATCCATCTGCAGAAGAAATACCATTACTCCCCATGACCACCACCATTTCCTTCAAAACCTACTAGTGACAGGTTCTCTTGAAAGGTGGCACTTGACTTGGCTGTATCCATCTGCAAAAGAACTGCCATTTATTCCTCATGACCACAATTATTTCCTTCAATGTCTATAAGTGACAGGTTCTCTTGAAAGTTAACACATGACTTGATTGTATCTCTGTCTGCTGTTGGTATAAAAACTGCAATATCTACTAGTGATTCGTTCTCTTAAAATGTGACACTTTACTTGGCTGCACCCATCTGCAGAAGAACTTTCATTTATTCCTCTTGACCACCCCTGTTTCCTTAGATACTTACAAGGGACTGTTTCTCTTGACACTTGACTTGGCTGCACCCATTTCCAGAAGGACAGCCATTTATTGCTCCTGACCACCACTGTTTCCTTGCATGCTTACGATGGACTGTTTCTCTTGACACTTGACTTGGCTGTATCCATCTGCAGAGAACTACCATTTATTCCCCATGACCACCACCATTTCCTTCAAAACCTACTAGTGACAGGTTCTCTTGAAAGGTGACATTTGACTTGGCTGTATCCATCTGCAGAGAACTACCATTTATTCCCCATGACCACCACCATTTCCTTCAAAACCTACTAGTGACAGGTTCTCTTGAAAGGTGACTTTTGACTTGGCTGTATCCATCTGCCAAAGAACTAACATTTATTCCCCATGACCACTACCATTTCCTTCAAAACCTACTAGTGACAGGTTCTCTTGAAAGGTGACTTTTGACTTGGCTGTATCCATCTGCAGAAGAAATACCATTTACTCCCCATGACCACCACCATTTCCTTCAAAACCTACTAGTGACAGGTTCTCTTGAAAGATGACACTTGACTTGGCTGTATCCATCTGCAAAAGAACTGCCATTTATTCCTCATGACCACAATTATTTCCTTCAATGTCTATAAGTGACAGGTTCTCTTGAAAGTTAACACATGACTTGATTGTATATCTGTCTGCTGTTGGTATAAAAACTGCAATATCTACTAGTGATTCGTTCTCTTAAAAGGTGACACTTTACTTGGCTGCACCCATCTGCAGAAGAACTTTCATTTATTCCTCTTGACCACCCCTGTTTCCTTTGATACTTACAAGGGACTGTTTCTCTTGACACTTGACTTGGCTGCACCCATTTGCAGAAGGCCAGCCATTTATTGCTCTTGACCACCACTGTTTCCTTGCATGGTTACGATGGCTGTATCCATCTGCAGAGAACTACCATTTATTCCCCATGACCACCACCATTTCCTTCAATACCTACTAGTGACAGGTTCTCTTGAAAGGTGACTTTTGACTTGGTTGTATCCATCTGCCGAAGAACTACAATTTATTTCTCATGACCACCACCATTTCTTTCAATACCTACTAGTCACAGACAGGTTCTTTTTAAAGGTGACACTTGACTTGGCTGTATCCATCTGCAGAAGAACTGCCATTTATTCCTCATGACCACAATTATTTCCTTTAGTACCTATAAGTGACAGGTTCTCTTGAAAGGTAACACTTAACTTGACTGTATGTATCTGGAGTTGGTATATAAACTGCAATACCTACAAATGTATATACCATACCTGGCCGATGCCTCTGGAAGTTGAAAATCACTCCTACTACACCACTACTCCAGCGATCTTCACTTGCTTCCATGTCCCGCACTAAGTGTTTGCCCTGCTCCATTCTGAACACAGTAGGTTGGCTGCTCGGCATGGGCATCATTGAATGCAAAGTATTCTCTGATTGGAGGAGGTGGAGAGGCGGGGAGTTGACGTCACGCTCTCCACTCCACCCAATCAGAGAACCTTTTGCACTAATTCAGGAGAGCCAAAGCATTCTCTGAATGATAACAAAACACAATGGATAGCTGCTCAACCATACAGATTCCAAAGAGGTGGTATTACCAGTGTCACCACACGCACATAATGGACCATAGAGTAAGATAAACCCAGCAACCCTGTGTCTTCAGTGATCAAAAACCTTCATTGGCTATATTGTGAGTATAGCACAAACAGGCTAACGCATTTTGTCTAGAAAGCCTTAATCATAGCACAAGAGAGATTATTGCCTATGTATTTCTGTAGTCACAATACATTAGGGCGGCCGCTTACAATGGGGCCCATGTGGAGATCATTGGAGTAGTGGTGGTGTCTATTTCAGTGACTCCTAGGAACATCAGTCAGGTATGGTACATGCATAGTTACAATGGTTCAAGCTGGACCAATATAACTATGTAAAAATATACCATGCCTGGAATTCATCTTTAACCTCAGTGATAAGACGGTGCCTCACTTCAAGGTTTGGGGTGGGGATTAGGTTGAAATGTGTGTACATTTAGCCAAAACTTTTTGGTTGTATTTTCTAGATAGAAAAGAGAAGGATTAGAACCTTTTGGATTTTGATTTCTGCCAAACTGAAGTGAGACGAAAGGCTCCAACAAGATTACGATTCATTACTTGTCCTTCTGATGATGCTGTCTGGGCCAAATTACATTCTTTTGATCTTATTCAGCCCTGGAGAAGAGAGAACCCCCAAAACACCCTGGCTTTTCCTTGGTGATTGCAATTAAAATCTTATTGTGGACTTTTACAAGTGGGGTAATGCTTCTGTACTTTAACATGTATTCATATTTCACAATTCTTTCACATGTCCCATCTGCAATAGTCCTAAGAAAAATAGAGCTGCCAGTCTACTTCGATATTCTGTAAAACCCAGTGGCTCTATAACATACATTAAATAATCCAATGCTTGAAGAATTTTAGGTTTTCATTGAAGTCTGTGTCCCACTGGGGAGAGTGCCCCTTTACATCAGGTGTCCCTATTAGAGTGCCCCCATCAGACAGCAGGAGTCCCCAACAGAGTGCCCCCATAGAGTAGGTGAACTCAACAGAGTGTCCCCATCAGAGGGCAGGTGCCCCAATAGAACAGGTGTCCCCATCAGTATGTCCCCATCAGAGGGCAGGTGCCCCCATAGAACAAGTGTCCCCATCAGTGTGTCCCCATCAGAGGGCAGGTGCCCCCATAGAACAGGTGTCCCCATCAGAGTGTCCCCATCAGAGAACAGGTGTCCCCATTAAAGTGCCCCCTTAGAACAGGTTTCCTCATCAGAGTGTCCCCATCAGAGGGCAGGTGCCCCTATAGAACAGGTGTCCCCATCAGAGTGCCCCCATCAGGGGGCAGGTGTCCACATCAGAATGCACCTTTACATCAGGTGTGCCCATCAGAGTGCACCCATAGAGCAGGTGTCTCTATTAGCGTGCCCTTTTACATCAGGTGTCTCCATCAGAGTGTCCCCTTCAAAGAGCAGGTGTCCCCCATCACAGTGCCCCCAAAAGAGCAGGTGTCCCCATCAGAGTTTCTCCGTCAGAGAGCAGGTGTCTCCATCAGAGTGTCCCCATCAGAGAGCAGGTGTCCCCATCAGAGAGCAGGTATCTCCATCAGAGTGTCTCAATCAGAGAGCAGGTGTCCCCATCAGAGGGCAGGGGTTCCCTTCAGAGTGTCCCTATAGAACAGGTGCCCCCATCAGAGTGTCCCCATCAGAATGGCAGGTGTCCCCATTAGAGTGCCCCTTTACGTCAGTATGCCCATCAGAGTGCCCCCATAGAGCAGATGTCTCTATCAGAGTTCCCCTTTACATCAGGTGTCCCCTTCAGAGAGCAGGTGTTCCCATCAGAGAGCAGGTATCTCCAACAAAAGTCCACCTTAAAGAGAGCAGATATCTCCATTAGAGCACCTCACAGAGTAGGGTTCACCATGAAGTTGCCCCCATTGTCTCCCCATGTCTCCATCAGAGTGTGCCCATACATCTAGGGCTGGCCCAAGACATTGTGCTGCCTGGGTCCAAGAATGAAATGCTGCCCCCCCCAAAAAAAAATCATGCTCACCAAAAGGCCCCCACATCCCTTATTTTATATCATGATAATTAAAACTAAAATTAAAATTTATCAGGAAGTCAGATTTACATGCAACAGCACCTGGTCTATATGCAAAAATTATATGACATTCCATTTGGTTCAATTCCAAGGGGCGGGCTAGGGCAGTGTATCGACAGTCTAGGGTAGTATAGGGGCAGGCTAGGGTAGTATATAGACAGGCTAGGGTAGTATATGGACAGGCTAGGGTAGTATATGGACAGGCTAAGGTAGTATATAGACAGGCTAGGGTAGTATATAGACAGGCTAGGGTAGTATGTGGACAGGCTAGAGTAGTATATAGACAGGCTAGGGTAGTATATAGACGGGCTAGGGTAGTATATGGACAGGCTAAGGTAGTATATAGACGGGCTAGGGTAGTATATGGACAGGCTAAGGTAGTATATAGACAGGCTACGGTAGTATATAGACAGGCTAGGGTAATATATAGACAGGCTAAGGCAATATAGGGGCAGGCTAGGGTAATTTAAAGACAGGTTAGAGTAGTATAGGGGCGGGCGAAGCAGCCCGGGGGGCAGTTGTTGTCATGACACACAACTGCTGGAAAAAAAATCTTGATCGTCAATTTGCTGGGTAAATAGAAGAAAAGGAGAAGCAGCTGTGGTTCAATTTGCTGCCCCTCCCAAAGTGCTGCCTGGGTCCAATGGACCCACTGGGACCCATGGTCCTGCATACATCAGAATGCCCATCCTTATATTCCCTGATGTACCTGATAGATAAGTCCTGTAGCCAGGCAGGCAGGGGGCAGGAACCCGAAGAAGGAGGGTGCTACAGAGGGTGGGAGCTGGGTGGAGAAACTTGCTGAAGAGGGCAAAGCGCACAAGTGACATCATTGGTTGCTGGGATGCTGGTGGCACTAGCAACCAATGATGGAAGTGCAGCAGGGATCTAGTACTGCGAACTGGCGGGCTAATGGTGGAGCATCACTTGGTCCAGGTCCGGACTGTGGTCCGCTATTTAATGAAGGCTGTTGTAAATTAAATTGTACATTGTAGGTATAATCCTTTTAGCAGAGGTTTCCTGAGACCTAAAAACGATTTCAAGAATACACAGTAAAACAATTGGAGAAAGTCTGGGTTATAGTAATATGTATAGGGACATCCCCCTGAAAATAATGAGAGTAGAGTTTATATACTATGTGTAACTCAGCCCATCATTTGTTTAAGCAGGAAAAGACTGGGATCATTTATGAGAATCTAGAAAAATTCTGAGAATCCGAGATATGTGATTACAACATCAGCAGGAAGCCATGGAAACATATTTGATGAAGAAAAGGGTCGGGGAGAAGAGGATTGACCAATGTTCTCAGAGAGGATTAAGAAACATCCCTTATTTGCTTTCTTTTGTTCTGATAAATATACCATTGGATATTTTTGTTATATGTGTGTGAAAAACTAACTATTGATGTTGCCAGAAATTCAGCAAGCTGACAACTTCCTGCATCCTTATCTGTCAGTAGTATTTTCAGCTTTGTCCAGTTCTTCAGAACACCCTCCATCTCCATATTGGAGATTAGGAGAGGGGGAGGTATTCTGTAGTCTTGCCTAGGGTTACAAACGCTGGTCCTCCATGGATACAGTCAGGGCAGCCATCAGAAATTTTGGAGCCCCTTACACAGCTTTAGACCTGAACACCCCACCCCCCCGGTCAGACCACCAACACTCCCCAGGCCCCGCCCACTGGCCATCCCACCACATCCACCCACTGGCCATCCCACCACATCCGCCCACTGGCCATCCCACCACATCCGCCCACTGGCCATCCCACCACATCCACCCAATGGCCATCCCACCACATCCACCCACTGGCCATCCCACCACATCCGCCCACTGGCTATCCCACCACATCCGTCCACTGGCCAGGGGGGTACACATGTTGCAGCCGCAGTAGGAAATATACACCCTGTCACACTTACCAGTTGTAGTTTGCCAAGCATGACCCATTCAAGTGAAGTGAAGTGTGCAATGCATGCTAGTTTGGGATCCAAGGGGTTAAAAACAACAGTGCACAGGCAGCACAGCCTCACCCGATGCTTGCAATAAGACCTCGCACCGAACCATAGGTGACCCAAGTTTGGTATTTTTATTGCCTATGGTTTGGGAGAACGGTGACCCCAAACTGGGTGCCCCCTCCCATAGACTTCAATGTCAAGTCCGAAATTTGCCCGACAATTGCCGGTCAATGACTGGTCATTTTGGGGACCCGGTATGGCCAAACCATAGGTGCTGGAGGTCTCAAACTTGGACCAGTTTTTGCCTAGGGCCCTCTCTATGTGACCCAAGTTTGTTATTTTTATCGGCTATGGTTTGGGAGAACGGAGTCCCCAAATCAGGTGTCCCCGTCCCATAGACTCCAATGTTAAGTCCGAAATTCACCCAACAATTGGCGGTTAATGACCGGTCACTTTGGGGACCTGGTACGGCCGAACCATAGGTGTCCTCCCATAGACTCCAATGTTAAAGACTGCTAAAGTCTTTGTTGTAAGGGCCCCTTGAGACACTGGGGCCCCTTACAACAGTACTGTCTTTACCCCCCTGGTGGCGGCCCTGGATACAGTATGGTGATTCAGTGCTGCCACCCAAGAACAGGAAATGTGTTACTGGCAGGATCACCAGGTGACGTCTAAAAAATAAAATGAATGCAGCCACCACATCTAAGGACTGGTAAGCTGCACCATACCTAATTGTGGGAGGTGTTGGGAGTCGCATGTGCCTACCCAGGACAACCAAGCTAAAGCAGGGTCTTGGAGTGACAGGGAAGTGTAGCTAAGGTAAACGAGAGCACCAATTGGTGCCTACTACTAAGCTTTGGGGTTACTTTACTCAAGGTGTAGTAAGTACAGGTCTAGTTTAAAATTTAGATTTAGTAATAGATAATGGTTTAGGTTTTGGTTTGGAAAGTTTGTGTTTGGAAAGTGGTGAAGATAAAGGGTTAGCTTAAGGTCTATGATTTGGAGTTTTGTGGAAGAGAAGAATCAGGTTTATAGGCTGGCATTAGGTGAAAGTAAAGGATTGGGCTGAGGTTTAGGATTAAGAGTTAGGCTGTAGTGGAGCTGCACGATTCTGGCCAAAATGAGAATCACAATTTTTGTGCTTAGAATAAAGATCACAATTCTCTCAGCGTAACATCTTACATATACCAAACAATTGGGCTAACAGCACTGTTTTTTTTTTTTTTTTGAAAGTGTAATTTTTCCCAAAAAATTGCAATTGAAAGACTGCTGCGCAAACACCGTGTGACATAAAATATTGCAACAATCGCCGTTTTATTCTCTAGGGTCTCTGCTAAAAAATATATAATGTTTGGGGGTTCTAAGTAATTTTCTAGACGAAAATACTGGATTTTTACTTGTAAGCAACAAATGTCAAAAAAGATTTATTCTTTAAATAGTTAAACTAAACTCTTCTATACATGGGAGAACATTCCTTTGAGTATCTCTTTGCTACTTTTATCAACAATGATCTCAGACTTGGCAGGCTGCCCAGATAGGAGAGGCTCAAGTCGCTCCGACTTAGAAAAAGGTTCCTGGGGAGACTTCAGGCAACTTGCATTGACTTCTATTACAGTCAAGTTGTGCTGAGTCGCCCCGCAAGTCGGACTCCATTAACTGCACTGAAAATCACTGTAATGCGTGATGGAGATTGCAGGGAGGGTGAATCGAGATCATGATTTTATTACGATTAATCATGCAGCTCTAGGCTGTAGTGAAGGGTTAGATCATAATTTAGGGATGGGTGGTATGCCGAAGTGAAGGGATAGGTTAAGGTTTAGATGGTATGTTGAGGTAAAGGGTTAGTTTAGGGTATAGGTGTTAGGTTGAGATAATGTTTCGGGTTAGGCGTTATGGTAATATAAAGCTTTAGGTTGAAGTTTTTGGGTATGAAGGTATAGGGTTAGGTGTGAGGTTGAGGTGAAGGGTTTGTTAAGGTTTAGCGTTACATGTAAAGATTGATGTGAATGGTTAGGTTTAGGTGGTAGTTTGACTTGAAACATTAGTTTAAGGGTAAGTATTAGGTTGAGGTTAAGGTGATGGATTAGGTTAAGGTTTAGGTGAAGGGTTAGGTTAGGGTTTAGAGTGTGGTGTTAGCTTGAGGGGAAAGCTTAGGTTGAGGTTTAAGGTTAGGTTTTAGGTTGAAGGGAAGGGTTAGGTTCAGGTTTAGGGTTAGGTCTTAGATTTAGATGAAGGGTTAGGTTCAGGTTTAGGGCTTAGTCTTAGGTTGAGGTGAAGGGTTAGGTTCAGGTTTAGGGTTAGGTTCAGGTTTATGGTTAGGTCTTAGGATGGGGTGAAGGTTTAGGTTCAGATTTAGGGTTAGGTCTTAGGTTGAGTTGAAGGGTTGGGTTCAGGTTTAGGGTTAGGTCTTAGGTTGAGGGAAAGGGTTGGGTTCAAGTTTAGAGTTAGGTCTTAGGTTCAAGTGAAGGGCTAGGTTCAGGTTTAGGGTTAGGTCTTAGGTTGATGAAAAGGGTTTTCAGTTCAGGTTTAGGATTAGGTTGAGATGAAGGGTTAGGTTCATGTTTAGGATTAGGTCTAAGTTTGAGTTGAAGGGCTAGGTTCAGGTTTAGGTCTTAGGTTGAGGTGAAGGGTTAGGTCCAGGTTTAGAGTTAGGTCTTGGGTTGAGGTGAAGGCTTAGGTTCAGGTTTAGGGTTAGGTTGAGGTGAAGGGTTAGGTTCAGGTTTGGAGTTCAGTGTTGAGACAAGGATAAGGTTGACGTTTTGGAGTTTGGAGGTGTCAAGCATAGGTGCGGCATAACAAATGCAATAATTACCCACTTCCAGAAGGGGGACAAGCTCTGACGAAGAAAGAGGGAGGTTGCTGTGCAAGGAAACTGACTCTTGCAAATTAATAAAAAATAATTTATAGAAAGGAAAAATGCTGCAAGTAAGTGTAAAGAAAAAATTCCCTCGCACCAATGGGTGATTCCCTAAAAGCAGCTGCTATCACAACCTGCAGCTCACAGCCCACTTCTGAAGACTCTGCGCTTAGTGATGAAACGCGTCAAGTGGTACGCATGGTGCACTGTCTACACGCTCAGGTGGAACGCACACTGCAGTCAGAAGACCCGCGGCGTACACTGAGCCTTGGATTTTTATTCATATATGTTTACAGTATTTATGCACAAAAGATAATCATAATCTTATTCTATGCACATATTTTATGCACTAGTCACTATTTATTCACATACACTTTGGTGTTTAGCAAGTGCTATCTACACATAGGATTATTCCCAGCTGCAAGTAAGTATTTCAATTTCTTTGCTTTTACCTGCAATGATTAAAGTTGGTGACAGGGTCTCTTTAACAATGTCTGCGTGTTGTCTCCCTTGCTCAGGACTGCCCCTGCTGGATGAGGAGAGTACAGACATCCCAGAACTGCTGCACACACCCTCCATGGGGCGCTCGGACCCCGTCTCCCTGGAGCAGCTGGTACATCAGGCTGTGATGAAGAAAGATTTCCTGGGTCAGGAGAGCTTCTTTGCAGGTAAGAGATGGCGTGCTGCGGGCTGATGATGGGGGGTTTAAAAGCAAACCTGTCCTTAGAAAAACAAAAAAGTAAAAGCTACCATTGGCGTACACAGCTCACATTTTACTGGCTGGCCCTCCGCAGTGCCCTGAACCCCCTACAGAACCGTTCTGAATATTGGCACCCCTCTCTCAACCCTGCATCCCGCTATGCAATGTGGGCATTGCCACCGAAGACTAGAAGTTTAATCTGCTAATATTTTTCCTTCCCTTGCCCCCCCCTCCCCCCCCATCATCTACACAGAAATTAAATATTTAAATACATTTTTTCTGTTTGCATTATATACCTTATTATAGACTTGGTGATGTCATCATTGGGTCTCTGTGATTCTCTATGCAATGCAGGCAGATGATGGCTGGTGGGAGGAGTCGGCGGGGTGTTGCACATGGCTTCCTGAAAACATCCCAGCACCCTGCCACAATACTTCTCTCAAGAGCCCTCGACAGTGATGCAAGCAGTGGGCTGGCTCATGGGAGGAGTTATGCAAATACCAAAATGCCTTGATGGGTGGTTGTCAGTCTAGAGGAGAGTCTGTTCCTAGGCAGGCTGTATTTGCCTAGGTAACGCCCACATGTAATGAAATGAAAGGGGCGGACCAGGGACAGTAAAGCAGGGTTATAACCCCTGTGTGTTTTTTTTTGGGGGGGGGGGGGCATCTATGTCCCATAGGAGAGTTTGCCCTTCACTTCCTGTCCCACAGCCACAACAGGAAGTGAGAGAACACCCCTCCTCCAAAGTTAGGAAATCTTTAGAATGAGTGTCCCCATCAGATTTCCCCACTATTCCTGTTCTGGTGACAACCCAAAATTTGGGATTGCCTTTTACTTTCACTTTTGGTAAACAGGACAAATAGAGAGGGTGAATCTCCCAAATGGGAGTTGCACAGACAGCAATACAAGGCTGACAGGGGTTCTAATCCTTACACTACACTATATCCGAAACTAAAACAAAAGTTTGCCTTTAGTTATAATCGAATGTATTGTTATGGAATAGGGTCTGTGGGGGAAGGTATTATATTACACTGTATATGCTATATCTTCCATCCTGATGGGGACCTGAGGAAGCGCAGTTAGCACATGAAACGTTGTGTTTGCTATGTTGTGGATACACCCTGTTTATGATACACTGGATCTCATTATAAGCAGCGGCAGGAATCATGTAGAAGGGCGGGAGGCTAATATGGCTCCTCCCCTTGGCATTCTTCTTGCCACCACTTGTCTCAGGCAAGAGCCTAGAATGTTATTCAGTAAAGGTTTGCATCTACTTTTAAAATGTCTATATATGACCTGTAGACATGTACAGAACGAAAAAAATTTGTTTTGATCCCTTATTTACATAAATTTGTTTAGTTAAATTTGTTTATTTCTGTATTGGAATTTGTCTCGTTTATTTTATTTTGAATCAATTCAAATTTTTCAAATTCCATTCAAATTCAAATCGAATTCCATTTGATATCAAATTTATTCTATTAGAAATTTGAATTTTGGAAGATGGTTATATTCTGTCTATTCCATTCCATGCTATTGTTTTTTTCTATTCTATTTTTCCTTTTTTCTATTCTGTTCTTTTCTTTTATATTACATTCTATTTTTTCTATTCTATTTGAAATTCAAATTTATTCTATTCCAAATTAGAAATTTCGAAAAACGGTTATATTGTTATATTCTATTTTTTATTCTAGTCTTTTCCATTATATTATTTTATTTTCTATTCTATTCTTTTCTATTCTATTCAAATTCAAATGTATTCTATTCGAAATTCAAATTTCAAAGATGGTTTATTCTATTCCTTTATTTTCTATTCTATTTTATTTTATTATGTTCTTTCATTGTATATTCTATTTTGTTCTGTTTAACTCTATTCTTTAATTTTCTATTTTGTCCTTTTTTTTCTATTCTATTTTCTTCTATTCTTTTATTTTCTATTCTGTTATGTTTTACTTGATTATATTCTATTCTTTGATTTTCTATTCTATTATTTTCTATTCTATTCCTTTATTTTCTATTCTATTTTATTCTCTTCCGAAGTTCGACTTCGATTAGAAAACTAAAAATTTTGATTCGTTATTTCGGATTCGTTTAAATTTGTTACTATTGTAATTTGGAAATTCGGATACATCCGAATAACGAAAAATTAATTGAAATTTAAATTCGGAACAAAATGAAGCGCACATGTCTAGTGACCTGTTCACCAAAATTCATATCATGTATGTTTGATTTCATTTTGTTATTTGGTCTTGTATCCGCACAGTTGGCACCACCTCCATCCCCACCCTGGGCGCCCCTGTGGCATTGACCGATGACCTGGCTCTGGCAGGGGTCAGTGAGACCTCCGGGGTCCTCACCACAGCCGTTGGTGGGGCTTTCTCCCTGCCGCCACCTCTCAGTACCCTGACCCCTCCATCACCGGCACCCACAGGAGGCCCGGGGCCCTCTGCTGAGGGGGAGGAAGAGACGACCACCACCCTGATCACTACCACCACCGTCACCACAGTACACAGCCCCGGTGAGAATTATGCAATTACTTATCTTATATTTATATGGTTGTGACATCATCTATAGTAGTGGTAGGAGTCTTCAGATTTCTTAGATTTCACAAGAGTGGCAACATTACTGTAAAAATACCAGTTCTATTTTCCAGGAGTGACATCACTCCCCGGGTATAAAAGGAGTGACATCACACTGCAACTATCTGTTGTATGTTATGGGAGTGACATTGCTGCTCTGACAATGATTATTTTCAGATGTTGGTTATAGATATGTAACTGCTCTCTAGATATGCTATATTTTATAGCAGTGACATCACTGCAGTAATGATATCAGATATAAATCATATGAACGGCATCTCTGCTGTCCAAGAGTGTTATATTTTATAGCTTTGACATTGCGACTTTATACTATGTTATATATTGCAGTGACATCACAAGGCTAGATAAAGTAGTATTTTACAGGTGTGGCATCATTGTTCTTGAAATATAAAGGTTTGGTCTACACAGTATCAATAACATGGGGGGTTCCCAACATCCCTGCACTGAGTTCCTGGGTCTGTACACATGCTGTGCCCATTATGAGGGGTTTCTACCATCCCTGTGCTGAGTTCCTGGGTCTGTACACCTGCTGTGCCCATTATGAGGGGTTCCCACCATCCCTGTGCTGAGTTCCTGGGTGTCTACACCTGCTGTGCCCATTATGAGGGGTTCCCACCATCCCTGTGCTGAGTTCTCGGGTCTGTACACCTGCTGTGCCCATTATGAGGGGTTCCCACCATCCCTGTGCTGACTTCCCAGGTCTGTACACCTGCTGTGCCCATTATGAGGGTTTCCCACCATCCCTGTGCTGAGTTCCTGGGTGTCTACACCTGCTGTGCCCATTATGAGGGGTTCCCACCATCCCTGTGCTGAGTTCCTGGGTGTCTACACCTGGTGTGCCCATTATGTGGGGTTCCCACCATCCCTGTGCTAAGTTCCTGGGTCTGTACACCTCCTGTGCCCATTATGAGGGGTTCCCACCATCCCTGTGCTGAGTTCCAGGGTCTGTACACCAGCTGTGCCCATTATGAGGGGTTCCCACCATCCCTGTGCTGACTTCCCAGGTCTGTACACCAGCTGTGCCCATTATGAGGGTTTCCCACCATCCCTGTGCTGAGTTCCTGGATGTCTACACCTGCTGTGCCCATTATGATGGGTTCCCACCATCCCTGTGCTGAGTTCCTGGGTGTCTACACCTGCTGTGCCCATTATGAGGGGTTCCCACCATCCCTGTGCTAAGTTCCTGGGTCTGTACACCTACTGTGCCCATTATGAGGGGTTCCCACCATCCCTGTGCTGAGTTCCAGGGTCTGTACACCAGCTGTGCCCATTATGAGGGGTTCCCACCATCCCTGTGCTAACTTCCCAGGTCTGTACACCAGCTGTGCCCATTATGAAGGTTTCCCACCATCCCTGTGCTGAGTTCCTGGGTGTCTACACCTGCTGTGCCCATTATGTGGGGTTCCCACCATCCCTGTGCTAAGTTCCTGGGTCTGTACACCTGCTGTGCCCATTATGAGGGGTTCCCACCATCCCTGTGCTGAGTTCCAGGGTCTGTACACCAGCTGTGCCCATTATGAGGGGTTCCCACCATCCCTGTGCTGACTTCCCAGGTCTGTACACCAGCTGTGCCCATTATGAGGGTTTCCCACCATCCCTGTGCTGAGTTCCTGGGTGTCTACACCTGCTGTGCCCATTATGAGGGGTTCCCACCATCCCTGTGCTGAGTTCCTGGGTGTCTACACCTGCTGTGCCCATTATGAGGGGTTCCCACCATCCCTGTGCTAAGTTCCTGGGTCTGTACACCTGCTGTGCCCATTATGAGGGGTTCCCACCATCCCTGTGCTGAGTTCCAGGGTCTGTACACCAGCTGTGCCCATTATGAGGGGTTCCCACCATCCCTGTGCTGACTTCCCAGGTCTGTACACCAGCTGTGCCCATTATGAAGGTTTCCCACCATCCCTGTGCTGAGTTCCTGGGTGTCTACACCTGCTGTGCCCATTATGAGGGGTTCCCACATCCCTGTGCTGAGTTCCTGGGTGTCTACACCTGCTGTGCCCATTATGAGGGGTTCTTACCATCCCTGTGCTAAGTTCCTGGGTCTGTACACCAGCTGTGCCCATTATGAGGGGTTCCCATCATTCCTGCTGAGATTTTATGTATTTTATATTATGAAGAAAGTAACGTAAGGAGTTAGAGTATCCATGACTTATAAGAAGCCAGGAGCTGACTCGCCCCACTACACTCCTAGAACTGAAGTATTACTGTAGGGTATTTGGGTAGACTGGCACTTTTAGTTATAATAATCAAGCATGACATCACTGCTGTCCATTTATTATTTAAATCTTACAAAGCTGACATTATTTCTAAATGTGATATATTTATATTGTCTGCATTTCTCCTGTTCTTCCAGTTCTGTGTAACAACAATATTTCGGAGTTGGAGGGTATATTGGAGGCTCCGGAATATTCTGGTGGAAGTTTCTTTGGTGGCCTGGATTGTACATACAGTGTGTCTGTGTACCTTGGTTATGGAGTGGAGATTCGGGTGAGTCTCATAGCTGACAACCTTCTCTATATGAACTGGGTGTGCAAATAGAAAAGCACCAACAGCAGAGCATAAAAAGTCCAGAGACATTTTATTCAGACTCCTGTATCATAAACATCCAATGCGTTTATGGGGGCTTTAGGGTCCCCTTCATCAGGGCTTGGTATTAGTGAAGGAAGGTGGTTTTTTTACCAAATATTAAGTCATGTTCGTCATTTTCTGGCTTTTATACTCCACAAAAGATCAGTGGATGCTAAAAACTACCAATAAGCTACTAAGTAAATTTAAAGTTATTTCCCTGCACTGTTGCTCCTCCCAGGCAACTTCTATCCCCATCACTGGTCCCTAGTAGTGTACTGTCTATGCCAGGGGTGTCCAAACTTTCTAAAAAAAAAAGGGCCAGTTTATTATCCTTCAGACTTTAGAGGGGCTGAACTGTAGCCAGTTGGAGTAGAAAATGTCCTGGCGTTGGTAACAATGCCCCTATCCGTGAGGGGAATTGCTCCCTATTGTTGGTGTCAGTGGGAGGAATATTGCCCCATCATTGGCGTCAGTGTGAAGAATAGTGCCCCATCATTGGTGTCAGTGGGAGGAATAGTGCCCCATCATTGGTGTCAGTGGGAGAAATTGTGCCCCATCATTGGTGTCAGTGTGAAGAATAGTGTCCCATCATTGGTGTCAGTGGGAGGAATAGTGCCCCATCATTGGTGTCAGTGGGAGGAATAGTGCCCCATCATTGGTGTCAGTGTGAAGAATAGTGTCCCATCATTGGTGTCAGTGGGAGGAATAGTGCCCCATCATTGGTGTCAGTGTGAGGAATAGTGCCCCATCATTGGTGTCAGTGGGAAGAATAGTGCCCTATCATTGGTGTCCATGAGAGGAATAGTGCTCCATCACTGGTGTCAGTAGGAGGAATAGTGTCCCTTCATTGATGTCAATGGGAGGAATAGAGGTCCATCATTGGTGTCCATGAGAAGAATAGTTCCCCATTGTTGGTGTCAGCAGGAGTAATAGAGCCCCATCACTGGTGTCCATGAGAGGAATAGAGCCCCATCATTGATGTCAATGGAAGGAACAATGTCCCATCATTGGTGTCAATGGGAGGAATAGTTCTCCATCATTAGTGACAGTGGGATGAATAGTGGCCCATCATTGATCTCAATGGGAGGAATAGTTCTCCATCATTGATGTCAATGGGAGGAATAGTGGCCCATCATTGATGACAATGGGCGGAACAGTGTCTCATCATTGGTGTCAGTGGGAGGAATAGTGCTCTATCATTGGTGTCAGTGAGAGGAACAGTGCCCCCATGATTGGTGTCAGTAGAAGGAGTAGTACCCTATGCCCCTATCATTGGTGTCCATGAGAGGATAGTGCCCCATTGTTGGTGACAGAGGGAGGAATAGCTAGGGTTGCCACCTCATCCCTTTAAATCCAAACGCAAATTAATTACAAAGGTCGTGTGGCTGATTAAGGTGGCAATTAAACTCACTTGGTCCCTTATCTGCATTAAATTGCCATCAGAACAACCTGTGTAATTCATATGTGTTTAGGTTTATAGGGATGAGGTGGCAACCCTAGGAATAGTGCCCCATCATTGGTGACAGTGGGAAAAAAGTGCCCCACTGTTGGTGTCAGTGGTAGGTATGCTCCATTGTTTGTTTGGTTTTTTTTTAACAGAAAGTTTTATTAAACAAATCAGCATTACAAAACACACATCGAAAGACATACATCAATGTGCATGACAAAATGTTACCAATAAAATCTGTTCCATACAAGGGATATATTCCCCTGTTATATACCATACAAGATAAATACAAGAACTCAAATGCAGTAGTGACAGTCCGTCTTGTAATAAGACTAGGGAGAGACATGTAGCAAGTGCAGAGAGTGGGGAGGGATGAAGAGGGGGAATTCTGGGGAGGGATAACCCACCCAGTCATATACACCAAGGGTTAACCACAAGCGTCTATCCAGCCAGACCAGACCTTATCGAATTTGCCCCGGGCATTGCCAGCTCTCATATGTGATTCTATATATGGGCAGAACCAGGTTAACCGACTGTCGCCATGAATCGTGGTGGCTCCACCAACCTCCATCTTTAAAGTATTTCCCTTCTAGCATAAAACAGAGAGAAGGTTATGCAGAGCTTAACTTATCTATCACCCTCAACCTCCTCCAAATGACTTAATAGGAGTACCAGAGGGTCTAACGGTCACGCAAGTCGCTTATAGTCATGGCTACCGCCTCCCAACATGGGCGGATCTTGGCACAGGACCAGACCAAGTATGCTCCATTGTTAATGTCAGTGGGAGGAATAGTGCCAAATAAAGGCAAGCAAAGTGCCACATCCCGGGCCACAGTTTGGAGACCACTGGTCTATGCTGGCAATTCTTCTGTTACCCATCTTTGTTGTATTGTTAAAATCAATTACTTTATTGTCCCAATTGATGCTGCAAGACATCACAGAGAGAGGTCGCTAAGGGACCCCATCAAAATTTTGCTATGGGGCCCCATGAATTATAGTTACCTGCCAGGAAGTCTTTTATAAAACAGACATGTAGAACTTTGTGCTTACCATATAATAATTTGATATATATTTGTGATATGAATAAAGGTGCCCATTATTACACTGCACAAGGAGATGTCTTCATAACCAGGACCTATTTTTAGGTGGAGAAGCTGAACTTGTCCAAAGAAGAAGCTCTGAGCGTCGAGGGCGTGGAAGAAGACCACCGCTTCCTGTTGGCTAATGAGACCCTAATGGCTGAGGGTCAGGTGATCCGTAGCCCAACCAATCACATTGCAGTGCGTTTTCAAACCTATCGTGCCACCAGCCCAGGAGCCTTCAAACTGCGCTACCAAGGTGTGTCCTTCAATTTCAGGACCTCTGTTTTTCGCCTTTACGCTTTGCCTTTTGTTAATATTTTATTGCACGGTCGTATCATAATTTATCACCATAATGTAAAATAAATTAAAGCCTAATGATGAGAGAGGGACTTTTATACTCTAATTATACTAAATAACGAAATGAATATATGCTTAATCATCTTCTCAGCCTACGTCTTGAGCTGTGTCTTCCCTCCGCGACCGGATAACGGAGAAGTAACTGTCACGGACCTCCACCCTGGAGGAACCGCTAACTTTCACTGTGCCCCTGGTTTCACGCTGAAGGGTGTAGACTCCCTGGTCTGTCTGAACATTACTCGCCCACAGTGGAGTGGCAAACCGCCAGTATGTGCAGGTGAGGGGGGCTGGGCAGGAGGTGGAGGTGGCGGGGGACTGTGATACACTGCTACGTACTCCAATACAGTATATACATACTCACCAGCCACTTTATTAGGTACACCTGTTCATTTGCTTGGTAAGACAAATTTCTAATCAGCCAATCACATTGCAGCAACTCAATGCGTTTAGGCATCTAGACGTGGAGAAGACGACTTGCTGAAGTTCAAAATGAGCGTCAGAATGGGGAAGAAAGAGGATTTAAGTGACTTTGAACGTGGCATGGTTGTTGGTACCAGACGGGCTGGTCTGAGTATTTCATAAACTGGTGATCTACTGGTCACGCACAATCATCTCTCGGGTTTACAGAGAATGGTCCAAAAAAGAGAAAATATCCAGTGAGCGGCAGATGTGTGGAGTAAAATGCCTTGTGGATGTCAGAGGAGAACGGGCAGTCTGGTTCCAGATGATAGAAAGGCAACAGCAACTCAAATAACCACTCGTTACAACCAAGGTATGCAGAATACCATCTCTGAACGCACAACACATCGAACCTTGAAGCAGATGGGCTACAGCAACAGAAGATCACACCGGGTGTCACTCCTGTCAGCTAAGAACAGGAAACTGGGGCTACAATTCGCACAAAATTGGACAAAAGAAGACTGGAAAAACATTGTCTGGTCTGATGAGTCTCGATTTCAGCTGCGACATTCAGATGATGGGGTCAGAATTTGGAGTAAACAACATGAAAGCATGGATCCATCCTGCCTTGCATCAACGGTTCAGGCTGCTGGTGTAAAATTCTAAAGGTATACTGTACTAATTGTGTTAAAGAGGAGAGCAGCAACCCCAAACCCACAATAAGGCACAATATCAGATACGTTTTAAAATTGGGCTGCACTAAAAGAAGGGGTGCAAAGATTAACACGAGTCAATAGAGTCCTTGTTTATGGGAATCTGGATGGTGGAACACAAGCAGAATCTACAACCTGGGAACATGAGTCCATGTAGATCAATTAATATGGATAGATAATTGTAAAGTTCATCAATAATAGAAGTCCTTATTGCAATAAAATGGGTAAAGAGGAACACCACGTGCATCTGAAGTTGTATAAACGTTCAATGATCCGTCACCAGACAATGAGAGCCGCTTACCAGATGCACCTGGGGTGTGCACTTGTGGCTTCTCACCAAGCCAGGGTCCCACTATGGGGTAACGTGGACCTTTCTCTTTCTCCTTATACCTGGGCGAGCGGACCTCAATCCGAGTTCACAATACCCATATATGAAAAAAAAGCCTCAATAGTGTATTTTCGCTTAAAACTGCTTTGTTAAAACATAAAATATTGCACTTACCTCAAATCCGCATCAGATCACGTACATAAAAGCCGGCCGACTGTCTGAGTGTAAAACTGTAATGGCAGTGATGTCAGCGCGTCCTCCTGACGTACGTTTCGTCTTTGGATGGACATCGTCCAGGGGATAGGTGGTGGTGTAATGGTGTGGGGGATATTTTCTTGGCACACTTTAGGCCCCTTAGTACCAATTGAGCTTCATTTAAATGTCACGGCCTACCTGAGTATTGTTGCTGACCATGTCCATCCCTTTATGACTACAGTGTCCCCATCTTCTGATGGCTCCTTGCAGCAGGATAATGCACCATGTCACAAAGCTCCAATCATCTCATCACTGGTTTCTTGAACATGACAATGAGATCCCTGCACTCCAATGGCCTCTACACTCACCAGATCTCATGCAATAGAGCACCTTTGGGATGTGGTGGAACGAGAGACCAAAATCTCTGAGGAAGGTTTACAACCCCTTGATGAATCTCTGCCACGATGAATGAAGGCGGTTCTGAAGGCAAAAGGGGGATCAACCCGGTACTAGTAAGGTGTACCCAATAAAGTGGCCGGTGACTGTATATATTTATTATACACACCTTTTGTAACTCAATTTTATTAAATGTAACATTTCCATTTAAATGTGCATCCAGCCAAATTCAAATAACTCTTCCTTGCAACCATGGCAAGAGTACTTCGATTTTTTTCCAAATACTCATCAAGATGCTGCTGTGATTGGCTTGTGCCTTTCTGCAAATCATAATCTAAACCCCAAACTTTTTTTCTAGCTTTGGATAGAGTAGAAAAAGCTTAAAACTTATCAAGATCACTGGCTCTTTAGAAGTACAGAAAGCCATAGTGATGGTGGAGCAGCCTCTGCACAGACAGAATGCATATAATGCCTTACAGATCTCTTCTCTATGTTTGCGATTCAGCAACTTGCGGAGGTGTGATACGTAACGCCACCATCGGACGCATTGTGGCCCCCGACGTCACTGCAATCCACAGCAACAACCTGAGCTGCCATTGGCTAATTGAGGCATCTGAAGGACAGCGGCTGCATCTGCACTTCGAAAGAGTCTCTTTGGATGAGGACAATGACAGGTCAGTCCCTTCCCTGACAATCCCCCTTTTTATCACCATCTGAGGATAAAGCCACCCACATATGCCATTCCAAATTCAGAATCCAGATACGTTTGTTTTTTTAGGTAAAATAGAGGATTTTTTTGTGTTTTTTTAAATCATTGGTCCAAAATCTCAACCCTACGCATTTCGTCACTAAGGAATGCCCCCCCCCCCACAGAAGAAGGAGGTAATTTAGTGACGAAACACAAATGATAGAGTTTCTGGATGGGGTTTAATAAATCGCTTTTGGATGATCTGCACTTTTGAGTGTTTTTTTATATTGTGGACATCAGTGATTTGATGGGGTACTGGAAGTGGAAGCAGTGGCTGTGGACCATTCATGAATCCTTTAAGGGAGCTGCACCACACTCATGTGCATAATGACATCTACGCTCTGGGGTACATCCCTCCGGTAAGCCTTTGATTTAAATGTTGTGGTGTCAAAAGATTTAGCACTCACAGGGGTCTACAGCAAGCGGATTGGATTGGTGAAGTCACATATATGGGACTTTTTTTACATCTAAGACAGAGTCGTAGATGATTACCAACCATTGTCAGAGAAACTTCACTAAAAACATTGCTATATAAATCTTTATTTAAAAAATTTAAGAGCGTGATTTTGTCAATTGGGTTATAAACTGCCCCCTAACCAGTGTTGAGATAAGGTTCTTTAGCACCCAAGGGCAAAAGTGTGCACTAATCCCCATGAGCTGTGAACTGTTTCAACAATATAGGTTGCAGGTCCTGCCCTTTTTGCACCCCCTACCTGCTGAAGTACCCAAGGCAGTTGCCTGTTCTGCCTACCCCTGGGCATAGCCCTGCCCCCTCCTTCTAGAGTATGGGTCCCTTCTTGCCTTGGTTTCTCTTCCTTTCTCTCTCTTTCTCTCACCCATCTCTTACCCTCCCTGCAGGTTGGTGGTTCACTCTGGTAGCTCCACCCTCTCCCCATTGATCTACGACTCTGACATAGATGATGCCCCAGAGCGGGGTCTGCTGAGCGATGCCCAATCTCTTTACATCGAGCTGGTCTCGGAGAACCCAACTGCACCTCTTCTGCTCAGCCTGCGCTATGAAGGTACGCAATTTCCCTAAACCTTCCTGAAGTAAAGGTGAACTTATATAGGTGAATATCAGGCAGTAGGGGTTTTACTGCATCCAAGTCTCATTCTCTGTAATTTTCTTTAAAAGAATTGATCCTTACTACTAAATGAAGGTGCATAATTAGGCTCATTGTAGGCGTGATAGTTGGTATAAACTTTTCATGGTTCTGTCCTGGTTCACATGGTTGTGTCTCACCAAAAATTTTTTCTTGGAGGGTAACAGAAAATTGTGTAAATGTTTTATATATGGCCATGGACATCTTGTGGAAGGATAATGAAAGGTGCCAAAGAGTATCATCCGCACCTTATGTCTGGCACTCCATCTTTCCCTTGACAAACTGTCCTGAATAAATGTCCTGACAAATTGTAATCAACTTTAACTAATAATTCACTTCTTGTAGAACGTGCTTTGATTAGGTTGCCTTGATTTTAATGAAGGTCAACTGGATCTTAAATAAGGGTTTGGTTTATTTACAGATATGGATATACATAGATTCTAATTACAAGAGAAAGGAAAGAGGACAAAGGGGAACGTGTGTGTTAAAGGGACCCTAGGCTAGGCTGTTAGCTCTTACATATCAGGTACCTGGTGCAGAACAAGGTGAAAAGAGGGCTTCTCTTGTATATCTTGTCCAACAGGGGGACAGGAGATGTGGGGGCAGAGAGTGGCACAAGGGCCAATGCTGCAGGCAGCACAGCCAATTGTGGCTGATTGTGGACCACCAGGTAAGGATCAAAGGCAGAAATGCAGTAGGAACCATGCAGTAGCTGCAATACAAGCAAAAGGTCATTAACAGCTGACTTATGAAGTCAGAAGGCAGGTGCAGCATCAGGATGTAGGCCAGGGTCAGCAACAGCTGGGCAATAAAGTACAAGAACATCAGGCAGAGGCAGTCTGAGGAAACAAGCCAAGGTCAGTTAACAGCAGGGCAGTGAGGTACTGAATCAGAAGGCAGGATGCAGAGTCCAAAATGAAGGCTGAGGTCACAACAGTGAGAGAAGTATCCAGAGACAGGTCATAGGCAAGCTGGGTCGAATACCGGAAGACAAACATCAGGTCAGGTCTCATGTAAATCCTTAACTAGCTGAAGACGACCCAGCAATCTATCCATGTCACATTCCTGCTTAAATAGGCCGTTTGGCAACAATACAAGTGCCAAGCAGGCACATACACCTACGCCCACACTGCTTAGCATGCGTGCTAATACATCTGCACCTGGGTGCTAATATTTGCCTGCCAAATACCCTAAGCTTAGAAATATGTATATGCCCATGAGCATGCACTGGTCTTCTTGTATTGGAACACATTGGACCTTTTTTACATATGTATAACTGTAACACACAAGGCTTTTGTCTTTTCTTGGAACATTCCCATCAGGCGGGTCCCAGAAAACCACATCCATGCTTGCAGTGCAACAATACTTGTCCTACAGACCATACAAAAATCCACGAGAAAGGAAACCAGAGTTCACACAGGTGACCCCAGAGGGCGATACTATATCAATCAACCTAGTGGTATCCCCATCAAAAGATCGATCATTGTTGCTGCTTAGCAAGCTGTTGATGGCTGATTTATGATCTTTATCTGCTTTAACACAAAGCTACATGTGGTCTGTTGTCCAGCATATGTTAGTTTTACATCAAATTTGCATAGACATCAATTTTACCAGCTCCAACGTTACTGCCGTAGTTTGGAATAAATAGCCCTGTATGTATTCAGTACTCTGCTGTATAGAGGAGCACTCACACAAGTGTATCAGTCAGTAGACTTATTATTATGCCAACCTAAGACAAGTGGTGATGACTGAACTTTAACAACAAGTTTACCTGACAATTGGAGAAAGTTAAAAGTATGCCATAGAACAAGGAAAGAAAGAAGTTGTGATCTAGTCAGCTTTCATATTCAGGTTTAGCAGGGGGTAATTTTGCCCAAAATTTGCCTGAAATTGACCCGAAAATTATTTCAAGGGTTCCTCTTGAGTAAGAAGGCTGGGAAAGGCTGATTTAGAGGCTAAGTTCACCTTTTTTCTCCTAAATTCCAGTTCCCCTTTGTACCAATATACCATTAATGTACCTGTTGCATACAAATAAATGCTTTCTATGCTGTTTAAGACAAGGCCTTATCTTAGCCCCTAGTGTGTTCCACAGAAAAGTTCATGATTTCCTGGTATGTAGATTTAGAACATGAAAACCAGTAAGACACAGGAAGGAGTTTAACAGCTGACCTTGTTAGCACATACACCCTGCACCCATCAACTATGTTTGCACAGCATCCCCGGATGGAGGACCCACCTATCTATCCATTCACTCTGTACCCAATCAGGCAGGCCCTTGCATAGGGTTGTCACCCCATCCCTTTAAAACCGAACACATATGAATTACATGGCTGAATAAGGTGCAAATTAAATTCACTTGGTGCCTTATCTGCATTAAATTAGCCTCAGAACCTGCTTAATGCATATGTCTTTGGGTTTAAAGGGAGGAGGTGGCAATCCTACCCTTGCACTACATCAGGGGTGTCCAATCAGAGAGTTTAGCATGCAGCCTGGGCCCATCTGGAAGGATGCCGGGGATGCCGTGCAAACATAGCAGCCGTGGCAGCCTACTTTGACAAGCCAGGCAAATTCACGCATTGAGGGATGTCAGGGATGCCATGCAAATATAGTTGATGGGTGCAGGGTGTGTGTGCTAATGAGGTCAGCTGAGGAACTCCTTCCTGTGTCTTACTGGTTTTCATTTCTATATTTTTATTGAAGATTTTCACAATTCCAATAGATATTTCAAGCATTACATTATAACCAATCAAAGAAAAAATAGAAGGCATATAACACCAAGCTCCACATTAGCAAAGGGCTACTCCCTCTAGAATGATTATCTTTATCACATATCCGAACTACATAACTGCGGGCTTATGATTTATTCTCAACCACCTACAGTCCAAGAATTATAGCCTATGGAGAGACTGCAAGACATAGTAATCTCAGTACGTCTTTCTATTTCATGAGACCCTTTGGTTTGATGGAGTTCAGGGTACGCCCTCTGCACTCAGAAGCCTCTTCCACAATTGTAAAATTACATAGCCCAAATTTGTCAATCACACAAAGAAAAGAAGGAAAAGGAAAGTAAGAAAGAGAAAGAGGGGGGAAAGGGGGGGTTAGGGGACACACCCACCAGAAGGCATTCTAGTCAGGTTTAGTCCGGGGATCATTTGTCCGGTATCTGATCCACGGACCCCAGACCTTGTCAAGCACTTTAATTTTGTCATTTAGGATTGCTGATAACCATTCATTTATAATAACCAAGGAAAGCTTGTGCTTGAGCTGGTCAAATGGTATGGTAGCTGACTTCCAATTTCTGGCTATGGTGATTTTAGCGGATATAAATATAAAAGTGAGGAGTGGTCTCTGATTTTTCAAGGCTTTCTCCACCTTGCATCCTAGCAGGGCATGTTTTGGAGACTTGATCAGATTCCGATCCAAATTCACCTCACTTTGGGACACTGCCACCATATATGGTATGCCATCCCTTCCTTAGCACAACCTTGGAAACACGGTGGACAAGCTCATAGGTAGGACATAGGTAGCCAATCTGGCCAGTACCATATACTATCTCAGCAGTCATTTATAATTTGCTTCAATAATGGAAGTGTTGATGAGTGAGCTCAAGGCTGCCAGTGCTATCGAGTGCCAATCCTCAAGTTTAAGACTTTCCTGCTTCCATTTGATTATGTAGCCCTGTTTAGCTGAGGTATATGTTAGAATAGTATAGATTTCAGATATATGACCTCAAACTTTATATTTGTGGCTTTTCCAATTTTCCAAAGGTGACATAGTTACAAGATCACATTTGCGAGATAACGTATACAAGTAATGCTTTTTTTAAGTGTACCGAAAATGTTCCGGTTCTGGTAGTTGGTACTTCACCACCAGGGATTGCTAAATCAATATTCTCCTATGCTCACAAAGGTCCGCTATGCGCATAAAAGCCTTATTGGACCACCATTCAAATGCATGGGGGATGAGGCCCAGGGTGAAATCCCTATTTCCCAACAAAGGAGCCAATGGGCAATGGGGTGACTTGAAGTCGTGGGGTTTAGATAGTATGTCCCATATAGGGGACACATAGAGAGGGGCACAAAATTGGAAGCTGGTCCCTTGCTGGTAGCCACATGACATGGGAAATGGCCTAGATAGGCAGGCATATGATTCCACTTTCATCTACAATGAGGGGGCTGGTGGGAACGACATCTAGTGAGCTGGGCCAACTGGGCTGCATAAAAATATTTAAGCAAATCAGTGACTACCAAGCCTTCCTTCTATTTTGGAGTAAATAATGTACTCTTATTCACCCTTGGCCTCTTGTTTCCCCCAATTAAACAGAAGAAGCTTCTTTTGAAATGCAATCAAATCAGACTGAACCAAAGCCACTGGTATAATATGAAATAAATAAATAAATCCTTGGGAGAATACTTTTATAGAGTGTAGTCTGCCAAACCACGATGGAGGATGGAGTTGTCATCTAGCCATATCTGCCATTAAGCGTTTATATAGTGCAGTGTATAGGAGAGCCTCGTCATACTGATTTTCGTGTCCTAAATCTATATACCAGTAAGCCATGACTTTTCGATGGAACACACCAGGTGTTAGGTAAGGCTTTGTCTTAAAAAACATTGAAAGCTTTTATTTTTCTGCAACAGAGGTACATGAATGGTATATTGGTACAAAGGGGAACTGGAATTTGGGAGAAAAAAAATGTGAACTTAACCTTTAAAACAGCCTTTCCCTGCCTTCTTACTCAAGAGGAACCCTTTAAATAATTTTCAGGTCTCAGGGAACCTCTGCTAAAATCGAGGGCCCATGGGAAAAATGTCCCTTACGCTGGAAACCATTGGGAAAATTGTATATTGGTACATAGGGGAGCCAGAATTTATATAAAAAGGTGAACTTAAGCTTTTAAACTATGATTGTTACCGTGTTTCTCCGAAAATAAGACCTACCCCGAAAATAACACCTAGCTTGTTATCAGGGAGGGCTGTAATATAAGCCCTACCCTGAAAATAAGCCCTAGTTTAAGGTGGATGTGGACTGCTGGAGTCCTCTTTATTACAGTCTTCTGCCTGTCAGCGGGGGATCTCGGCCCCCTCCCTCTGCAATGCTGGGAATGCAGAAGACATCTCAGATGGGCTATGGAAACGTCCAGCAGCGCTCAGCTGATCTCTTCTTCTCCTGCTTGTCAGCGGGGAAATCTCACCCCCCCCCTCCCTCTGCAATGCTGGGAGCTCCTAAAGACATCTCGGATGGGCTATGGAAGTGCCGAACGGCGTTGTGAGAAGGTATTTGACTACAGATTTGATTGCAGAGGCACACGTTGTACATTGTATGCTGCTGTGGTGGCGAGGAT
>BLSH010088070.1:180863-193344 GCA_018402905.1 Glandirana rugosa
CACGTAATGTCTGTCCTTATGATCTGATACGGGATATTTGACACGTAATATCTGTCGCGTAGGACCCGTTTGATATTAATGAGTTTTTGGAATCATTGAGAACATGGTTGTTGTTCAATAATAAAATTATTCCTCAAAAATACAACTTGCCTAATAATTCTGCACTCCCTGTACTGTCTGTAATGCCCAGTTTATATGGGATAGTCTAGGATGTACTGTCTGTAATGCACAGTCTGTAAGGCCCAGTCTAGGATGAACTGTCTGTAATGCACAGTCTATAGGACATAGTCTAGGATATAATGTCTGTGATGCACAGTCTGTAAGGCCCAGCCCAGGATGCGCTGTCTATAATGCACAGTTTATAGGGCATAGTCTAGTATTCCTGTCTGTAATGCACATTCTAAAGGGCACAGTCTAGGATGCAATGTCTGTAATGCACATTCTATAGGGCATAGTCTAGGATGCAGTGTCTGTAATGCACAGTCTGTAAGGCCCAGTCTAGGATATACTGTCTGTAATGCACAGTCTGTAAGGCCCAGTCTAGGATATACTGTCTGTAATGCACAGTCTGTAAGGCCCAGTCTAGGTTGCACTGTCTGTATTGCACAGTCTATAGAGCATAGCCTAGGATGCACTGTTGGCAGTAAACACAAGAGAACAAGCGGCGCCCCACTAAGTGTAGCAGAGAATAAAAACAAAGTATTTATTAAAAATGCACTTACAAAAGTTAAGTGATATCAGGCATGTGAATGTCCAGGCATCCCAATCTGGGTGGTCCGAGTGCTGGGGTCCCGCCGTCACATGTGTCCGGTCACTCCAGTGGGTTCTGAGGCTCCAGGCAGGTGGGGAGAGGTAGGTCCAACGTTACGGGTCCAATGGGGAGCTGGAGAGTGGGTAGATGGCTGTACCAGGCGCGCGTTCGGAGCAATCTGTGCTCCTTCATCAGGCCGCTTGTTCTCTTGTGTCTGTAATGCACAGTCTATAGGGCATAGTTTAGGATGCACTGCAGTAATGCTCTGTGTGCAATGCACTGTCTTCCATATAGTATACAATGCAGTATTTGGCATACAGAACACAATGCAGTGAACAGTATACATGGTCTTTCTAATATATAGTGTACAGTTCAGTATATATTGTACAGAATGCTGTCAACTAAACAGTCTACAGTAAAAACAGAGAGTATAGTATACACCATGTGCCTCCAGTTCCCAAGGAAATGAGAATTTACAGCCTAAAGAATAGTAAAGATAAGCTGTCATCACAGAAATACAGGAGTTGACATTGCTGGCTCACATACCTAGAGAGTCACTGACCTAAGAGTCTGCGTTAAAAGGCTTTTGTTTGCTTCAGATAGGTTTTGCATTCCTATACATGTCTATGGAAATGCAAAACCCATTTGAAGCAGACCACAGCAGGTCAGAAGGAGGTCAAATGCACCTATCAATGAATTCTGAATGGCTTTAGAAGCATCTCAAACCCGTCAACACAGGCCAGCATGTACCCAGGAAGTTCTAATTATACCTGAACTGCCATTTGGCATACTTACAGGTCAGTGACTCTGATGACAGTGGTCTCCTAATATAGTAATGGTGTAGGTGACAGGTACCCTACAGCCATCCATGATCTAACTACTGTGCTTTCTGTTTCCCATGTCATAGCGCTGTGCGGGGGAGAGATCTCTGAACCAGCTGGGGTAATACTTTCTCCAGATTGGCCCCAGAATTACGCCAAGGGCCAGGACTGCGTGTGGGGTATTCACGTTCAGGAGGATCGAAGGGTTCTGCTGGAGATTGAAATGTGAGCAGCAAATTTTTATTTATATGTTTTATAGCGAGCCAACATGTTCTGCACCTCTTTATGGAGTACATAACACCAATCACATCAATCTCTGCTCTAAAGGGGTCTCATTGTCTAGGAAACCTATGGAGGATCTCTACAAGAGCATACAAACTCCACCCAGATAGCATCTAGAATTAGCATTCTATTGAACCCATTGCCCCGTGCTGCAAGGAATTAATTTTAACTATTTATCATTAGGTTATTTATTATTAGGTTTATGTGCATATGATGAAAGGAGGATCACGGAAATTGATATTTAATGTTCACAAGGACCTGTGAACAAAAGGGACATAGGTCATAATTCATGATTTTTTAGGCCTCCTGTTAGCATAATCAGCGCACTGTGGATCTACTTGACAACTTGATTACAGCTTGCACAACCTATACCAGCTGCTGCAGAATGGCAGTTGATGGAAGATGAAGGATACATGGCAATAACAGAAGATTGTGGTTTAACTGCCAGTGCCATGGTAGGGGACACACTCAAGACAGGAAAACAGTCAATATTGTACATAGTTTCATTCTCTGGCTCTGCCTTTCTAAACATTTTTACCCAAGAGGAACACTTAAAATAATTTTTGGGTCCCAGGGAACCCCTACTAAAAAAAAATAATAATCTGGAGTCAGTGGGAAAATGCACCTCACATCAGTGGTCAATGGGAAGAATGCCCCTCTTACATTGGTGGTCAGTGGGAAGAATGCCCCCTTACCTCAGTAGTCAATGGGAAGAAGGACACCTTTACATTTGTGGTCAATGGGAAGAATGCCCCCCTTATATCAGTGTTCAATGGGAAGACTGCCCCTTTTACATTGGTGGTCAATGGGAAGAATCCCCCCCCCCTTACATCAATAATCAATCGGAAGAATGACACCTTGCACTGGTTTTCAGTGAGAAGAATACCCTCTTACATTGGTGGTTAATGGGAAGAATCCCCCCCTTACATCTGTGGTCAATGGGAAAAATGCCCCCTGGACCAGTGGTGATCAGAATACTACCCTTACTGGCTGCTAAAAAGGCAATTGGCGCCATGTCAGTGGCTCTGCCAAGTGGCCTTATTCCTGGAACTATGCAGGCACCCCAAATAGAAGGTCAATCAGCCACAGCTCAATGAACCCCTAGCAACCTCTGGAGGAACCCTAGTTAAAAATAGTTGATCTATCTTATTGCTGTAAGGCCAGGTTGGCTCTTGAAGTATCAATTTTACCCAGCTGAATAGCCACCAGTGCCATAGGGGAACTACAGGCTACCATGTTGATAGAGGCCAGCTGTGTCTAAGGAAGGAACCCCTAACAGCTTTAAATGACCAACCTTGTCCATGGAATTTAGTAGTTTATGGAATTATATTTTGGTAGCGCTGAATGGTCATATGGAAAGGAGTCCAGGGACAGAGCTGCATTCCAAAGGCAGAGCCATGTCTACAGCTTGGACACCTAAATGTAAAATACAGGTACATGCACACAATATGAACAAGACCTACAATATTCATACAGTAGACCATCACAGACCTCTTCATTCCTTATAGACTCAACATCCGACGGAGCGACGCCTTGACGGTATATGATGGTGATGACCTCACAGCACGGGTCTTGGGACAGTACATGGGAGTCCATCAACGCTTTAACCTCTTCTCTTCTGCCAACGATGTGACCATACAGTTCCAGTCTGACCCCAATGACCCGGTGTTCAGCCTGAGTCAAGGCTTCATCATCCACTTCAAAGGTAACAGACTCTCCACCAGGTACAATGGTAATAGGCTCTCTGCAGTCTCTTAAGCGCCCATAATGCTCCTGGTGGCCATTGACCATGTGATCTTAGCCTAGGATTTAGGTGATATGAGGGAGCTGAAAAGCAGTTTTTGTGTATTTACGTCAAGAAAGAGAGACTTTTCTTAACTCAAAGCAATAGTGTGATAGTGTTATGCACCCTATTGATTAATAAAAAGTGATTTTTAATGACAGGTTCACTTTAAAAAGTGACTGTTGATAGTATTTTTTATGGGATGACTGGACAAGAAATTAGATGTGTACTGGTATATATATCTCCCCCTCACCTTAAAGAACTTAATTGAATTTCCCGTTGCCCCAGTCTTGTCACGTAGCATCCATATGGGCTATCAATCAGAGAGAGATAGTCAGAAATTAAGCAGACACTGCTGGGTTTTCTTAATATAAATACCAAGCACAGCACCACGCAAGCAATCTGTACTGAAGGTTTATTTTCAATATAATTAAAATAAAGATATAAAAGATCAGTTAATAAACCAACAAACATACAGTTAACCAAACATGGTCATAGTTTCCTTTTATGTTACAATAAAACCTTTGCATACATTATTTTTTTAAGTTTTTTTTTATAAAGCTACCTTTCATGTTTGTTTAGTGTTCATTTAGAGTAGGCCATTGATTTTTGTATGAAATAAGGGGTTCTCCAGATTTTTTTCTTTCTCTAGAGGTGCCCCGGAATGACACCTGCTCAGCGCTGCCTGATGTTCAGTCCGGCTGGAAGACGTCATCACACCCAGATCTCATCCGTGGCACAGTTGTCACCTATCAGTGTGAACCTGGTTATGACATCATTGGCTCAGACATTCTGACCTGCCAATGGGATTTGTCCTGGAGCAATGCCCCTCCCACCTGCGAGAAGAGTAAGTGAGCACTTTTAGTTCATCCTGTGTGTAGTTACAGCAATTCACCCCCCATAGTCCAAAGGACCTGTTCATAAATGGTTGAAGCTGATCAATTTTGTTTAGAATTCCAGCAGGTTCACCTTCTTGTAAGAATGTCCCTTATACAGTATTGGTGGTCAGTGAGAAGAATGCCTCCTTACATTAGTGGTCGGTAGAAAGAATGCCACTTTCATTGGTGGTCAGTGGGAAAATTGCCCATGTCATTGGAGGTCAGTAGGAAGAATGCCTCTTACATTGGGGGCCGGTGGGATAAATGCACATTATATTAGCATTCAATAAGAAGAATGTCCCTTACATTGGTGGTTAATGGGAAAATGTCCCTTACATTGGTGGTTAATGGCAAATTGTTCCTTATGTTGGTGGTCAGTGGGAAGAATGCCCTTTACACTGGTGGTCAATGGGAGGAATGCCCTTTGCACTGGTGGTTATTTGGAAGACTGCCTCCTTAAAATGGTGGTCAGTAGGACAAATGACCCTTACATTGGTGGTTGGTGAGTTAAAATGCACATTATATTAGCTATTAGTGTGAAAAACGTTCCTTACATTGGTGGGTAGTGGGAAAATGTCCCTTATGTTGGTGGTCAGTGGGAAGAATGCCATTTACACTGGTGGTTAGTGGGAAAATATCCCTTATGTTGGTGGTCAGCTGGAAGAATGCCCTTTACTCTGGTGGTCATTTGGGAGACTGCTTCCTTACATTGGTGGTCAGTGGGAAGAATGCTCCTTACATTAGTGGTCTTTCAGAGGAATGCTTCTTGCACTGATTGATGATGGAAGAATGTCTCTTACATTTGTAATGTGGTCAGTGGAAATAATACACATAATATTAGCCGACAGTGGGAAGAATGCCCTTTATATTGGTGGTCAGTGATACCCCTCACAATGGTGGTCAATAGTAAGAAAGCCCCATACATTGGTGGTCAGTGTGAAGACTGCCCCTTACATTGGTGGTCAGTGGGAAGAATGCCCCTTACATTGGTGGTCAGTGGGAAGAATTCTTCTTACATTGGTGATCAGTGGGAAGAATGCTCCTTACATTGGTGGTCAGTGGGAAGACTGCCCCTTACATTGGTGGTCAGTGGGAAGAATGCCCCTTACATTGGTGGTCAGTGAGAGAATTCCCTTTACTTTAGTGATCAGGGGGATGAATGCTCCTTATATTGGTGATCAGGGGGAATACTGCGTCTTACATTGGTGGTCAGTGGGAAAAACACCTCTTACATTTATGGATATACATGACATTCATGCTACTAGGTCAGTAATCCCTATTTTTGTCCTTAGTTCTGAACTGTGCAGACCCCGGGGAGATTGCTAACGGAATCCGCAGGGCGTTTGATCCACGGTTTCCTATTGGCTCTCATGTCCATTATTCTTGCAATGAGGGCTACACGCTGGAGGGCAGCGAGATACTCACTTGTTACAACAGAGATACCGGAACCCCCAAATGGAGCGACCGCATCCCCAAATGTGTCTGTGAGTAACACCTCCATTATCCAGCATGATCTGTCCTATTTCTGTGTTTTCCCATTGGTGGCATGTTGAGGCAATTATATAAATTGATGTATAATGAATTTCTGTTTTTACTCTATGAAAGTGCTAGCAGCTTTTTTTGGCACATTGGCTAGTTGAATCTCATTCTACTTTTCTATATCTCTTGAAAATGTCAGTTGTAAGTTATTGCCAAAAGTATACCCAACTCCACCCAACTACCGCCACCATTACAATGCCAGGTGATAATGTCTCATTTCTTCATGGGTTCTCTGCAATATGGAATTAATAAATCATTGGGGGAACCTTTTGTTTCTGAGAGAGATAAGAAAAATTGCTGGAAGCCCACCTAAAGGCTGAAATATTGTATTTGGCCTTTAGGCATTCTTATATGAATAATCAGAAATGCAATTTGGTCTTTTTACGAGGAGGAGTTTCAGCACAACAGGGTTAGAACTCCTAAATGGCAGAGTTTGAGTACACCTGTGATGAGGGAAGCATGAAGGATGCCATCATTGACCACCTATTAAAAATGCTAGTTTCCTTGCTGTCATGCTGATGCTTTGTCCTCAATACTTTGAGGAGGCTCTCAAAATGGGAAGAATGCCCCTTATATTGGGGATCAGTTGGAAGAATGTTCCTTACATTGGTGGTCAGTAGGAAAAATGCACTGGTCAATGGGAAGAATATCCCTTACATTGGAGGTCAGTGCGAAGATTGCCCCTTTCATTGGTGGTCAGTGAGAAAAATGCCCCTTACATTTGTGGTGAGTGGGAGGAATGCTTCTTACATTAGTGGTTTTTCAGAGCAATGCTCCTTGCATTGATGATCAGCTGGAAGAATATCTCTTACATTTGTGGTCACCACTGACCACCAAAATATCAAAGTCTCTTTAAACCCTTACTGCCCAGGCCTGGCATCTATTTAACAAGGTCTTTATGGTGGGGGATGGGAAGGATTGGCCCATCGCGTGACCACTGTGATCGGCTGTCACAGTGGTCACATGATCAGAAGCAAGCCCCACCGGCTAGCGATTTAGCAGAGACCAAGAGCTGTTTTTCACAGCTTGGTCAAAAACAGCTTGCAGCGAGCAAGTATGCACAGAAAGCTTAACCACCAATGGAGGCATATGTACAATGTGTAGGTGTAGAAGCCCACCTTTGCCGCTGCACTTTTGCAGGCAAGAGGTTAAGGTGTAAATTTGGACTAAAATAAATATTTAGTACTGGGTCGGAGTTTGAGTAATTCCAAACTGCAGATCTTGCCTGGTCTGCAGTGGTCAGGATCTACCAAGAGTGGTCCAAGGATGAAAAACCGGTGACCCGGCGACAAGGTCAAAGAAGGTCAAAGGCGTCCAAGGCTCATTGATGCATGTGGGCAGTGGCGTCACTAGGGTTGATGTCACCCGGTGCGGAAAAAATTGGTGTCACCCCCCCTCCACCAACTATAGTCCCCTCCTCCCTCAGTACAGACCACCCTCCACTAACTACAGACCCCGATCTCGCAGTATAGACCCCCCACAGTATAGATCCCCCTCATTAAGTATAGACTCCCCTTCGTCAGTATAGACCCCCCCACTAAGGACAGACCCCCCTCCTTAGTATAGACCCACCTACTAAGTATAGACCCCTCCCCCTCAGTACAGACCCCCCTCAGTGCAGACATCCCCCCTTTAGGGCAGACACCCCCCTTAGTGCAGACCCCCATCAATGCAGACCCCCATCAGTGCAGACCCCCCCTTAGTGCAGACCCCTATCAGTGCAGACACCCCCATCAATGCAGGCACCCCCCTTTGTGCAGACCCCCAAATGCAGACAACACCCCCTTTGTGCAGACCCCCAATACAGACACCCCCCCTTTGTGCAGACACCCCCCTTTGTGCAGACCCCCCCCAATGCAGACACCCCCCTCAGTGTGCAGACCCCTCCTCAATGCAGACACCCCCCTCAGTGTGCAGACCCCTCCCTCAATGCAGACACCCCCCTGCACATGTCAAACATACACATGATGCACTGGGTGCACAGACCTCAGAACAGCGCATACTCCTGAGTCCCTCATCCTCCTGTGTAGATGTACACAGAGAGTAGGGGGAGACGGCTTCGCTCCGCTATGCTTGAGAGACACAGCCGGAGCTGCCAAGGGGTAGACAGACAGAGCGGTGGAGGGGATGGGTGTTGAACGTGCGATGTAGCGGTGCTGCTGCCAACGGGTGGCACCCCTCTGGCGGGTGTCACCCGGGTGCGGCGCAGACCGCCCCACCCCCCCCCCCAGCACCCGGCTAGCAACGCCAGTGCATGCACAGATCAGTCAGGGTGCCCATGCTGACCCGCGTCCACAGCCAAGAGCACCTACAATGGGCTTAATACACTTTCTGTCCTAGAGTGACAACACTGCTCCTCCATAGATACAGCACAGTGAGAGTTGTCACCCTAGGACAGGAAGCAACGCATGAGTTCACATTTCTATACCTGCTCCAGATCAATGACTCAGAAAATCTTGAAGCCACAGGATAAACATAACAGCCAGGAAGCTAGCGTTGGCAGAAAACAGTCAGCCCTATAATTCTCTCATGATGGGTTTATTTTAACTTCCTATATCATATTTATTATTACAATTTGAGATAACAAGTCAGAGCTGTGATTTGGCAAAGTGACTTGTAAGATTTCACAGCTCGGAGGGATGCCGGGTACTGCGGCGGGAGGTGCCGGAGGTTCGGGACAGCTGTTGGCATTGATGTGTGACAAAGGGGTACAAGCTGCGTCTACAGCGATATCCTTATGTAAGAGTGCCGTAAAAGCTGCGAGCAGCTGGAAGGGCTTTATAACTCGAAACAAAAAGGTCATGTGAATTTGTATACCGAGGAAGAGTCCATGATGTAATATCATTTTTTAAATCTGCGTCTTTGTGTTCTTATATACTTATCGTTAGCTTGACATAGGAGTGAGAGAGGATAAGAATGGCGACTGTATTTTTTTGCCAAGGGCAGCCTTAAGGTGGTTGCCTCAAGGTTTTTCAGCTTATTGCATTCTATCCATTCTATGCATTAAGGTGAAAAAATCTTTGTGCTGCAGCTACCCCCTTCCCGCCCCAGACACCCCTTTTTCTTACCTGAGCCCGATTCGATCCAGCGATCCAGCAATGTGCACATGAGCGGCTCCTCATTGGACAAATTGATAGCAGCAGGAGCCATTGACTCCCGCTGTTGTCAATCAAATTCAGTGTTATGGAAGCTGGGGAGCGGGGCCGAGTCCCGCTGTCTGTGTCAATGTGCACAACAGCGGGACTCAGGAGTGAGTCCACGTGGGTGCCCCCAGGGTAAAGCAGGTTTCTGTGAGGGCACTCAATGAAGAGCAGGGGCCTGGAGCACCGGGGGTGGAACCCCAGAAGAAGAGGATCGGGGCTGCTCTGTGCAAACCCATTCCACAAAGCAGGTAACTATAAGTAACTATAAATATGAGCATGATTTATATTTTTATTATTTTAAAAATCAAAGGTTTACACCGCCTTTAAAGTCCTTATAGTGGTTGTAACCCCTTCCATATGTCCAGTGAAGTGTTTGGCCCGATACACAGAGATGAAACAAATCATCCTACATAAGTTATACCTGTTTAGTCTTCTCTACATCTGTTCAGAATTTATGAAGCTTTATGAGATGCCAAAAAAAGGGGGCAGAGAGCTGAATTACACTGCGTAGAGCTCAGTGAGGAGAGCTCTGACAGATGATTGGAGGGAAGGGACACACCCACCTCCACACAGCACACAGGAACAGACCTGAGGCGGTCCCTCCCTTGTCACCATTTTTCTCTTGGTGTCAGGAAAACCTGTCAGAAGTGACTCATGCTGATAGCAGGGGAACAAAGCAAGTCTTAGGTTTAGAGAAGCTCCACTTTTTACCTTTAAAAAGTCACATAGTGGCTTTGCCTAGGCTCAGATGAAGTCATCAGTCAGCTGCAGGTGGGAAGAAGCATTTCCTTAGTCTCCTCTCCCCCATTGATCATATAAGTAAAATGCCGTTACAATATAAACATGTCAATTGTTTTATTAACCAAAAGAAATGGCTCTTGACAGGGCTGTGTTGCATCTTTAGTCAGTGGCATAGTGTAGGTTGCCAACGCCTGGGGCAAGGCAAGTTATGAACTCTCTTTAAGCTGTAGATTGTTAGCACTCCCAGAGTTCCTTATATATATATATATGCGTGTCTGGCTTTCTCATCCACTCCATGCACCTCCTTCCAAAGTGAGCACCCCCTCACTCTATACCCGCAGCCTTCTCATTGTCCACCCCCACTCCCTTCACCCCCTCATTGTATCCCCCAACGCCATACATCCCCTCATTTTTCACCCCCGTCCCTTCACCCCCTTATTGTGCCCCCCCTAACTCCATATAATCCCCCTTTTCACCCCAGGTTTACTGGCGGTTGGAAGGAGAAAAGAGATCAGAGCCTTCCTCAACTGCTCCAAGTAGCGCTGTGCCACACACTCAGCGGGAGCCCATTGCTGGCTCTCCTTAACTCTGAGCATTCTGAACCAGAACCACCCAGTCCAACCTGAATCTGGGACCTAGCAGCGTGCACAGTCCCATCTCCCACCTCCTCTCACCCCGAATCCTTACAGATTTTGCACCCCTAAGAATTTTGTTCCCAAACAACCACCCAATGGCCCTATCCCAGCGTTGCCAACCTCCCACAGCATTTTTTACTGGCAAAACATTGAAAATTTACTGGCAGACCACATTTTTTACTGACAACCTGAAAATAACTGAACTCCAATTAAAAACTAAGACAATTGATATTTAAACACAATATGGAAACACTGACAATACCCTTATCAAATAATTTGCCCGGTTTACACCTAAAAAGTCAGCACAGCATGGCAAAATATCAGCCCCTAATATTTACAGACAGTTGTAAAAATCACTGATTTTTACAAACTGTCAGTAAATTTACTGGCGGTTGGCAACCCTGCCCTGTCCACGCTACGCCACTCTCTTTAGTGTTTTTTTCAGCCAGCAAAATTCACCTTCCATAGGGATGAATGGTGCCCAACGCAATCTCACCGCCATGAGTTCTGTATATAGCCTATATCTCTAAGAAAACACAATGTTATTTATTTTCTTTGTTTTATTAGTAATTAAAAGCTAGTTCCTTTCCATTTACTGGCAGTATGTATTTTAGTTGTCAGACGTGCTGATTGTTTCCATTTACTGTTCACATGCCCTTCTACTTCAGCACTTTTGTTGCTGCTGGTGTCTGTGCACTCTTCCCTAATACATTAATCATAGCCCATCTTACATAATTTATATTCCATTTTAGATTTTATTCTGCGTCTCCCTGTCTTGTTAATAGACGTAACAATAGTGCCACCTACAGGTGCAATGGTGCGATGCAGAGCCTATTTGCCATCTGTACTTCACTTCTTTTGGGCAGGCCTTGTGGCTAGTCCATGGGTAGGGTTGCCACCTTTTCTTCAAGCCAAACCCGAACACTTTAGCATTGCAGGGAATTTTTTTTTTCTCGTAGTATACTCTATAGTATTATAAAAGACCCGGGACCCCTGTGGGTGGCCCAAGGATAGTAGTAATGCAGATAGTGTGCTGCTGCAAAATTGCTCCTACTGACATCATCTCCCTGCCCCCAGTGACACCAAACCTGCCCCCAGACAGCGGCCCACAGATTTTTATGTGACTATCTTGGTTAGCCACAGCCCTGTCTGAATAATAAACCCGGGTTTCAGGTGGGCTGAAACCCGGACAAATGATTCAAAACCCGGACTGTCTGGGTGAATCCTGGACAGATGGCAACCCTATCCATGGGTAATCTTTACACTAGCCGCAAGGGTTGCCTTGTGTATCTGCACTTGGCCCCTTTTATTTCTTTTTGCACTTATTTATCACTGGCATTTGCACTCAGTGGCGGCTGGTGTTTCTTTTTTTGGTTTTTTGGTGGTGGGGGGCAAACAATCCACCTGCCGCCACCATACACCCCACCCCCCGGTCGGGTCATGGACAGCACTGCCCATTCTGCACCGCCCCCCCCCCCCCCCCGTCGGTCAGTCATTGCCCGCACTTATCTGTGCTCCGGGCGGCGGCAGCTTCTCTTCTCTTGGTTCCCCAGCGTCTCCTCCCTCCTCCTCCTGGTGGCCAATCGGATCTCCTTTCGGTCAATCTGGTGACGAATCTCATGACCCACTTCCTGATTGGCTGGGAGGAGGATCAGTGTGAAAATAGCGAATATTCATTCACTATAGTCACACAACTGGGTGAGCTTCAGATGCAGTGCTCTGCGCCCTGAGCCCATCCCGTTTTGAAGCCAATTAGAGGCTCTAATCACGCGCTTCAAAAAAACACCCCCCCCGCCATTGGAATCCGTGCTTCCAGCGGCCTGCATGTAGATCAGGGGGCCATAGGCATGGATGGGGGGGGGGGCAGGACCGGTGCGCCCCTAATGGATGGGCCGCCACTGCTTGCAC
>BLSH010088070.1:226375-238603 GCA_018402905.1 Glandirana rugosa
TAGTAAATGTTGTTGTTTTATATATCGTTTCGGTAATTACAACAGCGAGCCTAAAAGTAAAAAAAAAAAAATGAAAATCCGAGCGACAACATTAATGGCTTTGCTATATATTTTGTTGTTGTAAATGATGAACGCAAAGAAAAAAAACATTTTATCTACAACTGAGTTTTTAACTCAGTTTGAAGGAAAATGTCAAAAATTCACACCACAAATCAAAAAAAAAAAATAAGGATCTCCCAAAAAAATGTCATTTTAATGACAAAGTAAGAAGCAAATTTCTACAACACTATAGTGACAAAGAGGTTAAAAGCTGAGCTCCTATTGAAAAAAAAAAAGCACTATTTACAAAAATTACAAAGAAAAATTCTGGTAACCTTGAGGGCCGGTTCACACTTATGCGGCGCGACTTCGCGGCCCGTTCACATCTAGGCGAATTGTCAGGCGACTTGAGTCACCTGACAATTCGCCTCAATGCTGTGCAATGGAACCGTTCTAATAGGAGCGAATCGCTTCGCTCTGACTTAGAAAAATGGTTCCTGCACTATTTTCAGGGCGATTTCAGAGCGGCTTACATTGACTTCTATGATATAAGTCTCCTCACAAGCCGCGCTGAGATTGCCTCGAGCGGGGCGACTTGCTTCGCCCTGGCAAGTCGCGCCGCATCCCGCCGCTTACTGCACTATTTTCAGGGCGATCTCAGCGCGACTTGCATTGACTTCTATGATAGAAGTCTCCTTACAAGCCGCGCTGAGATCGCAGAAGAGGGGTAGTCTTATACGGTGAGTATAACCCAAACCCTAAATTTTAACAGGAAAAGTAGGGGGTCGTCTTATACGCCGGCAAATACGGTATTTAAGCATTTCTCTAGGATTTCCAAACTCAGTATATACTCCTGGAGTAAAAAAAAGTCAAATGTCATGCTATTATTTATGGTTTGAACAAACTACACAGACACAGATTTTGCCGTTATATAACGTCTTTATAAGTAACACTTCCCTCCCTCACATCTTCATTCCGTTTTGGAATTGAAAATTGACTTGGAATTGATTTCCGTCATAGTTTTCGTCATTTGACGAAAATTTTGAGTAATTTTTGTTAAATTTTCCCAACTGGAAAAGTGGCACTTACGAAAATTATGACGAAAATATTTTCGTGGACGAAAAGGGCACATTTGCAGGCAAACAACCAGCACCCCTTCATCTGGCGGGTGCGGCAATGGCCCACCCCATCCCCCCTGCACCAGGGGCGGCCGGAGGCTCGTGGCACTGAGAGCAACCCCCACACCACTGCGGGAGGTCCGGCACTTACCGAATCGTGAGGCGGGCTGTGGTGTCCTCTCCTCCTGTGCTCTCTGGAGTGTGGGCAGTCCGCTCCTCCAGTGTGTGTCTCCTCTGCATGTCTCCTCTTCTGTCTATGCGCTAAGCAACCAATAGGATCGCCTGGCGCTTTTGACCCGCCTCATGATTGGCGGGGAGGAACTTTAGTGTGAAAATAGCGAAAATTAATTCGCTATGGCCACACAACTGGGTGGGATCGGGGAGCGGTGCACTTTGCCCCTAGCCCACCGTTTTTGAAGCCTATTAGAGCCTCAGGCTCTAATCACGTGCTTCAAAAAACACACCCCCCCATGGAATCCATAGTCCAGCACCCTGATATGTAGAAGAGGGGGCCATACGCATGGATGGGGGGGGGGGCAACGCCCGTGCGCACACTATGGATGGGCCACCACTGAATGTAGGACTGATGGCCCTAAGTAGAGATAATTCACTCTTTGGACCTCAGAGTGGGATATACAGTTAGGACATATGATGGGCTACCTGCTCCCTGTTTAGACCTTTGACCACCGCGTTTGGATGAGGAAAGTCTCCCAGCACTTCCTTTGCGGCTCTGATATGTCATGAGACCGAATGCCAAGAGCTGCAATAGAGGCTGACTCTGGAATATCTTAAGATGTGCCACCAACCAAGTCCTATGGGATTATCCTCCTTTACCATGGCACTTAAGTGGCACCATTGCTTTGTACACTTTCTATAGCGGACAGAAAAATGTCCCGACCATGGAAGGGTTAATTGAGTGTACTTGCCCCTCAGCCAAAAAGGTTCCAATCCTCCTTTATAAGTAAGTGATTGTTGAGTGATTATTCTCCTTCTCCCATTCAAGTCCATAGAGGAGAAGAGGTGAGATCAATCACTAAGGCTACATGTACATGCCTACCCTCACCGCGGCTGCGGGAAAACGCAAAACGTGGCCAGCAGTCAAAACGTTCCTATCCTGAATGCGATTCTTTGGCATTCAGGAGAGGGAGGTTTAACCTCACCTGAACGTGGCAGCTCCTAAACTCTGCTAAAAGCCTGTGTGTACATGGACACATAGGAGATGATGTACTAAAGACAAATAGACTGTGCACTTTGCAAAGTGCAGTTGCTCCAGAGCTTAGTAAACGAGCAGAAGCTCTGCTGACTTCCATCATCCAATCATGTGCAAGCAAAAAATGCTGTTTTTTTTAATTTTCCTTGCACATGATTGGGTATTCTTTGCAAAGTGAAGCGCTACTTCATTTACTAAGCTCTGGAGCAACTGCACTTGCAGAGGGTCTATTTTCCTTTAGTTAATCAACCCCATAGTCTTTTATGGAGTTGAGTTTAGGACCTTTGGCAAAAAAGCGCCAAAAGCTCCTAAACTCAAGTCTAGGAGCTGCCAATGTCCATTATAAAAGTTTCTATTGTGTGATTCAATTGTGGCATTGTGCAATCCTACCGAAGTGATATTTACTGACAGGACGCCAAAAATGTACTGACAGTGCCAATTTTTTTACTGGCAAAACACATTAAATTTACTGACAAAGCCAATTTTTTTTTTGCTGACACTTCAAAAAAGTACATAAAATGGCCATTTTAAGTGCAAATATCAACAGTAAGGCCTAGGGTACACGGGACTCTTTTTCAACCTCCCCTGAACGATTTTTCTGACAGCTAGAAAGCGACGCTTAAAACATCAGTTTAGCCGCGTTTTACTTGCTGCGTTTTGTATGTATAAATACATAAGGGGAGATATGGTCTCCATGTATAAATACATAAGGGGAGATATGGTCTCCATGTATAAATACATAAGGGGAGATATGATCTCCATGTATAAAATACATAAGGGGGATAGGATCTCCATGTATAAAATACATAAGGGGGATAGGATCCCGATCTCCATGTATAAATACATAAGTGGGGATAAGGTCTCCATGTATAAATACATAAGGGGGGATATGATCAACATGTATAAATACATATGGGGATATAATTCACATGCATAGGCGTACGCACAGGGTGTGCCAGGTGTGCCCGGGCACACCCTAATCACCCTGTGTGGCACAGATTTCCCATTTGGACCCTTGATAATTCAGCAAGGGGCTCCTAAAAAAAAAAGTAAAATAAATAAAATAAAATTGTAAAAAATAATGAAAGTAAAACTACTGACACCGTCCACTGCCCTACTGACACTGTCAGTATAATACACATGCATACACGTGTGTTTGAGCTTTTGGGTGCACACCCAAATGCAATAGGCTGCGCACACCTATGTCCACATGTATAAATACATAAGGGGGGATATGGTCTCCATGTATAAATACCTAAGCAGGGATAAGGTCTCCATGTATAAATACATAAGGGGGGATATGATCTCCATGTATAAATACATAAGGGGGGATATGATCTCCATGTATAAATACATAAGCAGGGATAAGGTCTCCATGTATAAATACATAAGGGGGGATATGATCTCCATGTATAAATACATAAGCAGGGATAAGGTCTCCATGTATAAATACATAAGGGGGGATATGATCAACATGTATAATGTGCAGTTTCAGTTCACTCAATCCAACAGTAGGGCTGCAGCATGGTAGGCAAGGCGTTGGCAGTGGTGGCATAGGCCGGTTAAAGCAGGCGTTATAGGGAGTCCAGGGAGATCCAACCTAACAGCACAAAGAGGGAGGGAGGGAGAAGGAGAAAAACCAAATATGATAGTATAGCTGTCGCTGTCAGTGGTAGTGCTCCTCCAGTGCAGTCAGTGCTTGCTCCCATAGACTGCTCCATTCCATGGATTATTACCCCCTAGTAGATTGCTCCATTCATTGCCTGTATTCATAATTGCCCCAGAGAGAGTAGATTGCTGCATCCATTCATTGACCATTGCATTCATTCATTATTGCCCCAGTTGTACTGCTGCTCCATTGCATACAATGTATTTATAATAATTGCCCAATAGTACACTCACAGCTCCATGAAGTGATGGCTGGTGAAATTTTAGGGTGGGGGGGGCTTCCTTTTTGACCCCTCCCACTTCTCATAAGCTCCACCCCTTATAGATTCCACCCATTGTGTTAGGAGTATACAACCCAGCCTCACCAGATAGGGTATACAGCATCACCAGATAGGGATATATACAGCATCGCCAGATAGGGGTATATACAGCACCGCCAGACACTATAGTTATCGGTATATATACAGCACCATAGATAGGTATATACAGCACCACAGATAGATGTATACAGCACCACAGATAGGGATATACTGCACCATAGATAGGTATATACAGCACCACAGATAGGGATATACAGCACCACAGATAAGGATATACTGTACCATAGATAGGGATATACAGCACCACAGATAGATATATACTGCCCCACAGATAGGTATATACTGCCCCACAGATAGGTATATACTGCCCCACAGATAGGTACATACTGCACCATAGATAGGTATATACTGCACCACAGATTGGTATATACTGCCTCACAGATAGGTATATACTGCACCATAGATAGGGGTAGGCGGGCAGCAGGCAGTGAGCGGACAGCAGGCAGTGCAGTGTCCGGCGAGCAGGGAGCGATGGAGCGGGGAGCAGTGGAGCGGGGAGCGATGTCCGGCGAGCGGCTGTGGTTCCTCCTCCGACTAGCAAGGCGTCCAATAGGATCGCCTGTCTTCTCCGCCAATCGGGAAACCGGTAACATACCGGTGCTTCCTGATTGGCGGAGGGCGGTTTAGTGTTAGAAAGGTAAATGTTCACTTGCCTTTCCAAGGGCTTGTGGCGGCATGCTTTGCGCCACAAGTAAGTCACACTTTATTTAAGCCTATTAGAGCCTATGGCTCTAATTAGATTCATCAAAGTAGAACCCAGCCCCCCCCATGATAATTCATGAGCTGAGCCTCAAAGGGGCGGCCCGCATGAATAGCAGGTGGTCGCAGTGTGGGCACTGGTGGGCACAGTAGTGGTGGGGGTTTGGCCTGTGGTGGTGGCTGGGGTTTGGGCTTGGGTGGTGGGCCAGTGGCAGGCAGCAGAGTGTCAGGTGTCAGGCAGGACTCTGGCCAGGGCAGGCACAAGGAGAGCAGAGAGCAGAGCAGACTGGTATTTGAGCAGAGCAGGCATCGTGTATGACTGTATGGCTGGGTACCTCCTTCCCTTCCGGCTCCTGCGATGCAAATGGTGGTTGGCAGAAAATAGCGCCCAGTTTTATGCATGACAAGCACCAAGCGTCATGCTGTCAAGCGAAATGCTCACAGCGAATGAGCAGACCCACCGCTGCTGCAAAGCACATGCACGCCAAAGGCATCCGGCTTCGGCACTGCGCAGTTGACAGTCAGCCAAAATGTTATTATTTTTATGGGCAGCCACTGTCCATAATGGAAATTTATTGTTGTAAATAAGCCAAAATGTACAAAGTATATTTACAGACGGTGAGCAACCCCGATGTCCACTGCATCATGCTACTGCAATTCTTTTATGTAGCAGCTCACAATAAGTACGACTCCTAAGTTGCTCGACTTTGGAGTGCAACTTTAACACAACTTTGGATGGGTGCAACTTGGATACGACTTTGGCTTTGACCAGTGATGCTGGACAACTTAAATGACAACTGTTGTACATAAGTTGCATTATATAACATTCAGGTACGACTTTCACGCAACTTCTGAGGATTAACATTGAAGTCTACGGCCCACAAGTTGCATGAAAGTCAGACCAAAGTAGTGCATGAACTACTTTGAAGTTGCTGAAACTTAGGCCTCATACACACGGACGTTATTTGACGCCGGCGTTTTCTGCCGTTTTTTGCAGCTCTCCATGTTAGTCAATGGCCCCATAAAAACGCTGAAGTTTTTGAGCTGTAGATGGCATCGGCGTTAGTGAGCTGAAACTAGAACCCTCGGCCAGCGCGTTCTGAGGCTGTAACGTTTTGGCGTTTTTTGATGCCGACACCGCAAAATGCCAACTAACGCCAACTAATACTGTATCGGCGTTAGCCAGCGTTTTTTGATGCCAACGTTTTTAGGTTAAAAAATAGCAGAGGGATGATTTTTTTAAAAACGCCTATTGACGCCGACGCTCACTAACATTCACTAACGCCGATGCATAACGCCGAAAAACGCCGACTTTCTTTCCTTGACGTCGGGCCCGACGTTTTGTTTATTTTTTATGAAACGTCCATGTGTATGAGGCCTTAGTCATCCATATATTAATGGGTATCATTGGAAACCATTGCGAAACCATGATGTCCAAAGTTGCATGACAAGTCGCACGAGTATGAATGGAGCCCAAGGCCCCTTTCACATGGGGGGCGGTTCCGCTCAGCTGAGTCCGTCAGCTCAGCAGGAGATTGCTCCATTGCTCTCTGCTGAGTCGGAGGAAGACAGGTCGGTCTCTGCTCACTGTGCAGGGACGAATCTGTCAGATCCCCGCTGTTCTCTATGGGCGAATCGGATGATAACAGACAGGCGATCCGATCCGCTGGACGGATGGTGAACGTATCATCCATGCGTCTATTTTAGCGGATCTTGATGTATCGGATGAGAGACGACTGTCAGCAGACACATCTCCACTGACATCCGCCTGCCCATAGAGGTCAATGGGTGGCACGCTCGGATCTGCTCAAAAAACGGACAGGCGGACCTGAGCAGTCCGCTGACACCCGTCTGCCATCCGATCCGTTTAAACAGGCGTATGGGCGATACATTCGCCTTCTGTCCAGCGGATCGGATCAGGATGGGATCGGATGAAAACAGACAGGAGGATCCGTTTTCATCAGATTCCCCCATAGAGAACAGTGGGGCTCTGACAGGTTCGTCCCTGCACAGAGAGCAGAGACAGACCTGTCATCTGCTGGCTCAGCGGAGATCAACGGAGCGAATTGGTGGACTCCGCTGAGCGGATCCGCCCCATGTGAAAGGGCCAATGTGATACAAGCAAAGAGATCAATCTGGTTGAGCTACTAATAATCATCCATGTAGACCAAGGCTTACTGTACTGGTAGTTTATATACTACTTTACATATGTGAATGCAGGTGCCCCTTTATAAGGTAGTAGGGACCACTCTATGCAGAGGTGCTTCAGTGATGGCAAGTTGCAATGTTAAAGAAAGCTGGGACAATAAATAAGACTTAATACAATAAGTACAAATATTTTTTATTTCATTTTTCAGTTGCCTATGAGGAGCTCCTGGATGACAGGAAGTTGGAAGGTCTGACTTACTGGATGTCTATTTAGTCATCACTTTCTGCACAAACTTTTCACCACCATCATAACATACGTATCACCCGTGCCATTCCATTGCTGTATTGTTATATTAACATGACTAGGAGCCTCCGCTTTGTTCATCACCCATCATCATCTAACCCCGCCTCCGAGGTTCGTGGTCTGGGTCATTCTTTCCATTTCAGGTCCATTAAAGGATGTGCTCTTCCCCTAGGTGAGTGACTTGTCTTTGCTCTCTCTTCCAGTTGCCCAGACAACAGACCCCTCCCACCAGATGGAGGGTGGGAACATTGCGCTAGCCATTTTCCTGCCCATTATATTGGTCATCCTTCTGATTGGCGGAATATACATCTATTACACAAAGTGAGTGCACTCTGGGTGGAATCGTCAATAATTATGCTGGTTGTATGTATGATGATAGCTGATAGATTTTATTCACAGAGATGGACGTCTGACCCTCACCGGTGTTTTCCTAACTAATAAACCCCCCACAATAAAGTACCCTACCACTCAACACTTCCCTACCTGAGCTAGATGATTTGTTTTCGGGATTCATTGTGTATATTCAGTATTTTCAAATCAATTTGAATTTCGAAAGATGGCTATATTTTTTCTGTTCTATTCTATTTTCTAGTCTATTCTTTTATATTCTATTCTACGCTTTTATTTTCTACTCTATCCTATTCAGTAGCTTAAAGCGGAGCTCCACCCAAAAGGGGAAGCTCAACTTGTCTGCCTCCACCCCCCTCCCTGCGCTGCCACATTTGGCACCTTTTGGGGGGGGGGTACCTGGTTTTGAAGTTCACCCCCCCTCCTTCCCCCGCAGCCAGCTCATTCACAAAGAGCAGCAAGCTTCTCATATGCACAGTAGGAAACCGGCTGCAAAGCCGCAAGTCTTCACTGACGGTTTCCCTTAGTCGAGCTGGCTGCAAAATTGGCTCAGGTGAGGAGACACGGCTGGATTCCTGGACAGGTAAGTGTCCTAATATTAAAAGTCAGCAGCTACTGTATTTGTAGCTTCTGACTTTTAATTTTTTTGGTGGGAGCCTGGAGCTCCTCTTTAAGTAGGAATCATCTTATTTCACTTTTATACCTTACTGTATTTATTACAATATATTTCCATTTAGAATTTGAATTCATTGTCAAATTAAAATTCATTTTCAATTTTGGATAATTTATATCGGAATCGGAAATTCAAATACATCTGCATCTTCGAATAACGAAAATTTTGTCCAAATTCCGACTCATAACTAAATGAATCTCACATGTCAAACTTGAAGTAATGTAGAACTCTCACAAAGAAAACTTGTAGAAAAGGATGATTCTAACAGGAGCACCCAGAACACACAAAAGGTTGGCGGAACACCTAAAACTCCCCTGTGGACAGAAAAAGAGCAGAGAATTACGGGAGATCTCCCTGTTAGCGTTTCCAAGATATAAAAATCCAAGGGCTGACTCAGCCTGCCAGACTTTACCTGTAAAATATCACTTTTGGTGGACTAAAGCCTCGTACACACGTGACGACGATAGTATACAACAGGTCGTATGAACGATCATTGTATGCGAAATCGATCATTCGTATGCGCGATTAGTACAGCCAACATGCGACGGTCGTACAAGTGGAGTTGTATGAGCAGACTAGAAAACTTGGTCGTACCAACAAGCGGTCATACGACCGTTGTATCGTGTGTACAGAGCAGTTGGAACAACAAGTTGTATTGTGCAAAACACGCATGCTCAGAAGTCAGGAACAGCCGGATGCTAATTACATGCACTCGAACGTTCTTTCTGTGGTCGTACGATTGTGTAGTGCAGTCAGTATGCAAGTTACATTATCCAACATACGATTTGAGACGATCGTAAGTACGATCCTCGTCCCGTGTGTACGAGGTTTAAAGCTTTTCTGAGCCAGTGCTCTAGTCATCTCTAAAAACTGAACATCTCTTGTGCTTCCCTCCTTAGGTTTCAAGGAAAGTCTCTTTTTGGATTCTCCTTCCCAGCTTCCCATTCTTACAGCCCCATCACCGTGGAGTCCGATTTCAACAACCCATTATATGAGGCTGGGGTAAGTGCGACAACCTGTCTTTGATGGTTTAGATGGGCCCTGGGGCATGCCAGATTGGGCCTTAGTGCTAGCTCAGGAAAGAATGGAGTGATTGTATCTCCCAGTTGGCCTGGGAACACCTTGGAATCCAATAAAACAGGAGCAATGCTGAACCTTGACATTAAGGGCATTTGTCCTAGATCTTTGACTTTGTGCCCCAAGATTTCTGCTGAGTACCCCTGGTCTTCTACTGAAGTAACTGGGTCTTTTAAGGAGTTTCCCTGACCTTCTACTGGGTGCTCTGGGTCTTTTACCGTTTTCTAGGATCTTCTATTGAGTGTCAGGGTCTTTCCTGGATGCTCTGGTTCTTTTACTGAGTTCCCCGAGTCTTCTACTGAGTGCACCAGGGTCTTTTAAGAAGTGTCCCAGTTCTTCAAATGAGTTTCCCGGATCTTTTTGCAATCATTGTTGCCTTCATCCAGGTCTTCTACTAAGTGGCTCAGTTATTCTTCTACTGAGTTTTCTGTGTCTTCTACTGAGTATCTCAGATCTTTCAATGACTCTCTGCAGTCATTGTCATCATCCCAAGTATAACTCCAATATCTGCTCAGCCTTGACTGCCTAGGAGAGGTTGGACCACACAAAGGTGGGCAGGAACATCTGAAACTCCCAGGTGGGCTGGAATTTTGAAAGTGTATGATTTATGGCTTAATTTTGGATAGACTGACCCTTTAACTAAAGGAATTAGCGTATATATAAATTATAATACAAATAGTATGGTGCTAAAGGCTATTGCAATAAGATCTAAAAATGTTATACTCTATACCAGTGTGGAAGTAAATACCATAATCCAAAAACATAAAAAAAGCACTCAGAGACAACCTTAATGAAAATTAATGGGAATATCCTCTCATTAATGTTAAAAGGGGCCTCCAAACAACTCAAATGGACTGCAAAGAGTCAATTTTATTAAAGGATGATAAATTAAAACCACAGTCTAGTATAAGAAGGATCATCAGTAACAACTTAATCTTGAATTGCCATTCCAACTATATTGTATAATCTTCTACAGCAGTGGTTCTCAACTCCTGTCCTCAGGAATCACCAACAGGCCAGATTTTAAGTATTACCTTGGGGAGATGCAGACTAGAATACTGCAATCACTGAGCAGCAAATGATATCATCTGTGATGTATTTCAGTTATCCTGCAAACCTGGCCTGTTAGTGGGTCCCGAGGACAGGAGTTGAGAACCACTGTTCTACAGCATAGATGTCATTCCAATTAAATGGATGATTTGACAAAGGGGCCATGCCCCGAAACATGTTGTTGTGGAGACAGCTTCTCCACACATTGGCTTGTATTTCAGCTTGCGTTCCCTCCTAAGGCCCCTTTTGTGTTCCGATCAGTGGTGTTCTTCCAGCGGTCTATGATGCCACATCCAGCAAGTCACTTCTAGTGACAGTGTGACACACTATTCTACTGGCAGACCTGGTGCTTGGTTCACCATCCAGAGCAGAGTCATACCTCCATAGGAGTTTACAATTTATGCAGCGTCATATCCCCTTGGCTGTGGGTTGTTCTGCCATCTATAGCTGCTACAGTATATCACCTTCACCCGCATGCACACACTACTCCTGGGCCATGAAAGCGCATTTAATTGGAATGACATCTATGCTGTTGAAAGTTATACAATATAGTTGGAATGGCAATTATATTATACAAAATTATGTTGTTGCTGATGATCCGATGATCCTTCTTATACAAGATTGTTTTAATACATCATACTTTAACAAAATGGACACCTTTGCAGTTTAATTGAGTTGTTTGGAGGCTCTTTTTATAACATCTACATGCGTGGGGGGGCGCCATGAAGAGATTGGGGGTGGGGTGATTTGTTTGTTTTGGGAGGGGGATTTTGGGGGGTGGGAGATGGTAAGCATTGTTCTAGAAAGAGGAATTTGGGGGGGGGGTGGTGCTAGGAGTGGTGATTTAGGGGGATTTGTGTTTGGCATGTTCGCCCTGGGCTTTAGAGGACCTTGTCCCAGCTCTGTCTACATGTGAGTCTCTGCAAAGATATTCCCAATAATTTAATTAAGGTTGTTTTGGTCTTTATGTATATATTTGAGCATACTCTAACTTGCATCTTGTCTTTTCTGTTTCAGGATACCCGGGAATATGAGGTGTCAATTTGAAGATGAACTATGGGTACAACATGGGGCGGGTGGGGTTATACATGAGGGATATTCCAAATTATACACAGACTGAGGGTCTCAATTTACGGATCGCAATCACAAGCTGCACAGTCCCTCACCGTGCGATCGTCTGTCATGTGACCTTTCACCATCAGCCACAGAGTTCTAAACACCTGCCCTTCTCCTTAAAAGGAGCCACCATCTTGGTGAAGACCACTATTGGCTCCGGCTCCTTGAAATAGCACAGGAAGCTCTTCTGACCAATTGTAAAAAAGAAAACAAATTGATTGTGGGAATCACTAGCTCACCAGGACAAAATCTTGGACTTTTTGTCATGCTGAGCGCTGATTTCTAAGAAAACTGGCCTATGACAGGCTGATCACCACCTCCTCCATATTCCACCAAGCTTTACGGCAACGTGATGGAAATCCCTATGTGATGAAACCTTTGTGCTTGTGTTACAAACA
>BLSH010088070.1:238875-266898 GCA_018402905.1 Glandirana rugosa
ACATTCTATAAAAGAGTTGGTTAAACAAACCTATATATTATTAAAAAAAGCATAAATGACGGTATTTTGGGAATTACCCCCTATAAGAGGACCTTCACGATTGATGAATCGGTGATACGAAATGAAAATATCACTTCAGTGTATCTTTTGTCCTCTGGCGCAAAATGTTTAGAGCGAGAAATAACGGACTTTTATTTCGTTCAAGTTCTTCGTTTCCACTGCTTCTGTCTGCTACGCCCTCTAAATTTGTACAGGTAAAAAGTCCGCGAGGAATCACTCCAAAACAACCGGTACAAACTTACTGTTTTCTATGTGACTTCACTATAAAAGTAAAGCATAGTGGCTAAGTAGTTAGCACTTCCAGGAGAATATCCCCCATTAAGGGTTTTATGGCAGTAAATACGAAAAAAATTATTATATATCCAAACAAATTGGTTGAGAAAATATCTTACATATTTTTTTTTTTTTATTTATAGAAAGTAGAATATAATCAAGTGATTGTATAAAAAAGAGAGCTCTGGTTGTACATCAATATTGTCTGGGTCTTCCTCAGGGGGATCGTAGACATCACCCTTTCTACAGTATTGAAAAGTAAGAATTCTTACTTTTCAATACTGTAGAAAGGGTGATGTCTACGATCCCCCTGAGGAAGACCCAGACAATATTGAAGGGTTGAAACGCGTAGGGGACCTTATGCGGCCCATGGCTGCACAGTCATTTCCCTTTTTATCTGCAAATGATTGTATGGAATGCATGTCCCATTTATGTACAACCAGAGCTCTCTTTTTTATACAATCACTTGATTATATTCTACTTTCTATAAATAAAATAAAAATAAATTTGTAAGATATTTTCTCAACCAATTTGTTTGGATATATAATAATTTTTTTTCGTATTTACTGCCATAAAACCCTTAATAAGGGGACTGCGGAAATTTTGGGTCTTATCAATAGCACCTACTTTCTCTTCGAGTTTTCAGTAGTTAGCACTTCTGCCTAACATCACTAGGGTTGTTGGTTCAAATCCCAACCATGGCACCACCTGCCTAGAGTTTGCATGTTCTCCCTGTGCCTGTGTGGGTTTCTTTAGATACTCTGGTTTCCTCCCACGCTCCAAAGACATGCTGGTAGGTTCATTGGCTCCTGCCTAACATTGATCCTAGTATGTGAGTTAGGGACCTTAGATTGTAAGCTCCTTGAGGGCAGGGACTGATGTGAATGTATAATAAATATGTAAATTGCTGTGGCCCAATTTGGACATTTTCACTTAGGGGTGTACTCACTTTTGTTGCCAGCAGTTTAGACATTAATGGCTGTGTGTTGAGTTATTTTGAGGGGACAGCAAATTCACACTCTTATACAAGCTGTACACTCACTACTTTACATTGTAGCAAAGTGTCATTTCTTCAGTGTTGTCACATGAAAAGATAGAATAAAATATTTTTTTTAAAAATGTGAGGGGTGTACTCACTTTTGTGAGATATTGTAAAAATCTACATTTAGATACAGCTAGTATATGACTATGACTTAGAACCCGCAAACATTATATTTTTTTTATCAGAGGCCCTATAGAATAAAATGGTGGGTTTTGCAACTTTTTATGCCACACGGTATTTGCGCAGCGTTTTTTCAAACACAATTTTTTGGGAAAAAATATACTTTAATGAATTATATTGCACACAAACACAATATAATACTCAATTTTTGGTAAAATGTAAAAGATGATGTTATGCTGAGTAAATGGATACCCAACAGGTCAAAAAAAATAGCGCACGCTCCTGGACTGGTGCCAAGCTACAGTACATTTTTACAGGTAAGCAGTTCAGAGGTACACAGGAGGTCTGGTGCAAGAATTATTGCTTTTGCTCCGATGTTCGTGGCAATACCTCACATGTTTGGTGCGATTACCGTTTACATAAGTGTAAGGAACTTACATATGCGTTTGCATTTGCGCATAAGCACAGGGGTGCTTTACATTTTATTTTAATTATTTATTTTCATCCAAAAACTTTTTTTTTTTTTTACACTGGCTTTTCAAAGAGGATGTAAACCCAATTCATGAAATTTGAGATGGGCACATACTGTATCTTTGTAATGTTTTCATATCTCTCTTCAAAGCACTAAGTTCCATGGCTTCCTCCTGTTCCATTCTTCTGTTATCAGCATGACAACTTCTAACAAGTTCTGTCAACTGAGATAAAACCAGGCTGAATTTTGTGTCATGGGAGGTTGCTATAAATAGATTAGCAGAGAGCTTGGCTTGTCACAGCACAGCTCTGCATGTCTCTGCCTCTGCCTCTGTGCAGAGGTGGAGGGGTGGGGGTGCCTTACCTCCAATCAGCTGTCTTGGCTGTATGCCCAGACTTCATTTCGAGTGCTGAACAGGAAGAGAAAATCTCTAACACCATGTGGACATTCTAAAGAATATATAAAGCTGAAGACATCAGATATGCATGTCAAACTTATATAGGGAGGTTTGTTTCATCTTTGTGTATCATCTGAGGCTATTCACTTCATTGGCTATATGTGAGGGTTTACATCCACTTTCATTTATTTTTGTATTAACTTTATTGCCATCACAAGGGATGAACAACATCCCTTGTGACAGCATGGGCTGCAACAGGTCCTCTTTATGGTGAGATCTGGGGTCAATTAGACCCCAAATCTCTCCTTTGGCCTCCATGCAGTCGATCGGATAGAGCTCTGATTGTTTACCTGGCTGTTAATGCAGCCAGATAGGCGGAACCGGAAGTAATGACATACTTGTTACTCCCGGTTTCCAGGGTCACAGAGAGGAAGGAACAATGCGAGTCTGTGCTGTGCAGCCATTGGACAGGAGAGCCCAGGAAAGGCGATGGTGGGAGGGGGCAAGACCCCCTTCCACTGCCCACAGAAGTGATTGAGTGGCTGCCTTACTGGGAATCACTAGCTGATAATTCTGATACTGGGATGATGCCTCTAGCTGCTAACCACTGCAACCCAAGGACATCACATGACTCAAAGTGTAGATGTAGTCCCAATTGCTAAAAGCATCATTTAATTATTAACATATTTAAAGGGTTAGTTCAACTTTTCATAGAAAAGGTGAACTAACCCACAACACCCTCCACACAGCCCGGTTTCTGCTGCACTTTCTTGCTTTCCTTTGCTGCCCATGGTAGCTGAGGTAGTGGGCTGTTCAATAGAAATCTGTGCTCCCCAGTGACCCTCTTTTTTCGGGACACCTAAGGGTGATGCTCTTTGATCAGGTCGGACGTGTTCTGGCGCTCGCAAATGCATGCCATCTCCATAATGCCTCCGTGCTGTGTACTGAAATGTTCAGATGCCGGGCTCACTACACTGGCTGTGTGAGAAGCAGAAGATAGTCAGCGAAGGAGGCAAGTACAGTGGGGACTGGGGTGTGGGGAAGGTGTAGTGCATAGTGCAGGGGTCTCCAAACGTTCTAAATAAAAGAGCCGGTTTACTGTCCTTAGAGGGGCTGCACTGTGGCTAGTGGAAGAAGAAAATGTCTTGGTGTCAGTAATAGTAAACAATGCCCCATGGTTGGTGTCAGTGGGAGGAACAGTGCCCCATGGTTGGTGTCAGTGGGAGGAACAGTGCCCCATGGTTGGTGCCAGTGGGAGGAACAGTGCCCCATGGTTGGTGCCAGTGGGAGGAACAGTGCCCCATGGTTGGTGCCAGTGGGAGGAACAGTGCCCCATGGTTGGTGTCAGTGGGAGGAACAGTGCCCCATGGTTGGTGTCAGTGGGAGGAACAGTGCCCCATGGTTGGTGTCAGTGGGAGGAACAGTGTCCTGGCAGTGGGAGGAAGAATAGCCGTGGTTGTTGTCAGTGGGAGTGCGTTTCAAGGAGAGTCCCCTCTTCATCAGAGGCTATGATGAAGAGGGGACTCCCCTTGAAACATGTTAGCTATATCTGACCCGAGTGGTTTCTTCCCATGTAAGGAAGTGTGCATTGGATCTCACATTGTTAGAACTGGAATTTGCTGCTGAGCTTTTGCACATTGCCGTTTGAGAGTATAGCAATGGTCTAGTTTTATTAATAAATGGTTTGCAACATCAATGCACTAGGCTGGTGCACCCTCTCTTTTTTCTAGCTAGAAAGTACCCACACAGGGTGGTAGCAGGATACTAAGTACTGGAGCACAGATTTACCATTTGTCAGCACTGCAACTGGGGGTAAATAAATCCAACATTTTCAGTGAGTCACCAGAACTGAATTAACAGGAGATTTCCTTTCCCTTCCTGTTGTGTTCCTGGGGCAGCATGTGACAGTACTTGTTTCCAATGGGACAGAGATGGACGCAAAAAAAAAAAAAAAAAAAAATTGGCTATTAGATCTACTTAAAATAGACATGCATGGACCTTCTCAATCGGTGCAAAGAGAAATGCAAAATTACCCACAGCAACCAATCAGAACCCTCCTTGAGCTAATCCATCTTCAGTAACAAAATCAGATTGGTTACTATGGCACTTTGAGTCGGATCAGGTGATCAGAATATTCATAAAAATGTAGAGGAAGAACCATTTAAAAAAAGGACGTTTTTTATTTGCCACTTAATGTAGAAATAATTAAAAAATGCAAAATGGCTCTGGTTTGGGCGAGTGTTCTATGGCATTCACAGTGAGAAATGGGGAAATTCTGGGCATGGAGATCATTGGAGAAACACATTCCCTGATTTTTTTCTCCCCCATCAGTTACATAAAGATTTTTTTTTTTTTGCTCCAATTTGCACCCCTGCTCAGGCATGAAAAACGGGGCTGAGTTCTTGTTTTGCTATCGGAGAATGGAAAACAGCTGGATGGATGGGCTGTAAGACTTTCTGGGAGTCCACGCGTCCCGTGGCCATTTGGTTAAGTAGTTCATCCACCTGCAAAAGGCACAAGATATTATGTCAGTCACAACCACTTACTGCCAATCGAAACCAACATGGGCAAGTCTATGCACCATCCGTGGTATATAATCAAGAGGCGGGGAGTTTTTGGCAGTAACCTTTTCACCAATAACTTTTTCTTTGTTGTACTTAGTAGCCAGACCTACGCCCTGCAGTACCTTACTGTAAGAGCGCAGGCTGATGTGACAACACACTCCCGGGAGGCGGGATCATGACAGCCTGTTATTACATGATGCATTCCTAGGGGGCGGGTCTATGACAGCCTTGGTCAAAGGAGTGGCTACTGGTGCTGCCACCCATAGCTGTGCACCCATGATTGCTGAGATGAGAAGTACGTGTACAAGCTGGAATTTTCCTATGTGCATGCAGTCAGCTTCACATGAACCCAAATGATGACCGATGAGGGAGTGGAGTATCTGCAGGGGGCAGCACTGAAGACAAGGTCAGTGTTGTAGTGAGATTTTTTTTTTTTTTTTTTTTTTACCCAAGACAGGATTTGTATTTCATCAATTTGTTACTCTGGAGTTTAGCTTTAACTCAAAGTATTGGAGCCATTAATCCAACATCAGTCAACTGGCAATTTTACAAGGCGGTCAGCTTTACAGCAGCTTTCACATTTAAAAACAATTGTTGGACTATTTTATAATGCTATTATACAGGTACATGTGTTTTGGCAGTTTTACCTTTTTAGCATACTCCGGGTCTTCTTGTGGTTGGAATTTTCCAGACTTATGACGATGGCGAGATGTGCTGCAGGCAGAAAAGTCACATGACTGAAGGTGTTTAGGAGAGGTTTGGAAAATATATTTCTACGTGTTCGTATACATTACCCCATAGAGGTAGACTTCCCATGGCCTGTGTTCGGACACGATCCATCTGCAGATCAAAGAATTATTTCAATAATTTGTTTAATTCAACATTTTATTTACTGGATGGTCCAAAATCCTCCAGGGCAATTTTCCTCCATTGCCCTGATATGGACATCTGTCTGATGGACCATTTGCATAGGATTCTGTTGTGCAACTCCAACTCCCCCCTCCCTGTAACCCTAACCATCCATGTAACAGTAACCTAAACTCTTCCTTCTCTGCAACATTAACCCCTGAAACCTTAGCGCCTAGCCTTCCTGCAACCCCAACACTGAGCCTCACATGTAACCCCAACACTATCCCTTCCTATTAGCTCAAACACCCCCCTTCCCCCGAAACCCTAACTTTTACCCTCCCTGTAACCCCAATACCAATCTTCCTTGTAACCCCAAAATCAACCCTCCCTATATAAAAGTATAAGAATTGCTCTCCCTGCAAACCTAACTCTTCCTGTGTTCTACATCAAGTCCGCTCTGTAACCCCATCACTCACCCTCAATGTAAACCTTGCCTAACCTACCCCCCCCCCCCCCAAACCCCATCTCTTATGTTTCATGTAACCATCTGCCATCATCCCTATAACCCTATTACCCCAACATTAACCCTCCCTGTAACCCCAACACTAACCGATCTTGTAACCCCCAACACTAAGTCCCTCACTGTTACCCAAAAACAAACCCTCCCTATATAACTAAAACTAAGCTTTTATCTCCCTATAACCATAAGCCTCCCTAAAACCCCAAGTCTTACCCTTTCTGTAACCTTAACCCTCAGTGCAAATCCAACACTAACCTGTCTTGTAAATCCAAAACTAAGACCCCCCTGTAACTCCAAAACCAACCTTCCCAATAGAAATAAAACCATAAGAACGCCTCCCTGTAACCCCAACACTAACCCCTTCTTGTAAGGCCAACCAGCCCTGGAACCCCAAGTCTTACCCTCCCTGTAACCCTGACATTAAACCCCAACCCTTCCCATATAACAAAACCTATAGGAATTACTCTCCCACAACCAGAGGCGGCTCTAGGCTTTGTGAGGCCTTAGGCACAACTTCGACATGAGGCCCCACTCACGCCCATAATGGGAAGAATAATTAAAGCGATAGAAATGAATACTACATTGCAATGTACAATGAACTGATGGCAATCCACCCATGGCCAGTCCTCAAGGATTCCAGCATGTTATTGAATCAACGAGCTCACCCAGACCGTCCCCTCCCTTTCCCAGGCTGTGCTCTGATCTTCACCGATGCTGGGCTCTCCCCTCCAGTGGCATAGCACGGGTTGTCAGCGCCTGGGGCAAAGCAAGTAATTTGCGCCTCCTAACCCGTGGACTTTTACCTCCGGTCTGGTCACATGATCCCCTGTGTCAGTCAGCGGTGGCTGCAGGGCAGAGGAGAGAGTGCTTGACAATGGCTGGTAAAGCCTGGAGCAGTGACATCACCCACAGGTTCCCATGTTCCATTTGTTGATGGCGGTTGTAAGGTCACATACCTCGGAACCCCTAAACCTTGGGTGCTCCATTATGCAAATCTTGACCAGTCACTCTTGTAGAATGCCTGGGCCTGCCATCTCCACCCTACTGGTAAAGGAGGCCATCCATCAAACTTATAAGCCATTAACAACCATTGGAGCCTTACCACTTCCTCTGGCTGCATATGATAGCGTTTTGGGGACTTAGGTCACCTGAATGTTCCACCAGGTAGGTAGGAGGAATGCCCTGTGATAGTTTGGAAGGCTTAAAGGGTAAGTTCACCTTTCCACAAAAAAATGAAAAGCTGAACTAACTCCAGGTATCCTGGCCAACCCTCTGGACCTCGCTGTTCATAGTGCCCATGAGACCCCATGCTTCTGGTGTAGTGGTCTACGGTCTTTATACAATACATGACCTTGAGGGAGGGAGCGGGAGAGGACAGAGAGAAGGGAGGGGGAGAGGAGGGGGGAGAAGAGAAAGGGAGAGGTGATGGAAATTATGGGGGGGGGGGGGAGAGAATAGGAGGGTTAGAGGGCAGAGGGGGGGGGAATAGAGGGGGCAGAGAGGAAGAGGGGAGGGTAGAAGGAGGAGGGGCTGACGTGATAATTAGGATATGCGGACAGTGGCGGCCCATCCATTAGGGGTGCACAGGTGCCACCCCCCCACCCATGCGTCCCCCCCCCCCCAATCTACATACAGGGCACTGAATGCATGGATTCCAATGGGGGGGGGCGGGTTTTAATCACGTGATTAGGCTTAAAAAAAAAAAAAAAAAAAAAAAAAGGGTGGGCTCAGGGCGCTGAGCATTGCATTCCAAGCTCACCCAGTTGTGTGACAATAGTGAATGTATATTTGCTATTCTCACACTGATCCTCCTCCTGGCCAATCAGGAAGTGGGTCACGAGACCTGTCATCTGATTCGCCAAAAGGAGATGAGATCAGATTGGCTGCCAGGAGGAGGAGGGAGGAGACACTGGGGAATTGAGGGATGAGATGCCCGCAGCCTGGAGAGAAGCCACCACCGATGCCGCTTGTGTTATGGGATAAGTGCCATCCGGGACCCAATGTGGACACCAGCCGCCACTGATTGCAGATATATATCAGGGTGTTCCGGGCTCCTTCTCCTGCCATCCAGACACATGTGATCTCACCTACACTGCAAGGGGGACTGATACACCATGCTTTCACCTCCAGCCTTACACCAAGTGCTCCTCCTCCATAGACCTGCTGGAGATTGTAGTCCCATAGACTCTCCTCTACAATGGGGCACACAGCAATCTCACTCAGCCTCTGCCTCTATCACACACACACACATCAGTATCACAGCCCTCTACTCACCGTGAGTGTATTTCTCTAGGGCTCCCGAGCCCCGCTACCCCCCCGCCCGCAGGCCCTGTTATTCTGTATCAGCACTTGATGTGATCTGTTGGGCAGAGATGACTCCGCCGGCGCCTGAAAAGACTTTTAGAGAATTGGACTGGGTGACTGCGCTTCACAGTGAGGGGGATCGATGCAGTGGGGAACAATTACAGAAACCATGCCCTGTATCTGTGTCCGTCCACATTCCCCGCTTCACCGATCCTCCTCACTGTGAAGCGTAGGCATCGCTGTCAGTAGTGTATGACTGCCGCGGCTGGCTGGGGCAACGGACCTAGGGACAGCACGGTTCCACCGGCTGCCTATACTACGCCTGTGGTCCCCTTCCTCCAGTAGGCAAATTAAGCGGTTGCGAGGCCCCTGTAAGTGCAAGGCCTTAGGCGACAGCCTAATTTGCCGAATTAAAGAGCCGACTCTGCCCACAACTAACCCTCCCTGAAACTCTTAAGCCTCGTATACACAGATTATCGGACGAATTTTCATCCATTTTTGTTGCATGCTAGTCTCATGCTGAAAGTGAAGGTTCCTTTCATACAAAAATTCACATACAACAGAATTCAACTTCAGAAGTGATGTCATGTGTTAATGGTTTTGTGTGTATTTTTTTGTTTCTGAGCATGCGCAGTCTTGCTCTTACGTTTTTTTCCGGATGAAAACTGTACTAATGAAAAGACAATGTGACGTTGTGCTGATGCACGATATAAAATGATATAGCCTGCACATACAGTTTTTGGCGTCCGAAAATCGTTCGGATATAATTTTACTTCTGATTTTCTTATCGTGTGTAGAGGCCTTAAAAGGGGTTGTAAGCCCTTGAGGTTTTTCACCTTAATGCATTAGGGTGAAAAACCTCCGCTGGTGCTGCTGCCCTCCAGAACCCCTCTTTTACTTACCTGAACCCGGTCTTTCCAGTGCCGAGGACGAACACACTAGCTCTAGCCGGTGTCTCGGTTCCTGATTGGATAGACTGATAGCAGCGCAGCCATTGGCTTCCAATGCTGGCAATAAAATCCAATGACCCAGGGGCGGGGGCGAGTCCCGCTGTCTGTCAATGGACGCCCATATGAGTGCCCCCAGGGAAAGCGCTTCTCTGTCGGGGCACTCGATGCAGGGAGGAGCCAGGAGCACTACTGAGAGACCCCAGAAGAGGAGGATGGGGGCCACTCTGTGCAAAACCACTGCACATAGGAGGCAAGTATGACTTTTTTTTTTAAATAACAAAAACACACACAAGACTTTACAACCTCTTATCCTCTCTGTAACCTTAACCCTCCCTGTAACCCAAACATTAACCCTCCTTATAACATTAATCCACCCTGAAACCCTAAATCTTACCCGTCCTGTAACCCTAATTTTCCTGTAGCCCACAGTGATGTAAACTTAACCCCTTGCTTGGATATAACTCCCCTTCGCTTTTTTTTTTTTTACCCCCAAAGGGCAAACACTTTTGTACCAACAGATACAAGCCTTGTGATCCCAGAGCCAGCCTCTACTATTCCTCCATTAACCTGTCATTGAATGTATGGTTCCTATTCATGATTTTACAAGCTGTCCCAGGGTGAAAGGCTGCTATAGATTAACATTCAGCCATTGGCCAACAACCATGAGACAGGACAGTCAAAGCTTCCAAGGTCCCCTCAATGCCCCCTTGTCTGCTCAGAATATTCCGATCCTGACATGTCTGGCATGACCCGAGACTGCAGTCTGCTGGGATGCAAATCTAGGACTGGGAAGACTATTGGGAACTGTAGAGGTCATCACCACACCAATGAGAAGAGGCAGCTGTGGAATCCCTCCCTTCACTTTGGACAGGAGGGGAGGCTTTTAGAGCCATAGAACATGCTGACCCCTAGATTGAACTGACCTGTTCCTGAATTCTAAGATCATTTGTCAGCCCCGTATATGATCTTCACAAACAGCTATAGGTGTGTGCACCCTAAAGCTCAAAAACACAAGTGTGTGTCTACATATACACTATATTGCCAAAAGTATTGGGATGCCTGCCTTTACATGAACTTTAATGGTATCCCAGTCTTAGTCTGTAGGGTTCAATATTGAGTTGGCCCATCCTTTGCAGCTTCAACTCTTCTGGGAAGGCCATCCACAAGGTTTAGGAGAGTGTCTATGGGAATGTTTGGCGCATTTGTGAGGCCAGGCACTGATATTGGATGAGAAGGCCTGTCTCGTAGTCTCCGCTCTAATTCATCCCAAAGGTGTTCTATGGTGTTGAGGTCAGGACTCTGTGCAGGCCAGTCAAGTTCCTCCACCCATGTCTTTATGGACCTTGCTTTGTGCACTGGTGTGCAGTTATGTTGGAACAAGAAGGGGCCATCCCCAAACTCTTCCCATAAAGTTAGGAGCATGAAAATTGTCCAATATGTCTGGGCATGCTGACACTTTAAGAGTTCCCTTCACTGGAACTAAGGTGCCAAGCCCAATCCCTGAAAAACAACCCCCACACCATAATCCCCCCCCCCCCCTCTCCACCAAATAATTTGGACCAGTGAACAAAGCAAGGTGCATAAAGACGTGGATGAGCGAGTTTGGGGTGGAGGAACATTTTGGACAATTTCATGATCCCAACTTTGTTGGAACAGTTTGGGGATGGCCCCTTCCTATTCCAACATGACTGCACACCACTGCACAAAGCAAGGTTCATAAAGACATGGATGAGCGAGTTTGGGTTGGAGGAACTTGACTGGCCTGCACAGAGTCCTGACCTTAATCCGATAGAACAGCTTTGGGATGAATTAGAGCAGAGACTGAGCCAGGCCTTCTCGTCCAACATCAGTGCCTGACCTCACAAATGAGCTTCTGGAATAATTGCCAAGCATTCCCAAGCATTCCCATAGACACTCCTAAACCTTGTGGACAGCCTTCCCAGAAGAGTTGAAGCTGTTATAGCTGCAAAGGGTGGGCCAATTCAATATTGAACCCTACATACAAACTCTGGCCATACACTATATGAAAAAAATAGGACAAATGAGTTTTCAAAAAACTGAACACATGTTCTTGAGAGCAAATGATTTTGCCATCATGGAATGACTGAAATTTGATCAATAAATGGTTCAACTGACATAAATGAATCCGTTTTTCGTTACTTTTGTCATAAGCCCAGTGAAAACTGTTCGGGCGAGAAACACATTAACTTTTCAATATATCGCCCATTCGGCCAAAGTTTTCCAAACCTTTCCTTCGATTTTTCAGCTCAAAAATGTCACAACCAATTTTCGATGTGTGCCCATTAACTGCACTATAAACAAAACGAAATGTCCAATGACAGATTTTCAACTGATTTTTCATCTAGTGTATGGCCAGCATAAGACTGGGATGCCACAATGAAAGAAGTGCGCAAGCCTTTTCTTAAGGCAGATTCGGTAAGAGGGAGATCTTTCCCATCTTCCCGCTATCATACAGAGCGATAATGCAGGGTGTGCATGGGGTGATTAGCGTGTGCCCAGGTCATCTGCCATACCCTGTGCGCACTCCTATGCAAACCGCTATGGCACATACCTTCCAAAATGGACTTTTGCTGGAGCCGGGATTCCTTCTCCTGATTTCTAAACCAAAAAATGAAGACAAGATATTTATTTCAGTTGATGAAAATGTCACTATTGTAAATACAAATTTAGGCCAAATCGTGTATTGCCTGGGTAGTTTTGTTTGTGGAATCTGGATAGTAGGACTGACCTCTCCATGCAGGCACTACAGATGAGGTTGTCCTGTAGCCCGGGTGGAGTGGGGACAGAGGAAGGAGCCAGGTGCAGAGGGATATAACAGCCATTGCTCATAAGGCAGACCCGACCACAGCGCAGAGTTAGGGGGAACCAATGGTCAATGGTCAACTGTTGGCCATGGACCACACACCAGCCTCGTCCTCCTGAAAAAAAAAGGGAAGACCACCAGTGATGATTTGCCACAACTAATGTTCAGTAAGTCTGCTTTAAGGGCCAAAACACATTCTCCCATTGTGGTGTTCTGTAGTAACATTTGCATTACTACAACATACATTAGGGGTGCATGTGTTGTGGTGGCATTCATTTTACACAGCACCTCAATGAACTAGGGCAGGGGTCTCAAAACTTTCAAAACAAAAAAAGGACCAGTTCACGTTCCTTTAGACTTTAGGGAGGGCAGACGTTGGAGTCAGTGGGGAGGAGTCGCGCCCCATCATGGGCGTCAGTGGGGAGGAGTCGCGCCCCATCATGGGCGTCAGTGGGGAGGAGTCGCGCCCCATCATGGGCGTCAGTGGGGAGGAATCGCGCCCCATCATGGGCGTCAGTGGGGAGGAATCGCGCCCCATCATGGGCGTCAGTGGGGAGGAATCGCGCCCCATCATGGGCGTCAGTGGGGAGGAATCGTGTCTTGTGTCAATGAGAGGAACACTGCCCCAAGGGCTGGATAAAGCCGCATCCAGCACCCGGTCCAGTTTGGAAACCACTGCACTAAGTCAACACCGCTCCAATGTACATGCCGCAGTGCACCACAACATATAGTAACACTACCACACGTGGGGGTGCACTGTGTTGCCACAAATAATGCCTGACCTTTTTGGACATTTTGGCACATTGCCAGCCCGTTCAGTGTAATAGGCTGCTTTAATGTAATGCACATACAGTATTTTAGCGCAAAATACCAGGACACCAAGGTCTTTGACTAGAGAGGCAGGTATAAATACCGACTATCTTGTAGCATCAGAAAACAGCCTGGGCCCTTCAATGAGGCCAATATTTGATACATGCCTCATATTTGGGTCTTTTTTTTTTTGGAGCCGATGCTTACAGATTCAAAGTAAAAAGGGTAGATTGCACACTATATTCACTAAAAACGCATTTTATTCCAAACTAGCACAGGACACTGATGCAATTCCTCTATGACAAAGTGTATAGAGAAATAACTAACTTGTGCGAATTTGGAATTTAAGGAAGCATAGTAAATTTTTTTACTTGGATGTTGTCAAAGCCTGGATCTGCCCCGAATTTCTGCTTGGCTGCCTGAGAATAGACCAACCTAGAGCAGGTGTTCTAGATTTATACATTGTCTACAGGGCATACACTGGACCATTGGCACAGTGTTGCCCACATACATGCAACATTTTCGCCATGGGGATTACAGCCCTGTATAACTGGGTGGTAAGGAAAAAAAAAATAAATAAAATGAAGGAAGCTATTTTTTTTTTTTTTTTTTTAAATCAGATTGGATGTAAAAGGAAGTATGGAAGGAGGACTTTTATAAAAGGAATGAGTAAAAAAAAAAATCATTATAGAATGGACATTGAAGACTCCTCCTTTTTAGACAGGTTTCCTTCGAGGAACAGAACAGGGCAACACCACCTCTACCGGTGGGTTTAATTAGCTGTACGTAGGGACAGTGCAAAAGGGGGTCTCAAAGGGTTTTACCTGGCAGCTCCAGCTGGCTTTCATTCTGCGGAGGTGAAGGAGGAGGAGGGGTCTGAAGAGGCTTCTGTCAGAGAAAACAAATCATAAAGAGGAGTAGATCTGGAGATAGTAGGGTACCAAGGCAGAGGGCAGATATACTTTGTGACAAAAACAAAATGACAAACTGCACAGAGCTTAGAAAGGTGGAGTAACCGAGGCCCCTGGGGAATTTGCATACACGACAAAGGTGAGCACAGCACACCTGACCAAGTGGCACCAGCAAAGAGGAGAACACTGAATCAAAGGCACACCCAAGTAGGTGGCATAATTCTAAAGGTGGCTATTTGTGGATTAGGGCCACTCAGTGTTACTGTGATTTGGTTTACGAGAACATGCCAACAATTTAAGGGTCCCAGAATAAGAGATAATACTTGGAATGTCTCAGAAGAGACACCAACAAATGGAGGGCCCCATAACACAGACAAGCAGACACTTGGCGGGTCCTGGAACACAGACAAGCCAAGATTTAGGAGGTACCCATACCAACATTTAAAGACTTCCAGAACAGACATACGGACACTTGGTGTGTCAGTGTTCTGGGGTTCCTCTAAATGTTGGTTTGTCTGTTTTACGGGACCCGCCAAGTGTATGTTTTTTAGGACCCTCCAAGTGTTGGTGTGTCCTTGTTCTGGGACTCCCCACAGGTGTCAGTATGCCCCACAAGTGTTGGTGTTATGGGATCCTCAATGTGTCGTGGTAACCTCAAGGTGTCTTATTTTGGAACCCATCAAATGTTGGAGGGGTCTTGTTCTGGGTTCCTCTAAATGCTGGTGTCTGTCCTGAGATATCTCCAACATTTAAAGGAAACCAGAACAAGACACAAACTGTTGGTGGGTCCAAGGGCAAGGCACGCGCAACGTACACAGAGGGCTCCCAGGACAAGGCGCACGCACCGCACACCGAGGGCTCCCAGGGCAAGGCGCATGCACCGTACACCGAGGGCTCCCAGGGCAAGGCGCATGCACCGTACACCGAGGGCTCCCAGGTCAAGGCGCACGCACCGTACACAGAGTGCTCCCAGGGCAAGGCGCGCGCACTGTACACGAGGGCTCCCAGGGCAAGGCACGCGCAACGTACACAGAGGGTTCCCAGGGCAAGGAGCGCGCACCGCACACCGAGGGCTCCCAGGACAAGGCACGCGCACCGTACATGGAGGGCTCCCAGGGCAAGGCACGCGCACCGTACATGGAGGGCTCCCAGGGCAAGGCACGCGCACCGTACATGGAGGGCTCCCAGGGCAAGGCACGCGCACCGTACATGGAGGGCTCCCAGGGCAAGGAACACGCACCGTACACGGAAGGGCTCCCAGGGAAAGGCGTGCACACCGTACACGGAAGGGCTCCCAGGGAAAGGCGCGCACACCGTACACGGAAGGGCTCCCAGGGCAAGTCACACCAAAACTTATAGGGTCCCAGAATAAGGCACAATGACATGCTGAAAGCTGAGCAAACGTTGACTTGCAGCCAGGGCAAACCATGCAAAAAATTAACATAAAAGAGACCATATTCATAAAATAAGAAGCTTCCTCCTTACATATGGCAAGACTTGAGACAGCTGAACCCCAAAAAGTGCTGAATAGCCCCAGCCTGGAGCAGACACATATAGGAGGATTGTATTTGGGTTTGACTTACCTGGCTGCTGTTTGCAGGTTGTTTGAAGTGATCTTTCAGTCTCTGGATGAGCTCCGTGTTCTACAGACAGAAAGAGTCAAAGTTCTGCTCTAGGCCGCTTATGCAACACAGCTCCCCCCCCCCTTCCCACCAAGAAGACGACTTACCTTTCCCCCTCCGCCTAGACCCAGCTTCTTGCAGTATTGCTGCAGCTGAGCCCTCTTCATTATGTGCAGAGAGGAAGGGGTTAGATCCAGGGCCAGCTCAGGGACCGGTTTCCTCTGTCGTGGCATGGCGGACCTAGCAATGGCTGCAAACATACAAAGCATTACACAGCAGATTCACTTATCTACAGGATTGGTCAAAATATCAAGGTATTTTCAACTGGAAGATACAACTCCCTGCAGCTTGAACTTGATTGAGGACGCCCAGCATCATCTAGCTCTTTCCAGTCTGATTGTCCCTCACCCCTTTCATTCATTGAGTTTTCGGTTTTTCAATCAAAGAAGCTCAGCATCACATGTGGTATTACCTGGGCAGTCTGCATGTAAATGAAGCTTATCCAGGATCACCCACTCCTCCATACTGACACCCGCCTGTCAAAGCATTTTGATATTTGCTCAACTCCTCTCCAGAGTCAGCCCATCATCAGGACTGAGGGCTCCTAAGGGGAGTACTGAGGCGGGGTGCTGTGAGGTTTCTCAAGTAGCTATTGTATGTACAGCACCCCCCCAGCCATGATCTCCCTGCATGGCATAGAGAAGCACAGAGATCCAGTGATGACATCAGTGGGTGTAAAATAAGGTATGTACTGAAAAATTAAAGATTTTATTTTAAACTACAATCATCGAGATGGTGAGAGATAAAAGGAGGAACCAGGGAAAGGAAAATATAAGCAGATTAAAACTTCAGCTTTTAGATTGGCACTATAAAAACAAAGCATAGTAAAACAATGGCAGTAAGCTGTAGGATACAAGGGCTTTTTATTTCAGATTTTTTTATAGGGTGACAACCATCTCCCTATTGTGCTCCTGTGTTGTCACCCTGTCGGGGCTTTTTTCTCAGAGAATAGGTACAGGAACTCCTCCCTTCCGAGTCGCCCCTTGACTCCGCCCCTACCCACCTCCACGCCCGGTTCCTTGGTTCCACCCCTTACCTCCCATTACCACCCCTAGAGAATACAGAACCAGGAATCATTTTGTGGTGCTAAATATTTTATATGGAAATTTGATAAGAAGAAAAGCAGTAAAATAGATCTAGCAATAATGGACACTCCAGGGACAGCAGATTCACCCCAGCAACAATGGACTCCCAACAGCCAGCAACATTAAACCCCCGGACCCCTTGCAACACAAGACCCACCCCAGCAACAATAGATCCCCCACCAGCAACCATTAATAGACCCTCCAGCAGTCAGTAACAAAAGACCACTCCCTCAACAGTACATCCAACGACTGACCCCTCCCTCAACAGTACATCCAACGACTGACCCCTCCCTCAACAGTACATCCAACGACTTACCCCCTGCCCAGCAACAAAAGACCCCGTCCTCAACAGTACATTCAACGACTGACCCCCTGCCCAGCAACAAAAGACCCCCCCCTCAACAGTACATCCAACGACTGACCCCCTGCCCAGCAACAAAAGACCCCCCCTCAACAGTACATCCAACGACTGACCCCCTGCCCAGCAACAAAAGACCCCTCCCTGAACAGTACATCCAACGACTGACCCCTCCCTCAACAGTACATTCAACGACTGACCCTCTCTCCCCACCCAGCAACATAAGATCCCCCAGGAGCAACAGAAGAACTCCCCAGCAACAATAGAGCCCCTTCCTTTGCAAAAATTGATCTCCTCCAGTCCAGCAACAATAGATTCCCCAGCAGCCAGCATCAATAGATCCTCCAATATCCCAGCACTCCTTGCCTTTACATTCAGTTCTAGAGGTGCCCGTGCTAGGGTTGCCACATCATCCCTTTAATCCAGGACACATATGAATTACACAGGTTGTTCTGAGGCTGATTTAATGCAGCTAAGGCACCAAGTGAGTTTAATTACCACCTTAATCAGCCACAGAACCTGAGTATTTAATGTGTGTCCTGGATTAAAGGGATGTGGCGGCAACCCTACTGCTGCGTTCCCCACTTTCTGGCTGAAAAAAAAAAAGGCCCTGCGCCCTGTCACACGCACCCCTTGTAAACACTACAAGCAGAAGCAGCCACGGGAACTTTGGGCACACATTGCCTGGGCATGGTCCACTATTGATGCTTTTAATAAGCCATGATGCGCAGCTGATGCATGCGGACAGGAAGAGGTCAGCAGCACAGCAATTAAAAAAAAAAAAAAAAAAATTATATATATTTTAATAATAATAATAGTAATAAGAATAATACACAAGCATTGCAATTGCAGTGCACGGCGGCGCATGTTCACACCGCACACCAGAGCTGACATTCACAATAACGCACACTGTGATTGGATTTCAATTGACTAAAGCTGGCCATTCACCAGACATTTTTTCATACAGAAATTCTAAAAAAAAAGGTTTAGAAAATTGAAAGAACATTCCGAAGGAGAAAAAAAAAATGAAATGCTCAAACAAAATTCTATTAATCTGTTAAATCCCAGAGCTGCAGGAAGAGTGCTAATGGAAGGTTCATGAGCCAACTAACGATCAAATCCACAATGAAATCCTCAAACCCAAAACCTCTTTGTTGGATGGATTTCCCATTGGGTTCTATTGGCAGCTGCCAAAGAACTTTGAATATAAAAATTACCATTCCACTAATTATCAATGCAGGGATCAGCCATCCACAATATTCCTCCACCACCAATCACTGCACCCTTCCAAAAACCTGAACTGAAGTTTTCATGAACCTCTCTATGCAGTAGATTTCATTACATCCCATCTCACCCTATAGCACCCAAATGTCTGCCTGTGTGGGGGAGGGGAGGAAGGAGGATCATTTAGGTCTTCACCTAATTAGTGACAGCCAATTATAATAAATGTGTCTCCAGCCAAGTCACCCCCTTTGGGCTCTTTCAGACAGCAAGAAAGAAAAGTGAACCAGGGTGGATTGTTTTTCAAAGGGCGTTCAGAAGGTGTTACTGCTGCATTCTGACACTTGTTTTTTTATTTTTCTTTAATTGCCAAATGGCAATTTTTTTTATTGCAGGACTGTGCCGCAACTATGAGCCAAATGCCCAAATGCAGCCTCATTGGCCTCAATGGGCGAGGTTGACCAGGTGCTGCCTCTTGCCCAACTCTGCAGCCGGAGTTAAATCTGCAAAGCACTTTGTGACATGTGCACAGCCTTATTAGATTGTAATGTTAAAACTCCGGTGGGTGGTAAAACCACAGCTCAGTTGCCTGTTTTCACCATAAAAGAACCCTGTCTGTGATACTTCCAATTCACTGCCACCGCCTGCAGACAGGGGGCGATGATGTGAAGAAAAAGGTCGCACCAAACATGTTGCAGTGTTTGTCCAAAAATTGCAGCAAAAAAAGTAAATAAAGTTATTTTATATCTTGCAGAATTCTCTACCTCCTTTAATGTGAATAACAGTGATTATGTATTCCACCGGGGAGATTTACTGAGATTTATTTGCATTCACACCTGAGCGTAGCGTCTTTGAGCGCTTTCCCTGCGTTTTTTGACACCTTTGTATGAAGCGTTTTTTGGCTTTGGCGTTTTTTTTTTTATTAGCCAATAGAGAAAACTATTATCTGTTGCATCATTTGTTGTTAGGTATTTCAGCTTTTTTAGCTTTTCCATTAGCTTTTATTTCTTCTTTTATTATCATTAATTTATTATAATGTTTTTTCGTTAGGGTAAGGGGATCGAGTTCAGTTTAGGTTAGGGTTAGGATTAGGAGTTGGGGTTAGGGTAATTTATTATTATTTTTTTTTTATTACATTTATTATTATTATTATACAAATAATAATAAATGAATAAATAACTGTAAAATAAATACACAAATAAATAAAAATCATAATTAAAAAATAAATAAATTCAATAAATTAATTCTAAGTAACAATAAATAAATAATTAACCATTAACTTTAACCCTTAAAAAATAAAATAAATAACTAAACTCTCTAACACAAAAATATTATTATTATTAATAATGTATTTTCCTGACAGACTCCATGGCAGCCTACGTGTGGGTTTAGCCCCGCCTCTACTACCCTATAGGACTTCACTCCCATAAATCTTTGCTCTGAGCAGCATGCCGTGTTCCTTTTTTGTCCTCCTCTGTAAGGCCGTTGTGAGGGTCCTTCTACCTGAACAAAGCTCCTGTCACGAACAAGCAGCCGAGAGGCGACCTGGGAGAAGGGTCGCTATTCTCCTATAAACCCTAGCTACTAGCAGGGGATGGAGGGGGTGGCATGAAGGAGGCGCTGTGGAGTCTAGCCATTGGTTAAAGATACAACACTGGCCGAGTAGCCTAGCTATTGACCCTCTCACCCGGGAAAAGACTGGCATGGGCATTATCCCTTGTTTGTCTGGAGTTCGTGGCGAAGGAGTGGTGAGATTGTTTCATTTCTATTTGGCAGCAGTTTCTGTGTGTTTTGCAGTGTTACCTGTCCGTGCCACAGTGTCAATGCTCCGGTTGCCGATTCGGCAGGGTACGTGGTTCCGTCAAAATGGCGGTGGCCGTGCATGCGCACCAGCCCCGCGGCTGACGCGGTGCTGACGTCAGTCTGGGCGCTCTATTTGAATGTGCTGGAAGCCTGCAGACGCTGGGAACGTCTTTCGGGCTTCAGCGGCAGCTTCCCCACGCCCTGATCCTTCGATTAAGAGGTAGGGGTAGGGGTAGGGGATATGGGTGTCATGGCTCATTTGGGGGATTGCTCTGGATGACTCTTGTCCCTCTTAGTTTCAGTGGCATGGAAAAGTCTGGCTCCAGAGACGCGTCACCGCCTGCCTGTGGCCAGACCTCTCGCAGCAGGTACTTGGGAGGCCTGCTGGGAGATGGGGGCATGGGGCTGGGAGTCTCCTCACTGTTGTTTTTTATCTGTCTTTTCTGTGTTTCCCTTTTCTTACAGCTCATCCAAGTCTGACCAGCATCGCAGCTCACAAAGGAAGTGTAGTTCCTCTAAGTCCCATGGCCAGCACTCATCCTCTAGGTCCAAGCGCCATGGCTCTCCCTCCGGTGCAAGGCCCCACAGTAAAGATTTAGCACGCCCTTCCACGGCACGCCCAGACCGACCAACTGAGAATGCGTGTTGGGGGTGCAGCTGCCAACTACCATTGGGCAAATCCCTATGCGACCCTTGCTACACCAAGGCCGTAGATGAAAGAGGAGGGTCGGACCAGTTAAAAACACTGGTAAAGAAGGCCATTACAGAATCTCTAAAAGAGTTGGAATCTGGCCAATCCTACGATTCGTCTGCGGGACTTTCATACTCTCCAGCGAGAGAAACACCGGCTCAGGATACGTGGGATTCTTTGCAACCTAGCCACTTATCCGTGCTCTCGGAAAGCGACTCGGAGATGGAGGACCCCTACGGTGGGTTTGACTTTGCCCTGGTATCCCCCTTAGTAAAAGCAATAAAGGATACTTTAAAGTGGGAAGATCCAGCGGCGGCCCCCTCCAAGCAAACTAAGTACTTCAGACAGCTGAAGAAGGAGCGTGTCAGCTTCCCCTTCTTGTCTGAGTTGGGGGAAGTGATCTCCGAAGAGTGGGGTAAAGTGGAGAAAAAGTACTCCATGTTGTCAAAAATACTAAAAATGTATTCATTCAAGGACTAAGAGGTGAGGAACTTGGAGTCTGCACCCCTGATTGATGAAGCCATAATGAGGTTAGCCAGACACGTCACCCTTCCCTTGGAAGATTCGATCTTCTTTAGAGATGACCTGGACAGGAGAATTGATGCCGACTGGAAACCAGCATACCTCACAGCGGGCATGGCCTGTAAGCCTACCCTGGCATTGGCGGCAATGTCCAAAGCCATGGAGCTGTGGACCGACAAGGTGGATGAGACACTCAGAAATGTCTCAGAAGAGGTGGCCAATGGATCCCCAGTCCAGGAACTGAGACTGGCTTCCGCCTTCCTGGGAGAGGCGTCAATTGATATCATTGTGTGATGCTTCTTGCTGTGACCGCCAAGCGTGCCTTGTGGCTTTGCCCGTGGCTGGCGGATCCGGCGTCTAAACAGGTGTGGTGCCATATCCCGTTTGATGAAACTTCACTTTTCGGCTATAAATTGGATTCTGCCATAACCCGAGCCACTGGGGGTAAGTCAGGATTCCTTCCCCAGGACCGGCGAGGGCAGGGCCAGAAAAAAGGCTTTGCAAGGAAGCAAAATCAAGATTGAGCCAGGGAGGCACGTGCCTACAGGCCGGGCCGGGAGTGTTCAAGATCTTTGAAGTCAAGACAGTCTGCCGGCAAGAAAGCAGCGAAGAGAGCGGGACATCAGGAGAGAGGGAAGCGGCGAAGTCCTTTTGAGATTGGCCCCATCCAGACATGCCAGGTGGGAGCTCGCCTTCTCCGCTTTCAGCATGTCTGGGTGGCCTCGATACAAGACTTCTGGGTCGTCAAAACAGTTTCAGTGGGCCATGCCTGGTCCTTCAGCAGGTTCCCCAGAAGCAAATTTGTCCCTACCGCTCTCTCAGCAGACAAAGAGAAAAAGCAGATCCTACTGGATTATGTAGAATCTTTGTTGGAAAAAGGCGCTGTCACTCCCGTCCCCGATGAAGAACGAGGCTCAGGGATTTATTCTCCCCTCTTTATGGTGCAAAAGAAAGATGGCACCTGGAGGCCGGTTATAGATTTAACCTTCCTAAACTACTTCATCAGAAAGGAAAGATTCAAGATGGAGATATTATCCACAATCCAGCAAACGGTTCAACCCGGAGATTGGCTGATTTCCATAGATCTAAAGGATGCGTACTTCCATGTGCCAGTAGAGGCAGATTTCCAGAAATTCCTGCGGTTCGCCATAGGACGGTGTCACTTACAATTCACCTGCCTTCCCTTTGGATTGACGACTTCACCACGTGTATTCTCGAAGGTCTTGTTGGTCGTAGTAGCTCTGCTGAGGACCAGGGGGATTCGTCTACATCATTATTTGGACGACCTTCTCCTACTGGCACACGACAGGGCTCAGTTAATAGCGCAAAGAAGACAAGTCGTTTCAACTCTCTAGGTCTAAGGCTGGATCCTAAATGTGGAGAAAAGTCAGCTGGAACCATCACAGTCTCTAGTCTTCCTCTGGGCTCTCTTCAATACAGCTAAGGGCACCATCTCCCTGCCAGAAGAGAAGATTGTGGTCATTCAAGACCGGTTCCGTCCAGCCCTCTCCTCCTCCCACCTCAGTGCTCTCCAGTGCTTGAAGATCATCGGTACCATGGTGGCCACAATCCCCATGGTAAAGTGGGCTCAATGGAGGATGCGAGCCTTCCAGAAAAGCTTCCTGCAACAATGGTACTCAGACGACAAGGGACAACGCATTTGCATCACTCCAGCCATGAGATGCTCTCTCCCTTGGTGGCTTCAACGGAAGAACCTAACCAACTGTCACTCCATTCTCCCCACTGCGTGGGTCACGATAACATCAGATGCCAGCAGCAAGGGCTGGGGAGCACACTGCCTGTCAGAAATGGCACAGGGTACATGAGACTTTCCCTCTCGGGGGATAGTCTCGAACGTTCTGGAGTTGAGAGCGGCTTTTCAGGCACTTCTGGCTCTCCGCCATCTGACGACAGGTTCTTCTGTCCCTCTCCACTTGGACAATACAACAGCAGTGGCCTATATAAGGAGGCAAGGGGGCACGTGGAGCCTGCCGCTTCTGCAGGAAGTAGAGCCAATTATGGCCTGGGCTCAGAAAAACTTAGCCAACCTCTCAGCAACATATTTGCCGGGAGTCCAGAATGTCCAGGCGGACTTCCTCTCTGGTCAACGAGTGGTCCCTCCACGAGGAGATGTTCCGTTGGACCATAACCTTGGGGGTCTTTCCAGAAGTCTCTTCGCCTCCCCTTACAACAAGAAGCTGGTGAAGTATTATGCAAGATTTCAGGATCCTCAGGCATTCGGGGTAGATGCCCTTACAGAACAGTGGAAATTCCGCAGGGCCTTTGCCTTCCCTCCAGTTCCAGTCGTGCTCCAGTTCCTGAGGAGGCTCAGGAGGGAGAAGGTGGAGGTGGAGGTGTTAGCAGTGATACCGTATTGGCCTAACAGGCCTTGGTTCCCTCTCCTGCTGCTTCTCAGCTTCCGGGATCCAGTTCCCCTCTCTCTCAGGCCGGACCTGTTATCACAAGGGGCGATTCTACACCCATGCCTGGGCCATCTACATTTGAGGGCCTAGTTCTTGAGAGGGGGAGACTGGAGGCTCTAGGATGCCCAGTAGAGGCTATTCCCATACTCCTGAGTGCAAGGAGGAAGAGTACCAACCAGGTGTACGAGCGTATATGGACTAAGTTAATTCATGTGAATCCACAGCAGTTCAGGACGTCTTGAGTTTCCTACAATCTGGCTTAGACCTGTCCTTGTCTGTGAGCTCCCTCCGAGTGCAGGTTTCAGCGATCACTGCTTTTACAGGAGTTTCTTGGGCCAGACATGCTCTGGTTCGGCAATTTTTCAGGGGGGGGATCAGGCTCAGACCACAGAGAAGACCACGATTCCCTAAATGGGATCTACCTTTGGTTCTGGACTTCCTCTCTCAAATGGAAAACCCGCTCTCAATCAGAGAGTTAGTGTTGACAACCGCCTTCCTGGTAGCTACAGTATTACATCAGCTAAGAGGGTTTCTGGAATACAAGCTCTGGGGGCTAGAGAGCCCTTTTTGACCTTCTTCCCGGATAGGGTGGTCCTAATCCCGATCCTGGGATCCAATCCTAAAGTAATCTCAGTCTTTCATGAAAACCAGGAAATCGTTCTCCCCTCCTTCAAAACACCTGAAGGCCAAGACTTACATCCTCTTGATGTGGGAGCCACCTTAAGACTGTATTTGGAGACCTCCTTTTCGCCAGTCGGACTATCTTTTTGTCTTAATCAAGGGGAAGAAGAGGGGTCTTCGGGCTTCCGTCAGATCCATTGCCACATGGGTCGTTCAAGCAACTCAATAGGCCTATAGAGCGAGAGGATTGGTACCTCCACAGGCAGTGACGGTGCATTCAACAAGGAGCGTTTCGACCTCGTGGGAGGCTGCACGGCATGTCGCGCCCGATGTGATCTGCAGGGCGGCACCTTGGTCATCTATTCACACATTTATGTCACATTATTGTGTTGAACTTGCAGACTTATCTTCTGTGAATTGTGGTTTGAATGTACTGTCAAATGGACGGTGTTAATTAAATCTCTGTACAGCATTTGTTTGCCCATCCGGGTGTGTCTGGCGAGTTATTTCCCACATGTATGCTGCCATGGAGTCTGTCAGGAAAACGGAAAATTTATTATCAAATACTTACTGTAATTTTCCTTTCCTGATGGACTCCATGGCAGCAGGAGTCCCTTCCAACTGTCTATGTGTAGGCTACACGGAACACAGCATGCTGCTCAGAGCAAGGATTTATGGGAGTGGAGTCCTATAGGGTAGTAGAGGCGGGGCTCAACCCACACGTAGGCTGCCATGGAGTCCATCAGGAAAGGAAAATTACGGTAAGTATTTGATAATAAATTTTCAGTTTTTTTGTTTGAGTTTGGGTGTTTATTGTTATATTATTATTATTATTATTATTAATAATAATAATAATAATAATAATAATAATAATAATAATAATAAAGTATTTAATATTTTTTAAGGTTAGAGGTTAATTATTATTTATTAATGTTTTATTACATATTACTCATTTATTTTACTTATTTATGATGATTTTTAGTTATGTGTGTATTTATTATATATTTATTGATTCATATATTATTACTTTTTTTTTTTTTTTTACTTTTTTTCATTTGAGCAGAAAATCGTGCAAATAAGCGTGAAGAAATGCGTGAATAGTGCGTTTACAATCATTTCTATGGGAATACAAACCTGCCAAAAATGCCCAAATCTTTCCGATTCGAGCGACAAAAAAGCTCCAGAACTTCAGGCGACTCGGAGTGGAGATGTGGACCATCTTCCATAGAGAACAATAAATTTTTTTCTCCTCCAGTGTTTTTGAGCTTCAAGCAGATAACCGCTCGGGTGTGAATGGGGCCTAAGGCTACACCAATATACCCGACTCCAATTGAGTTTTGTGACTCACATAAGGTCCCGCTTTGGTGTGTGGCAGCCAATGCCACCCCTCTGGACTTTGATCTGCTGTGGACAGTATCGAGCCAAGTTCATCTAGTGCACAGGGCAAGGATGTGGTGCCCCTCTCTACTGTTAATGCATGTCCTAGAATGGGTTTACTATCCTGTGTCCATTCTCTACCCCCTCTTGTCCTGCTGTGCCCAGGGTAGCTTCCCCTCCTGCCCACCTCTTGTCCTGACCCTGGCTGTGGATTGCTTTTCAGTGGGCATTTGATCTCCTCACTGCCTGTTTTAACCCTGAAAATGCTGATCCATTGCGCCGCAACTACATGTGCTGCACGCGGTGGTGCGGTCCCATCCACTCGAATGGGTTGCTTTTGGTGGCAGTACTGCTTGCCAACTGTAACATTGGGGTGTCAATTTTACCCCGAAGCAAAACATCTGGCTGCGCCCTGAGTGGCGCAATGTCTGTATTTAGGCGGGTGGTTGGAGGTGGTAAAACCGCGACTCCAGCGCCTGATCATACCATGTGGGCGAACGAGTGCAATAATTAGACTGGTTGCCAGGGCTTTTTTTTCAGAGGGAACGTGAGGGATAGACCTGTGCGATTTGTTTCGTACCAAAATAAATTCGGATGAAATTTTGTTTTTCGGAAATTCGGATGTATCTGAATTTCTGAATTACAATAGTACCGAATTTAAACTAATCCGAAATAATGAAAAAAAAAATTCGGACACAATTTGCATTCAAATCATTTTCAAATAATTTTCCAATTCGAATAGTTTTCAAATTTCAATAGTTTTCCAATTTCCAAAGAGAACAAAATAGAATAAAAAACAAAGGAATAGAACAGAAAAAAAAAACAATAGACTTGGAAAAGAATAGAACAGAAAACAAAAGAATAGAATACAACAGAGTAAAATCGCTCTGTTCCCCTCCACATTATATTCTTTCATTTTCTGTTATATTCCCCTCTATTGTATGCTGTCTTTTTCCATTCTATTCCTCCACTTTCCACTCCACCCCATTCTCCTTGGAAACTGGAAATCTATTTGAATTCGAAAACGATTTGAATTCGAAAGCGACTCGAATTCGAAAGCGATTCGAATTCGAAAATGATTCCAAAACTTTTTGAATTCGAAAACTATTTGAAATTGATTTGAAAACATTTCGAATCGATTCAAAAACAAATAAACAAAACGAATTCCAAAAACAAATTAAACAAATGAAGGGAATCTAACTAAACAAATTTATGTAAATAACGAATTGAAACAAAACTAAACTAATTTTTTCGCTCTGCACATGTCTAGCTGGGGAAATGTCGTTCTGGCACCTCCAGCACTGACTGTATGTAATGTCAAGGGGTGCTGGGGTGTGCTGCAGGGTCTATTGATGCTGACTGCTGGGGGATCTATTCTAGCTGGAGGGGATCTATTTTTGCTGGGGGCCTATTCTTGCTGACGGGGGACCTGTTGTTGATGGGGGTAGGCCTTATATTGCTGGGGGTCTGTTATTTCTAGGAGAGATCTACTGTTGAGGAGGGGGTCTACTGTTGCTGGCTGCTGGAGAGTCTATTGATGCTGGCTGTGGGGGAGATCGGTTGTTGCTTCCGGTTGTTGTTTCGGGTGGTCCATTGTTGTTGGGGGGGATCTGTTGTTGCTGGAGGAGACTCTATTGTTACTGACTACAGGGGATCTATTTTACTGCTTTTCTTGTTATTAACAAATTCCATACAAATTACTGATCACCAAAAAATGATACTTGGTTCCACATTCTCTAAAAAGGCGGTACTGGGAAGTGGGTGGAACCAAGGTACAGTGCTCAGATGTGGGTAGGGGGCGGAGACAGGGAATGGTGCTCAGTGGTGGGTAGGTGGGGGAGACAAGGGTTGCTGCTCAGAGGTGGGCAGGGGGCAGAAACACGGGATGGTGCTCAGAGGTGGGTAGGGGGCGGAGACCAAGGATGGTGCTGAGAGGAGGGTAGGGCGTGGGAGACAAGGGATGGTGCTCAGAGGTGGGTAGGGGCGGAGACAAAGGATGGTGCTCAGAGGTGGGTAGGGGACGGAGACAAGGGATGGTGCTCAGAGGTGGGTAGGGGCGGAGACAAGGGATGGTGCTCAGAGGTGGGTAGGGGACGGAGACAAGGGATGGTGCTCAGAGGTGGGTAGGGGCAGAGACAAGGGAT
>BLSH010088070.1:288176-307145 GCA_018402905.1 Glandirana rugosa
GGGTGATAAGATCGATCCAGTGGGGGTGTCCACATGACTAGTATACATATCGATATGGGTGCCAAGATCTATTCAATAGACGGGTCCACATGACTAGTGGCCCTAGATATGATCTGTGGATATGGACGACTGTATCCAATTGACGCGTCTACATGACTGGTGTACACATGTATCACCCGTGGATATGGGGGACAAGGTCTATCCAGTGGACGGGTCCACATGACTAGTGTCCACATGTATGGTCTATGGATATGGGTGATAAGATCGATCCAGTGGAGGAGTCCACATGGCTAGGGTATATATCGATTGTCTATAGATATGTGTGACAAGATCTATTCAATGGACGGGTCCACATGACTAGTGTCCATGGATATGTGCGACGAGATGTATCCAATTGACACGTCTACATGACCGGTGTATACACGTATCGTCCGGGGATATGGATCTGCACAGTTAACCTATGTAGAGCAGCGTGTATAGGTACCTGTGATCAGTACACCTGGGCAGGTAACTTATCTAGAACAGTGTGTATAGATATCTGTTAGCTATATATGGGATCGGTACACCTGAGGAGGTGACCTAGCTAGAATAGTGGGTATAGGTATCTGGTATGTACACCTGTGATCAGTACACCTGGGCAGGTGACCTATCTGGAACAGGGGGTATAGGTGCCCACTATGTACACATGTGGTCAGTACATCTGCGCAGTTAACCTATGTCAGCAGGTATAGGTGTCTAGTATAGATCCCGGTGATCAGTACACCTGGGCAGATAACTTATCTAGAACCGTGGGTATAGCTATACATATGATCAGTACACCTGTGGGGGTGACCTAGCTAGAATAGTGGGTATAGGTACCTGGTGTGTATACCTGTTATCAGTACACCTGGGCAGGTAACCTATGTAGAAGAGTGAGTATACTGGGGTAACTGATCTGTACACCTGTGACCATTACACATGGACAGGTGACCTATCTAGAACAATGGGTATATGTGTCATCTATGCCTGTGATCAGTACACCGGAGGAGGTGACCTATCTAGAATAGTGGGTATAGGTACCCGGTGTGTACACCTGTTATCAGTATGCCTGGGCAGGTAACCTATCTAGAACAGTGGGTTTACTTGGGTAACTGCTATGTACACCTGTGACCGTTACACCTGGGCAGGTGACCTATCTAGAACAGGGGGTATAGTTGCCTGGTATGTACACCTCACCTGGGGAGGTAACCTATGTAGAACAGAGAGTATAGGTGCCTGGTATGTACACCTGGGCAGGCAACCTATGTAGAACAGCGAGTATATGCCTGGCACGTACACACCTGGGCAGGTAACCATCTAGAACCTTGGGTATAGGTGCCTGGCATGTATACCTATGATCAGTACACCTGGGGAGGTAACCATCTTGAACAGTGGGTATAAGTGCCTGGTATGTACACCTGGTGACAGCTGTCCTCCGTTTTCTGTCTTGTTGATACTTGACAAGAAGTGACACAGATAGCGCTCTATCCAAAACCAAAAGAAAATTTTTGGCTGGAGTTCCACTTTAAACTGGATTTCCGCGTTTTGGGCATGAGTGTAGAGCCGACTCGTGTAGGTAGGTGGAGACTTAATTTGATGCCAAGCTTTGAGCACGAGTGCTTTATGCCATACTGACCATCGGATTGTTTTAGATCTACCTCTTCTATACCATTGTGGGGGGGCCCGGTGGAAATTAAGGAACCAGTCAGCTCAATGTATGGCCAAAGTGCTTACTCAGCATGACAGCCAGGCAACTAGCATTCTCCAAAGCGGCAGCCTCCATGTTTATGACAAAATAACTTTCCTGTGTGGTTTTTTTTTTTTTTTTTGCAGTGGGACAGAACCTCTGTTAGGTCTTTATTGCTTGTATGGAGTGTAAGGATGGGAATATCATGCCGTAGGGATCGGTTCAGATCTAAATCTTTATTTGTCACAGCCAAAGGGTCTTATCAAGAAGTGACACCCAACGTGTTTCGGGGGTTATGCAAAAATCCTCCTTCATCAGGGCATATTATTTTTGTGTGACTGGAAAATGGACTGTGGTTAGAATTTCCCTTGGGGATTTGTCTGACTGCCTTGAGTGAACTTCTAACCACAGTTCATGAAGAATAAAAACTCAAGAGTAACCACCCACCCAGATTACACCTTGATAGATCTACATGGCTTTGTGATTTCTCCTGTCCTATATGAATCAACAGGCTGACTATGGGTCCACTGTGGTGGCCCCCTGGGTATAGTCAGATCCACAGGCCTCATTGGTGTCCCCTGTTCTGCATGAATCAATGGGTAAACCATAGCTTTGCTATGGGGGCTTTCTGTGTATGAACAGCTCTGCACACCTCAGTGATGTCCCCTGTCACTCTTGAATTGATGAGCTAACCAGGCTTCACTATGATGGTTTTCTGAGTGTGGACAGATCGACATGCCTAAGTGATGTCCCCATGTCCCTCATGAATTTATGGGATGACCATAACTTCACTGTGTAGTCAGATCCACAGACCATACTAGTGTCTCCTGTTTTTCAAGAATCAATGGGCTGACCATGGCTTCGCTATGGTTGCCTCCTACGTGTAGGCAGATTTACACGCCTCGGCGATGTCCTCTGTCCCTCAGGAATTGATAGGCTGGCCAGGGCTTCACCATGGTGGCCTCTTGTGGGTGGACAGACCTACCTACCTCAGTGATGTCCCCTGTCCACCATGAATCTGCGGGCTAGCCAAGGCTTGTTGACAGATTTATACACCTCAGTGGTTTCTCCTGTCCCTCACGAATTGATGGGTTGACCATAGTGGTCTCCTGCATGTGGACAGATCTACATATCTATGTGTTGTCCCCTGTCCCTCATGAAGAAATGGGCTGGCCATGGCGTCACTGTTGTGGCCCCTTGCGCGTGGACAGATCAACACACCTTAGTGATGTCACCTGTCCCTCCATAAATCAGTGGGCTGGCCATGGCGTCACCATGGTGGCCTCCTATGGGAGGACAGATCTACACACCCCAGTAATGTCTCCTGTCCCTCATGAATCGATGAACTGGCCTTGGCTTCACCATGGTGGCCTTCTGTGGGTGGACAGATTGGAAACATTTTTTCCTGAAAATCCAAGTTGGCTTCTTTTACGCCTCAACGTTTATGTCTTTGAGGATGGCCTTCATATTACACCAGTAGGAAGCCATGTTGATGAATCATTGGTGACTACGGTTGTCACCTTTTCTGATATCTTCCTTATCAACAACCTTGGCAAGAAGTCCCATTTTTAGGCCGGGTAGCAACCCTCCTAGACTGGCTTTGTGTTATTTTACTTGGAAGCCATTTTGTTTATCTGTTCAGGAACAAAATGGCTCCTCTTATGTCTCAGGAACTGGTTCATAAACTTTTATCTAGAAACCCTTTTGTTGTACAGTGCCGCACAACATGGCGTCTGTTATGCCACGGTGCCCTCGCTGGTTAACCGGTCGCATTCCCGCGTCGCAAAACGCCAAAAGGCACCGCTTCAATCGGATTTGCTGCTACAGCACCGATACGGTTGCCACTTCAGCCCTTTAAACCCGGGTTCTGTGGCTGATTATGGTGGTAATTAAACTTGGTGTCTTATCTGCATTAAATTGGCTTCAGAACCTGTGTAATTCATATGTGTTTGGGTTTAAAGGGGTGAGGGGGCAACCCTTAGCACAAAGGACCTCCGTCCCAAAGCCTCCACCTTTCCCCATTCATTCACTTCCAAAAATGACATAATTCTACTTTATTCTGAATGAGGATCCTTCTAAAAAAAAATATTCTGTCGGAGGGGGCGTCCTCCCTGCCATTCCGTTACAGACGATGATACATCGCGCCTCATTATCTGATTACACCTCCCCCTCCCATGCTTCACGCTGATTTCCATTTTCAGATGGGCTAAAAGGACCCCGTCGGGGCTTGGTTACCGTGGAAACGCAAATAATCTGACGTCAGCCTCCGCCGATTGGACGAGCGGCGTCTCTCGAGTGATGTCATCGACGTTAACACCTTAACCCCCCGTGCGGCACGGAGGCCCGTGACGTCAGCCGGAAGAGCGCCGCCCGGCAGATGTAACCCTCTGCAGGGGGGTGGGAGGGCAGACGTTCTGCGGAGGAAGGAGGTGTGGGGGGAAAGCAAGTGCTGCAGACATTGCAGGAGGTGCTGCATTGGTTCATAAGCGTTTAACTAGAAGACTAGAGTTTAGAAGGCGGTCGCTTCTTTTGTGGTTAACCGCGGACAAGCGGTCTGATTAAAAGGTGATGGCATGGCGGCGGTCTGGTTGGGTTATCAGGTGGGGAAGCTTTTCTGAGCACAGGCTGTGATGCTGTACAGAGGGAGGCGGTAGAAGGTAGACACTTTAAGACAAAAGGTGCAGCGGCATTGTCCTGCATGCAATGCTCTGCGGGGGGGTGTAGCTGGGCTGCGGGCAGCGATGGGTTAACGGAAGGAGCCGCTTGTGGCATGAATATGTATAGCAGTGAGGGGGCAGTGTGTGTGTGTATGTATGTGTCTGCCTATCACACGCCCCCCTCACACCCTGCATCATCTTTTCTGCAGAGCCGTCACATAAAGCTGGAGGAGCAGAGCCACGCACGCTCTACCTGGGGACTGTCACACGACATGAGACGCCACCACAAAGGTAAGCCGCCTTTTCCTTCCCGTACAAGGGTGTACGAGGCACGCCGGAGCCTGCCACCGCCCCCCCCCCGATTCGCACGCCGGCGTACAACCCAGCTGAGATGTCTTATCAATTCATTAATATAACACTGGGGAGGGAGGGGGTCAATCCTTCTGGGTTAACTGGCTTGGGGGGGGGGTTCACCCCTTCTGAGTTAACCGGCTTGGGGGGGTCACTCCTTCTGAGTTAACCGGCTCATCTTATTCACTGGCAGATTTCGTGGAAAGGTCTTTGCAGCGCGCTCGTAAAAAGTTCCACGCTCGTGATTTCATGGTGAACGCGCCCCCTCCCCTTCCGATCCAGTTTCCGAGAGCGTACGGTGGGCAGGGGCGCTGGACGCGCGGTCCTGAGTGGCGGGGCACAGATCAACCGACACGCTGTGATCAGGGATCGGTTGCTTTTGGAGAAGGAGCGCTAGAATACAATACAGGTGATTGTAGGCTGGGGGCTGGCAGCACCCTAAAAAGTGATCTGTGTGCTTGCAGTATACCCCTACTGTACTGCGCTATGGACTATGGTGGTGCTATATCAGGCTGTGAGAGGTATTAGATAAGGATAGATGAGAGAGAAGGATATCTGTATTAGATCAGGAGTGCTAAATGCATTGACAGGTGTGTAAACTGGACACAGCAACTCCCTTACACCCATCTATGTGCACCTACAGTATACCCCTACTGTACTGCACTATGGACTATGGTGGTGCTATAGCAGGCAGTAAGAGGTTTGGGACCGTATTAGATAAGGAGTGCTAGAATGCATTGACTGGTATGTAAGCCAGGGACAGCAACACCCTTATACCCATCAATGTGTGTCTAGAGTGTACCCCTACTGTACTTCGCTATGGAGTAAGGTGGTGCTATATCAGGCTGTTATAGCTATTGGGCTGTATTAGATAAAAGGAGTATTAGAATTTATCATACTGAATAATTAGCTGGAGTTAGCCACACCCTTACACCCATCTATGTGTGCCTACAGTGTACCTTATTGTACTACGCCATGGATAATGGTGGTGCTATGGCAGGCTGCAAAGAGGTATTGGATAAGGATAGATGAGAGAGAGAGAGAGGATATCTGTATTAGATAAGGAGTTCTAAATGCATTGACTGGTGTGTAAGCCGAAGACAGCAGCTCCCTTACACCCATCCATCAATGTGTGCCTACAGTATACCCCTACTGTACTGCACTATGGATAACAATAGTGCTATATCAGGCTGTAATAGGTATCGGACTGCATTAGACAAAAGGAGTATTAGAATTAATTATACTGGATAGTTAGCTGGGGCTAGCAACACCCTTACACCCATCTGTGTACAATTACTGTATACCCTACAGTACTGCGCTGTGGAATATGATGGTCATATATCAGGCTGTAATAGGTTTTAGACTGTATTAGATTAGGATTATTAGACTTCATTAGATTAGACTGTAAAGCTGCGGCTAGCAACACCTTTACACCCATCTATGTAAGCTTAGTGTATACCCTACAGTACTGCGCTATGGAATATGGTGGTGATATGTAGGCTTAGTGTATACCCTACAGTACTACGCTATGGAATATGCTGGTGCTATGTATGCTTAGTGTATACCCTACAGAACTGTTCTATGGAATATGGTGGTGCTATGTAGGCTTAGTGTATACCCTACAGTACTACGCTATGGAATATGGTGGTGCTATGTAGGCTTAGTGTATACCCTACAGTACTACGCTATGGAATATGGTGGTGCTATGTAGGCTTAGTGTATACCCTACAGTACTGCACTATGGAATACAGTGGCGATATGTCAGGCTGTAATAGGTATGGCACTAGATTAGTTGAGGACTATTAGAATATATTAGACTGGTGTGTAAGCTGGGGCTGGCAGCACCCAATGTGTGCCTACAGTATACCCCTACTGTACTGCACTATGGAATATGGTGCTGCTATATCAGGCTGTAATAAGTATTGCCCTCTATGAGAAGGAGTATTAGAATTCATCAGACTGGAATGTGAGCTGCCTCACACCCATCTGTGTACAATCCTACAGTACTACGCTATGGAATACAGTGGTGCTATGTCAGTCTGTATTAGGTATAGATCATAATTAGATGTCTAATTTATCAGATTCGATTGTAAGCTCGGACCAGCAGCATCCATACACTGATCTATGTATGCTTACTGTATACCCTGCTGTACTGCGCTATGGCATACAGTGGTGTTATATAAAGCAGAGCTAATAATTCTCGTTTATTGATACAGTATGACACAGCTCACATTTACTGCTGAATGTGCTACATGGTGTCAGGGATTCATGTGCAGTCCTGTCTGTCCTCCTGTCCCAGGACTGCCTCTCCCCTGTGGCAGGTATACAGCTCTGTACAGGCACGGCTAGATCAGATGACAGCCAGGGGCCACAGCTAGATCAGATGACAGCCAGGGGCCACAGCTAGAGCAGGAATTTCTGTGCTATACAAAGCAGCTACTACTTTACAGACGCTGCTGCACCCTGCCACAGGTCGGCTCTAGTATTTCAAGGGACACACAATTGTACATTCCAATCATTGTACTGTTGTTGGGCCCCAAGGAGTGAAGGTACATACCTTGCTGTAGTGTGAAATGTAGATACACTGCTCTAGCACTGTGTATTGGTCGCTAGCATTACGTGTTTTTTTTTTTTTGTTTTTTTTTAGACTTCCAGGTAAAAGCATTGCTTATTTTAGTCCTCATCACTGGGTCTCTGTGATTCTCTATGCAATGCAGGCAGATCATGGTGGGAGGGCGGCAGGGTGCTGCACATGGCTTCCTGAACCCATCTCAGCACCTGGCCTCAGTACTCCTCTCAGGGGCTGGCACTTGGGAGGAGTTATGCAAATATAATAAAGTCTTGATGGGTGGGCGTCAGTCTGGTGAAGTGGGTGTTCCTAGGCAGGCTGTATTTACATAGGTAATGCCCACATGTGATGCTGGGCCTCAATGATTGAAAGACCTGAAATCCAATGAATGAAAGGGGTGGGCCCAGGACAGTCAAACTGCGGCCCTGGGGCCGGATGTGGCCTTTAGCTTGCTTCTATCTTGCACTTGCGCCACTATTCCATGAACAATTGCCACCAATGATGGGGCACTGTTCCTCCCATTGCCACCAGTGATGCGGTACTATTCCTACCACTGATACCAATGATGAGACACCGTTCCTCCCATTGATACCAATCAATGATTGGGCACTATTCCTCCTACTGATACCAATGATGGGCACTGTTACTCCCATTGATACCAATGATGGGAAACTATTCCTCCCATTGGCACCAGTGATGGGGCACTATTCCTCCCATTGGCACCAGTGATGGGGCACTATTCCTCCCGTTGGCACCAGTGATGGGGCACTATTCCTCCCGTTGGCACCAATGATGGGGCACTATTCCTCCCATTGACACCAATGATGTGGCACTATTCCTCCTATTGGCACCAATGATGGGGCAAATGTTCCTCCCATTGGCACCAATGATGGGGGAAATGTTCCTCCCATTGGCACCAATGATGGGGCAAATGTTCCTCCCATTGGCACCAATGATGGGGCAACTGTTCCTCCCATTGGCACCAATGATGGGGCAACTGTTCCTCCCATTGGCACCAATGATGGGGCAACTGTTCCTCCCAATGATACCAATGATGGGGCAAATGTTCCTCCTATTGATACCAATAATGAAGCACTATTCCTCCCATTGTCACCAATGATGGGGCACTGTTCTTTCCATTGACACCAATGATGGGGGAACCGTTCCTCCCATTGACACCAATGAAGAGGTGCTATTCTACCCACTGTTATCAACAATGCGGCACTATTCCTTCCATTAAAACCAATGATGGGCATTCCCGCTGCCCACAGTTTGGCCCCCCCTAAAGTCTGAAAGACAGTAAACTGGCCCTTTTGTTTAGAAGGTTTGAAGACCCCTGCACTAGATGATGCTGGACTTCCTCCAGCCAGGAAATGGGGCAGGCTCTATCTGAGTTGCTGCAGCTTCTAATGCACATTGTGAGAAGGTCACAGTGTGCAGTGAAATCAGAGGAAGCCATTTCAGTCGAGGAGAGGAGCCGGTACAACTGTGCAAGACTGAAGGTCCGATTTAAGTAATTAATCTCTGACTTGTGGAATAGGAGTACTGAGCGGCAGCAATCCTTGTGGTGCATCCCTAATCCATTCACACAATAAGCTGTAGCAGTACTTGCCATAGTACAAATATTCTATTATACAGTATACTGGAGGAGTACCGGCACAGAATCCGGATACATGTGGAGTGTCATCCACGTGCTCTGGAGACCGGTGCCATCTCACTGTATAGTGACAGCAAGTCAGATGCAAGTGGTGTCACCCACTCGTCCCTCCCACACATATCGGCTCTGCTGTGATTCACCGGATGAGTCACTGGGGTTGATTTACTAAAGCTTGAAAGTGCAAAATTTGGTGCAGCTCCACACAGAAACCAATCAGCTTCAAGGTTTTATTGTCAAAGCTTGATTGACAAGCTGAGGTTAGAAGCTGATTGGCCGGCATGCACAGCTGCACCGTTTTTTGCACTCTCCAGCTTTAGTAAATCAACCCCACATTGTCAGTTGTACATTGTCCCTCACTGACCAATGCTAAGTGTGCCGTTACCTCCATTGACACTCTGAATACAGCTGCTGACCCCTCACCCTTCAGGATGTGGCCCTGGGACCTCCCAACCGCCTGGGGATTTTTAGTACCGTCATGGTGCCGTATTCGTAGCCCTAGTTACAGACCTGTCATGCTATGTTCCGGAGAACCCCCCTCTTCTCATTATAATTACTTTTGTTATATTAGGATTGTATACTATATGCCCAGAAGTCTGTGGACTGCCAACCAACACAACTACATGAGCTGGTTGGGCATCTTATTCCAAAACCATGACCTTCAATATGGAGCCCCCCACCCTTTGTGGCTATAACAGCCTCCCCTTTTCAGAAAAAGGCTTTATACAATATATTGGGGTGTGTCTGTGGGAATTTTTGAGGTTGGGTACTGATGTTGAATGAGAAGACCTGGCTCACAATTTAACTTGTCCCAAAGGTGTTCAGTAGGTTTGAGGTTGGGGCCCTTGAGGCCACTTCAGGTCCTTCACATCAAACTTCCCCAACAATGTCTATATGGAGCTGGCTTTATACACAGGGGTACAGTCATGCTGGAACACAAAAGGGCCTTCATCAAACTGTTACCACAAGAGTGGAAGAGCGCAGTAGTCTAAAATGTCTTTGGGAGGGTATCTGTGGGAATTTGTGCCCATTGGGGAGACCTGACTCACAATCCAATCTGTCCCATATTTGTTCAGTAGAGATGGTGACGGAGCTCTTGAGGCCACTTGAGGTCCACCATACCAAACTCATGGCTCTTGAGACCACTTGTGGTCCTCCAAACCAAACTCCTCAAACTGTATATTCATACCAAAGGTGTTCAGTAGGGTTGAGAACCGGGCTCTTGATGGCATTTGAGGTGCTCCACATCAAACTTCTCAAACTATGAAGATGGCTTTGTACACTGGCACAGTCATACTAGAACAGAACTGGGCCTTCACCAAACTGTTACAACAAGGTTTGGAAGAGCACAATAGTCTAAAATGTCTCTGGAAAGGTATCTGTAGGAAAGTGTGCCCATTTGTGAGGTCAGGTACTGATGTTGAATATGAAGACCTGACTCACAATCTGTGATCCAATTCATTTTAAAGATGTTCGGTAGGGTTGCGGTCATGGCTCTTGAGGCCATTTGTGGTCTTCCACACCAAACAGGTCTTTTTGGAGCTGGCTTTGTACACAGGGGCACAGTCATACTGGAACAGAAATGGGCTTTCACCAAACTGTTACGACAAGGTTGGAAGCGCTCACTTGTCTAAATTGTTGTATTACAGTGGAAAAAAACATTGCTAGCAAGTAGTCTTCTATTGCAGAGGAGATTCTTTCTCTTGTGCTGTAAGAGGGTCCGCCTTACCTGCCAGCAATGTTTATTCTGTTTGTACTCTGAGCCGCGCCTTCGTAGCTGGAGGGGGTACTGGCAGGTAAGTCTGTTATAATGTACGAATATGCTGTTTATACTTGAACATTATGGAGAAGCCCTGACTCGCCCCCTTGCCGAGTCAGAGCTACAGCTATGCAATGTAGGCCTCCAGGTCTGACCCAGCAGATCAGCCTCCTTTCTTAAGCCCTGTACACACGGGATGACGATCGTATACAACAGGTCGTACTAACGACCGTTGTATGCGAAATTGTTCGTATGCGCGATTAGAACAGCCGACATACGACGGTCGTACAAGGGGAGTTGTATGAGCAGACTAGAAAACTTGGTCGTACCAACAAGCGGTTATACGACCATTGCATCGTGTGTACAGAGCAGTTGGTACAACAAGTTGTATAGTGCAAAACACGCATGCTCTGAAGTCAGGAACGGCCGGATGCTAATTACATGCAGCTGAACGTTCTTTCTGTGGACGTACGATCGTGTAGTGCAGTCAGTATGCAAGTTACATTATCCAACATACGATTTGAGACGATCGTACGTACGATCATCGTCCCGTGTGTACGAGGCTTTAGGCCTCATGCACACAAGACGTTACATAAACGTCTTTCTGAAAACATCAGTAGCTTTGTAGTGAGTTTTCCAGTGCTTTTCAGCTTTATTGCGCTAGCGTTTTTGAGCGCTTTTCTGCGTTAGCTTTTTTTTTTTTCAATGGATCAAAAACATCTAAAAGAGCTGAAAAAAGTCTCTCAGAACCCACAAGTCTTGGGTTTTTTTTTTTTACAGCTCAAAAACACCCCAGCCAAAAACAGTTGATAACAGCCTATGTGTGCATGGAGACCTAGGATAACATGGAGACCTAGGATAACATGGAGACCTAGGATAACATGGAGACCTAGGATAACATGGAGACCTAGGATAACATGGAGACCTAGGATAACATGGAGACCTAGGATAACTTGGAGACCTAGGATAACATGATGGGGAGTTTGACTGTAGGAAAAAACATTGAAGCTAAAAACAGCTGTAAAAACATCCTGTGTGCATGAGGCCTTAAACTTTTTTTTTTTCCCCCTAAAGAAATCCTTGAAAACATTTTCAGGTCTTAGGAACCCCTAACAAAAATGAGTAAACCCATAGCAAACAGTATAATAGGCATGATCCATAAGTTGTAAAGCGTTTTACATTAAAGAATGCAGCATACCTACCATGTTTTACAACCAGAGCTAATCCTTTTTGCACCCACCTTCTCTATGAAACACAATTTATTTTCATTACCAATTTCATTTTAAGATTATTAATGACACAGGTGGTAAAAATTGTGATGTCTCCTAATATTAGTGGTCAGTGTAGACTTACCCCCCCTTACATTGGCGATCATTGTATAGGGTAGAAATTAATTTGCTATTGTATAAGTGACCCCCAGGAACCCTAGTTAAGAGGCTACAGTAGAGGGTGTATTGGACCTCTGAAGGGAGACTGCTGCTTCCACACAGAGAGCAAGGGTACTGGAAAGGGACAGTCTTTTTTTACGCAGGCTGTGGCTGCTTTCTCAAGAGAACAAACTATAGAACTTTGGAAACCTTTCATTTTGATACACCTGGAATGGAGTTGGCTGATTTAAAGTTCAGTTGGGCTTTAATATGAGCTTGGAGGCCCAAGGGGGCAGCACAGGGATTGATTTGAGGACCAACACTGGTTCCTGTAGGCAGCACTATGTGCCATTCAGCACTGCAACCCTAGGGACTTTTTAGGCCAAGTCATAGTTAAAGTAGAATTACTTCTTAGATTTTGATAGAGTGGAGATGGATCAGAACTCTTGTCAGGTTTTTATTTATATCTGTGCCCCCATTAGGGATGTAGCGATGTCCCCAACCTCCTGAGGCCTAGTGGTGACCTGCAGAGTCAGGGAGAGCTGGCATTCCTCCTCCAGGGTGCAGGTTCCTAGGCATGGTGGGTGTTGTGCAAGGTGGAATGATTAGGCGCCAGTCACTTTTAAAATGAACAAACAGAGATTTATTGTCTCTTAACAAGAACTGGGGGAGAAGGGGTTAGGGCCAGGACACCCTTAGTCAAATACAATATGCAAACGGGCAGACTCCGCAGACCGAAACAGAAGTAGGCCAACAGCAATACAGAAAAAGGGCCTTTAAGCTGAATGCAGCAATCTGTATTTTTGTAGCAACTGCTGTCTCCTATAGCAACACTTCACTCTCGATAACTCATTATAGATCTGCACACGTACCTCGCAGTGTCCCGCCGTACATCTAAACTCATATCTCACAGTATCCCACTGTAGATCACTCAAGCTTCACCCACGCTATCCCGCGGGGTCCCTGACTTGACTCGCAGGTACCCGCTGTACTTATCTTCAAGTTGCACCCAAGCTACCCGCTGGGTTCCTGGATGAGACTACTGAAGCTCTCCCTCTGGTAACAAGAGTGGGCGTCCCTTTATGGCAACTGCTTCTCCTTTACCACTGGCACCGATCCGGTTCCCCCTCAGGCAGAACCTCTTCAATTTGGTTAGACCTCCAACTTGAAGCCCAGCTCACTGCTGCTGCTTGGATTCCTGGATAGGCCTCAGACAGGCCTAGCAGCCAGGTGCTCCCGGGATAGGCCTCAGGCTTCTGGCCTAGCAACCTGGAGCCATGTGATACACGTCCACCCAGGCAGCTGCCCAGGTGACACCGAACCCCGATTACCTGACTCCTTCCAAATAAATAGACTATCCCAGCATCCTCAGCGGCTGAAAGAAAACCCCTGCTGATTGGCTGAGACAACATAATTACTCATAACCCGTGGCCCCTGTGATCAATCATTCTAATGTCAGAAGCAGCAGTGCCTCCCAGTGACAGGAGAGGGACTACACACCAGACTCAGGCTTAGGACAAAAACCAGTGGATCCAACTACAAATTAGCCAGGCTAATTACCACCTAACACAACTCATTTTGTTGGCAGCCCTGTTTAGGAGTAGGGTGCTACAGGGAGATTCACCCTCTCTATTTGTCCCTGATTACACCTTCAGCTGTTGGCATGCTCCTCGTTGGACGATGACCCGTTTCTTTGCTTGCATAACTCATTTATCCAACAGATGGACCCCTTTACTAACCATGGTGCCAGCTCATGCACTCCGGTCTGCTATTATATCAAATATACACTATGTTGTCTAAAGTATTGGGATGCCTGCCTTTACACGCACATGAACTTTAATGGCAAACCAGTTTGTAGGTTTCAGTATTGAGCTGACCCCACCCTTTGCAGCTATAACAGCTTGAACTCATTTGGGAAGGCTGTCCACAAGGTTTAGGAGTGTGTCTATGGCAGTGGTTCTCGACTCCTGTCCTCTGGACCCACTAACAGGCCAGGTTTTAAGTATTACCTTGGGGAGATGCAGAGTAGAATACTGCAATCACTGAGCAGTAAATGATATCACCTGTGATGTATTTAAGTTATCTTGCAAACCTGACCTGTTAGTGGGTCCAGAGGACAGAGGTTGAGAACCACTGCTCTATGGGAATGTTTGACCATTCTTCCAGAAGCGCATTTGTGAGGTCAGACACTGATGTTGGACAAGAAGGCCTGGCTAGCAGTCTCTGCTCGAATTCACCCTAAAGGTGTTTTATCGGGTTGAGGTCAGGACTCTGTCCAGGCCAGTCAAGTTCTTCCACCCCAAACTCGCTCATCCATGTCTTTATGGAAAGCACTATGAACGTGTAATATGAGTGGTGTTGGCTCGCTGCCAATTAAGGAAGTACTATGTTCCCATTGTATCTGTATATTTTTGATTTTTGTTGAATAAATGTTTCTTAAATAAAGAGTACATAAAAAAAAAGAGATCTGTTCCAGAACGTGAATTGCATAGAACAAGTTCAGTAGAAACCCTGGAGCTAGTTAGAAGGGTAGGTTGAAAGATGACTGGGAGCTTCGAGGGTTATGGATGGGGATGTAGATTGAAAGTGGTGCAAGATGGTCAGATTTCTGAAGGCCTTTGTGAATTGTCACCATACTGGGTTATGATGGTACAGTCACCCCTCCTCAGCCTTTTCTGTGACGACATGTCCCACCACCTGCTGAGCAGACGTCAATAAACATGGCTGACTGGTTCACAGAGCTCAGCCGGTCATCCTTCACATACTGGCACAAGATGAATACCTTCTTGTTGTCTCGCCTTGCTGGCTCCAGACATCCCTCATTCCTGTACGCTAGCCTCGTCAACACCCAGTGACCCTGGACAGCCACAACAAGCTCATTTACCACTTGTAGAAATCCCTGCATCAAACCAGAGGCTAGACAACTGCTTCTGTGAAACCATAAATCCCAGCATTCCATCCCAAAACTCTTCTAGGCCGGGACACAAAATATAAAATAGGGCAACACAACTTCCCTTTAATAACTGTACACCATTTAATAGCACACACAGCATGCTGTACTTCTGAGCATAGGCAGGGCCATACAACATAGCGCTTCTGTTTGTGTGATGTCACTACTCCGCCTCTCCACCTTGTCCAATCAGGGAATGCTTAGCAGCCATTGTGCAGATGCAACACGATCTCTGAATGGCGCCCACGCTGAGCAGGTGGAGATGCACTTTAAGTTATTAAGGCTGGGCAGGGACACATAGTCAGAATTTTGAGAACGTAACACATTCTTTATCCCGCTACCGCATAGTTACTGCGGCAATGTGGCGCTGTCTCGCCGTATGTGAACGGCGATGTGCGCATGCGCAACTTGGCTCTCGTGTACACCACACTCTGGAGGAGTGTGCCCACGGCTCGGGCGGACCCGATGTTTGCCGGCGAGCCGCGATGACCTGCCAGAGGGAAGGAACGGGGCACTGCCAATGTAAACACAGCGGTTCCCTGTTCTGACAGGTGGCATGTAAGAGATCTACTGATCCCTGTCACTGGGATCAGTTAGTTATCTTATGCCCCTGGCAGCCCAGCCCCCTCAGTTAGAACACACCTAGGGAACACACTTAACCCCTAGATCTCCCCCTGCATGTTAACCCCTTCACTGCCAATGACATTTATACAGTAATCAGTGGTTATTTAAATTTCTGATCGCTGTATTAATGTCATTGGTCCCAAAAAAAGTGTCAAAAATGTCCGACCCAATATCAAAGTCCTCATAAAAATCGCAGATCGCCACCATTACTAGTAAAAAAAAAAAAAAAAGTAAAAACTCCAGAAATGAATGCTCATGATTTGTAAACGCGGCAACTTTTGGGCAAACCAATCAATAAATGCCAATTGCATTTTTTTTTACCAAAAATATGACGAAGAATATAAATCGGCCAAGACAAATGAATTTGTTTTTTTATATTTTTTTTTGGATTTGTATTTTAGCAAAAAATAAGAAATTTGTTTTTTTTTTGTTCTTATAGCGGCGATCAGAAATGACACAGAGGTGACCAAATACCACCAAAAGAAAGCTCTATTTGTTGGAAAAAAAGGACGCAAATTTTGTTTGGGTACAACATCACAAGACTGCGCAATTGTCCGTTAACAGGTTCAGCCCCAGCGCCGTAAAAAGGCGGCGGTCGGGGTTGAGCGGCTCTCCCGGGACATAGCACCTGCAGGCTATATCCCGGTATCATTTTTTAGAGCAAGCGGTCGGCTATCCAGGGGTAATGACCGATCCGGCTCGGGAGCCGCTCGGTCGTTACCCCAGGAGGCGGGAGGGGACGCCCCCCCCCCTCCCGCCGCTCTTCTCCGGCCTCCCGTCCCACCGGGAGACCGGAGCGACGATCCGGCGCGTCCGCCGGCTGGAAGGAGACCTGATCAAAGCCGTAATCGGCTCTGATCGGGTCTCCTTCGGCAAATTCTGGAAGCAACGTCACTTCCGGTTTACTCGGCGGCTAACGGCGCCAAATTTAAAAAAAACGACAGTATTCAGAATCGCCGTTTTTGGCGATCTGATTACTGTGAAGTGCAAAGGAGGGATGGGGGGTCTTTTAGACCCCCCGACCCTCCAAAAAGAGTACCTGTCACCATCTATTACTATCACAAGGGATGTTTACATTCCTTGTGATAGCAATAAAAGTGATCAGATTTTTTTTTTTTTTAAAGGAACAGTGGTAAAAAAAAAAAAAAAAAAAAAAAAAGGATTTAAATCGCCACCGTCCCCGCGCAGCAAAGAAAACGCATATACGTAAGTCGCGCCCACATATGAAAACGGTGTTCAAACTACACGTGAGGTATCGCCGCGATCGCCAGAGTGTGAGCAATAATTCTAGCAAAAGACCTCCACTGTAACTCTAACCTGGTAACCGGTAATTTTTAAAGCGTCGCCTATGGAACTTTTTAAATACCGGACTTTGTCGCCATTCCGCGAGTGCGCGCAATTTTCAACCGTGTCATGTATGGTATCTATTTACTCGGCGTAACATCCTCTTTCACAATATGGAAAAAAATTGGGCTAACTTTACTGTTGTCTTATTTTTTAACTCAAAAAAGTAAAATCGCGCTTGAAAGACCGCTGCGCAAATACCGTGTGACAAAAAGTATTGAAACAATCGCCATTTTATTCTCTAGGGTGTTTGAAAAAAATATATATAATGTTTGGGGGTTCTAAGTAATTCTCTAGCAAAAAAAAATGTTTTTAGCTTGTGACCACCAAATGTAAAAAAGTGGCCCGGTTGGTAAGTGGTTAAAGCGACGCAGTGCCGAATCGCAAAAAGTGCTCTGGTCCTACAGTGGGAAATCCTTACGGGGGTGAAGTGGTTATACTATGCACAATAGAGGCAGGGCAAATCAACTTGACTTTTGGCAGGTTACTGTATAAATGGTTTATCTGGGTATTTCACTTCGTGGCTTTTTAATGCAGTTCTGTCTGTTACTCTGGCCTCTTGAGAATGTCATTATGTGGCTCACGTCTTTGACTACTTGTGTCATTATATCAGTGTTTCTTACGTTGTTGTCTCCTCTGTCCCCCGTAGGTTGCAGAAAGTGACTGCTGAACGAAACAGAAGAAGTGAAGTCAGACCCTCAGCTCACTCTCAGTCTTACAGAGATCCCCTCTATATGCCCCTGCAGCTGCCCACCATGAATTTTCGCAGCCACCGGCTACTGCGCCGCTCTCCTCCGCCTCCCCCGGCGATCTCCAGCAAACCCACCCCAGTTGGCGGGACTTCTAGTAGCGGACTGTCCAGCTTGAGCAGTATCGCCCAGATCAGCCCCTGCCTGTACCTTTCCAGCGGGAACGCCGCAGGCAGTCGCCAGCTGGTCTACGCTCGCAATGTCACCTGCATCGTCAACGCCACCCTTGAGATCCCCAACTCCAACTGGCCAGACGTTGACTACATAAAAGTGCCAGTGCCTGATCTACCACACGCGCCATTGGCGCTGTACTTTGACTCCGTGGCGGACAGGATTCATCAGAATGGAAAGAGGAATGGCAGGACTCTGGTGCACTGCGTGGCAGGGGTAAGCCGTTCGGCCACCCTCTGCATCGCCTACCTGATGAAGTATCACCGCCTGTCTCTTCTAGATGCCCACCAATGGGTCAAGACCAGACGGCCCGTGGTACGGCCGAATGCTGGATTTTGGCAGCAGCTGATCCAGTATGAGAAGAAGTTGTTTGGCAAAAACACCGTACGGTTGGTGCCATCACCACTAGGACTTATACCTGATATATACGAGAGAGAAACTCGTAATCTCATTCCCGTATGGGGTTTCAGATAAAGATAACCTCTTTTTTTCAAAGACTAGACTTTGGTTGGTGCATATAACTATCTAAAGAGGTCCTCCGTCTGTAGTATTAGTTTCAGTATTGGTCTGAGGCAGACACAATCTCTCCTGCACCCAGTGACGGGACCAAGCCCCTTAGCACCCAAGAGCTGTGAACTACTTTAGCAGGATAGGTTTTGCCTACCCCTATGACATCGTACCACCAGAGAGAGGAGGGTCCCATTGGGTCTTTTTCCGTCTGCTGGTATGTTTTCAGGTCAGGTTGGTCATCAAAGACCCTGCTTCCTGATGGCTTAACCATTGGTTGATGTATCAGGTACTAAAATGGTCTGCATGTGCCTGTTCCCCAACTAAGCTAACTAATCGTCAATAATATGGCAGCTCCTCACACTGTTACCAGTTTTGTTTGGGGGAGGGCCAGAGGTCAACCGGTTCAGCCACTTGGCAGGCAAAAGAGCAGTTCATGTGGACCCAGGCCAACTAAAACATCCACAGAGAAAGCCAATTTGTTGGCTGGTTGTCAGGCAACAGAATCCTCAACCAGACTGGCTTAAATGCTCTATTCTCCATATGGGTAGCAGCCACACTT
>BLSH010088070.1:317994-328369 GCA_018402905.1 Glandirana rugosa
GGTACGCTGCAACATGGGTTTGCTTTAACCGCGGGAAAAAAGGGGTGTTTATCTCGAAAGAAAACCACCATAAACTAGCGGAGACAGTAAAGACTAGCGGCGATATTTGTTTTCTTCTCGCTGTTAAAACGTTTTTTTTTTCTTTTTGTTATAAAGAGAAGGCAAGTGACTGTCTGCGTCGTTATGAATACTGTGTACCCCAATACGAGTAGGATGATCCTCATAGGATCCGTTTTGTTTGTTTTCACATCCCACCGGGGAGGGTCCCCCGGCAGGAGTGGAATCGTATATTAGGGGGACGGGACATGTCGTGTAGTCAAAAATAAACGGATCACGTTCCTCATCTGGACCAAGGGATACCCTAGACGCCAGAGGACTTCTAAGTAGATTCCTTCTCACGATAGTTCTTCGACCGACCACCATATCTCCTATAGAGCTTAGGATTAGAAAGGGGTCAGGCCGGTTCCCCTGTTTATAGCGGCGATCAGAAATGACAGAGGCGATCAAATACCACCAAAAGAAAGCTCTATTTGTGGGGAAAAAAGGGCGCCAATTTCGTTTGGGTACAACGTCGCATGGCCGCGCAATTGTCAGTTAAAGCGACGCAGCGCCGAATCGCAAAAAGTGCTCTGGTCCTAAAGTGTGAAATCCTTCCGGGACTGAAGTGGTTAAAGTGCCTTTGATTAACCCCAAATAAAGTTCAGATGTTCTATTAGGTCTTTCCTGACATTTTCTTAGTCACATCCTATAGCAAAAGCCATGGTCCGCAGAGAGCTTCCAAAACATCAGAGGGATCTCGTTGGTATCAGTCAGGAGAAGGGTACAAAAGAATTTCCAAGGCATTAGATATACCATGGAACACAGTGAAGACCGTTATCACCAAGTGGAGAGAATATGGCACAGCAGTGACATTACCAAGAACTGGACGTCCCTCCAAAATTGATGAAAAGAGAAGAAAACTGGTCAGGGAGGCTGCCAAGAGGCCAACAGCAACATTACGGGTACTTTCACACCGGAGGTGCTTTGCAAGCGTTTTTGTGCTAAAAACAGCGCCTGTAAAGCACCTCTGAATTAACTCCTAATGCACCCAAGTGTGAAAGCCTGAGTGCTTTCACACTGGGGCGGTGCGCTTACAGGACGGTAAAAAAATGTCCTGCAAGCCGCATCTTTGGAGCGGTGTGGAAGCGATGTATACACTGCCCCTCCACATTGAAATGAATGGGCAGCACTCCCGAAGCGGCGGTACACCGCTTCAGGAGCACTGCTAGCTGGCACTTTTAACTCCTTTTTAACCCCCTTGTAGGGGGATTAAAAGTGCACCGACGCCTAGCGCTTCTTAACTGCCAGTAAAACACTGAGCATTTTTGAAGAGCTTTTCAGGCGCTTTTGAAGAGCTTTCCATTCATTTCAATAGAGGGGCATTTTTTCACCGTCCTGCCAGAGCACTGCCCCAGTGTGAAAGCATTCATTGATTTTAATGGAAATAGGATTTCGTGAGCTTTTCAGGTGCTTTTTTTAGTGTGAAAGCGCCTCAGTGTGAAAGGGGTCTAATAAAGGAGCTGCAGGAATATCTGGCAAGTACTGGTTGTGTGGTGACAATCTCCCGTATTCTTCATCTGTCTGGCCTATGGGGTAGAGTGGCAAGATGGAAGCCTTTTCTTAGCAAGAAAAACATCCAAGCCTGGCTAAATTTGGCAAAAACACATCTGAAGTCTCCCAAAAGCATGTGGGAAAACGTGTTCTGGTCTGATGAAACCAAGGTTAAACTTTTTTGCCCAGAATACCAAAAGATATATGTTTGGCACAAAAACAACCCCGCACATCACCAAAAGAACACCATACCCAACGTGAAGCATGGTTGCGGCAGCATCATGCTTTGGGGTTGTTTTTCTTCAGCTGGAACAGGGGCCTTAGTCCAGGTAAAGGGAATTATGAACCGTTCCAAATACCAGTCAATATTGGAACAAAACCTTCAGGCTTCTGCTAGAAAGCTGAACATGAAGAGGGACTTCATTTTTCCGCATGACAGCGACCCAAAGCATCCATCCAAAATCAACAAAAGGAATGGCTTCACCAGAAGATTAAAGTTATGGAATGGCCAAGCCAGAGTCCAGACCTGAATCCCATAGAAAATCTGTGGGGTGATCTGAAGAGGGCTGTGCACAGGAGATGCCCCTGCAATCTGACAGATTTGGAGTGTTTGTGCAAAGAAGAGTGGGCAAATATTGCCAAGTCAAGATGTGCCATGCTGATACTCATACCCAAACACACTGAGTGCTGTAATAAAATCAAAAGATGCTTCGACAAAGTATTCATTTAAGGGTGTGCACACTTATGCAGCCATATTTTTTTAGTTTTTTATTTTTACTTCCCTCCACCTTAAAGATTTAAATTTGTTGATTAAGTTGTACAGTTTATAGGTCACATTAAAAAAAGTGGTAAAGTTCCGAAATGATTTATCTTTGTTGCGTTTTTTAACCTCACAGAAACCTGACATTTTAAACAGGGGTGTGTAGACTTTTTATATCCACTTTATAAGCTTTCCCCAATCTCAACAACACTCCTGGCACCACCACCATCCCTGCTGTCACCCTATGCCTGCAGGAAGCACTAGCCAATGCCCCAGAACCTCATCCTCCCCCATGTTCTATACATCCCATACTGGCACCACCCAAACCTTGACTATTCTGGAAGGGGATAAAAGAAAAAAGAAAAATAGGTCATGGCACTCTGCTACTGTAAATTTGCACACCCAATAGGCCATTGTGGGTTTTAAGTGCAACGTCCCCATTTTCTATTCTGGATGGGGAACACTTTTGCTAGCAATCCTTGAAAAAGAGAAATAAGTAAAAGGTGCATTTTGCCCTGACCTAAACAGTCCCACTCCACCTTGCAACCTTCATTGTTTGTTTACATCCAGCGGTTCCTTCTCCTGGCTGCGCCCGCCCCACGTACTTCGATGTGGCCCTCTTCTGGCTGGGAGATGAAGGTAGAAAAGTCTCACGTGCAGGCGTGGCCAGCAGAGGGAGCCATTCACCACTGGATGTAAATAACCGCGGCTGTCGGATTGCAGTAGGTATATATCCGAGGAGGGGGGAGAGTGGTCAGGGCAAGGAGCAAATAAGAAGTGCAATTTTAGACAAAGAAACCTGTCAGGAGGAAAATATGGTCACTGCTGACTTGTTTTTGAAGGTGCATGGCCTGGGGCAGTTAATGTTTCTTGGTAATGCCCCGTACACACGATCCAAAATCGGACAGCTCGTCCATTTTTTTTTTTTGCATGCTGATCTCAGATCGAATCGTTACTTAAGTCACGAAAATTCTCGTACGACAGAATAAAAAAATCGGAAGTGATGTCATGTGTTGTAGAGTAATTGTATTGCATTTTCGAACGACAAATCTACTGATGAAACAAAAATCGTACGTTGTGTTATCATACCATCAAACTTTTCCTGTATGACCGATCGAATATTATCAGATGAACGGTCGCCATCGGCTCTCGTAAGCTGTGTACTAAGGATCAGATTATCGCACGATCGCATCGTAAGTGGTATTTTTCGTCCGATTTTTGGATCGTGTGTACGGGCCATGAGTCACTTAACCGCAAAAGTACATGATACACAGGGCTCCCACACTTTTCTGGCTATATGCTTGTTCCCGTTTAGAGATTCCATACAATAAGACATTTCCAAAGAAATATGGGAAGAGGCCATTGATGACCTGTTGGAAGATGCTAGTTGCCTGGCTGTTCCGTTCATCCACTGGAAGTCTGCTCCTGCATACTAGGTTCAGGTCTGAAAGTCATAGTATTAAAGCCAGATGACGGCTATGACAGCCAGGCAATTAGCATTCGCAGAATTATAAAAGCAGCAACCTCCATGTTTACAATGTGACACCTGGACAGGAAGTCTACATGTAGGAGACACGGCCATCAATCAGATCCTGACCGGATCTAACCCCTCCCTGCTCTAAATAAAGGAAAAGTCCTGGCTGGAGTCCTGAGCTCACAACGTCCTTTCATATATGATTTATACCAAGAACAATCCCTCTTTGTATCCCTCCGGCCACGCTCACTCCGATTACAGCTTTGATAGCTCACTCAGCCATAAGAAGAGACAAAAGGCCGGCTTCATCTCTTCATAAATAAATAATAATTATTGTGGGGCGATTGTGTTTTCTGAGAGTCATCATTTTGTCCTAATAAAAGGATAGGGAGCTGGTTTTTAAAAGTTGAAGTTTATATGTTACCCTCACTGACCCATACATCCCCACACCACCCACAACAATCATAATGTCATTTTCAATTAAAACCTTTCCGTTTTCATTATAAACCTCATTTTAAACCCAGTGACATCACTGGGTCTCTATGCAATGCAAGCAGATCATTGCTGGTGGGAGGGGCCAGCAGGGTGCTGTACATAATTCCTATATACATCACAACACCCAGACTCAGTACTCCTCAAGAGCCCTCAGCCCTGATTAAATCAGTGGTTTGTGTATTGGAAGGGTCTCGATAGGACGGCTGTCCGTCTGGGGGGTGGGGGGTGTCCGGGTCTCGATAGGACGGCTGTCCATCTGGCGGGGGAAGAGTCTTCATAGAGCGGCTGTCCGGGTCTCGATTGGGGGGGGGAGAGAGTCTCGATAGGGCGGCTGTCCGGGTGGGGGGTCTCTCGATAGGGCGGCTGTCCGGGTGGGGGTCTCTCGATAGGGCGGCTGTCCGGGTGGGGGGAAGGGTCTCTCGATAGGGTGCCTGTCCTATAGCAGGAGTAAGATTTGATTGGCTGATCCAGGTTAATATGCTTTACACACTAACAATAAAATGTAGTAGAAGGATGTTGAATCTCACCGGCCACAGTGATGATGTTATTGGTGTCCAGTTCGGCCAGCTCGGCCGCCTCCTCCCTCTTCAGTCGCACAACGCGGCACTTTTCCAGACTCGGATTTCCTGTGTTAAAAGCAAAGAGCCATCACTTGGTGTCAGAGGTCTGTCACCTTTTCATGACACCCATCCCAGAGGAAAAAGGCTACCTAAAAATCATACACTTGTGTGCATGGGCCCTTAAAGGGTTAGTTCACCTTTACCAAAACAAAACTGTGCAGTTTTAACTAATGGTAAATAATGTCCTTGCTATAGGTGTAGGCCATTCACGTATCTCCCGAAGCCTGACTGAAACACTCCCAGGTTACCAGTTTAGAGTAACACAGGAGGTCGGGTGCTAGAATTATTGCTCTTGCTCTAATGTTCGTGACAATTCCTCATGTGTGGTGTGATCACGGTTTACAAACACAGGCAGGATTTTTTTTTCTTCAAAATGTATTTATTTTATTTTTTTACACTGTACCTTTGATTTTTTTTTTCTTCTCATTGAACTAGATAGCACGGGCAGTGCCAGGTCCTCTTTATGGAGAGATCTGGGGTCTTCTAGACCTCATATCTCTCCTCTGCCCCCCAAAGCATCTGATCAGATTGAGATTGGTTTGATTAGCCAATGATGTGTCTAGGGAATCCGAGGTAACCGGTCACGTCAGTATTGGGCTCCCCGATGGGACGGGAGAGCCTGGAAAAGGCGGTGGGGGACCCCCTTCCACCACCTGAAGAATCATACCTCGATCGTTGCTACAAGTTAAGCGATGATCAAGATATCACCGCTCCCGTTTGAGGATGTATACATACAGTATATACGGCGGTGAGGAAGCGATTTGGAAGTCCAACCCCCTTATACTCATGTGTATGATTCACATTGCAACTTACACAGAGTTGAAGTGTGCCCTCCCCCCCATGACACCACGTTGGGGCCTGATGATTGGTCACTAGGCCTAAACACTATCGTGGGAGGAAGTCCCATGTTCCCCCAAAAAGCCCTGGCATTTCTCTGGGCAGGTTTCCTCTACATTCTGTTCATTAATGCTTTTTTTTTTTTTTTTTTTACATGTTATACTTACCCGCTTTGTGCAAAGGTTTTGCACAGAGTGGCCCCGATCATCCTTTTCTGGGCTCCCCTGGCAGCGCTCCTCCTCGAGTGCCCCCTCGGAGAGTTGCTTTCCATGGGGTCACTCATGCAGGTGCGCTCCCAAGTCCTGCTGCTGCGTCCATTGACAGACAGGACTCGGCCCCGCCCCCCGTGTCACTGAACTTGACAGCAGCGGGAGCCAATGGCTCCTGCTGTTCTCAATCTACCCAATGAGGACCAGAGACAGCGGCTGGAGCTGCTGAGCTGGTCCCCGTCGCTGGAACGATCGGGCTCAGGTAAGAAAAAGGGGGGCTCTGGGGGGGCAGCTGCAGCGCAGGTGGTTTTTCACCTTAATGCATAAAATGCAACTCCTTTTTAAAAAACAGGCCTGATAAGTGATACACAATGGCTCACCTTTCACCCCCAGGTCCTCCAGCTCCTTCTTCAGCACCTCCACCATGGATTTCACAGAACGGCAGTTCTGAAGCAGCTTCTTGTAGTTCCTCCAAGCTCCGCAAGTATGAATGTATTTCTTCAGCCGGGTAATGGACGGGTGATCTTCCCTGGAGGTGCTCTAAAGGACAGCAGGAAAGAGCATGCTTACAGAATAGAAGCTTGCACTAGAATACTTGATTTGGTCTGGTGGTGTTGGTTATGTGCGTTACATGCTGGGTTCTTGTATCTCTTGGGGGCTCCATTGGAGAGGGCTGTCCAATGGCCTTGAACATTACAGAGCTAAATCATGGCCTCTCCCTGCCGCAATGGGATCTCCACAATAAGAGACAAATGAATAACTGGAGAATCAAACGGCAATACATTTCAACTTTGTGGGAGGGGCAGAGACACATACTACAGACAGGAAACTCACAACTGGAGTCTTATGGGAGGGGCAGAGACACAAACTACAGCTTGAAACTTACTACTGGATCTTTGTGGGAGGGGCAGAGACACAAACAGAAAGGCCATACACGGGTCGAATCTCGGCTAGTTCAGCAGGAACCGACTAAGATTCGAACCGTTAATGGGCAGGCTAAATGTACCAAGTTGATCGATCAACTTGGGTACAACCAGCCTGCTGGATTCGCTTGCAATTACCGCTAGCGGCTTTCCCGCGCCCCCCTTCCCGGAAGAAGACAATGGCCCGGCAGGAGGGTTTTCCACATGAACACTGTTGATGGGGAAAGAGTTTGCGCCATATATGGCTGGGCCAACTCTCTATTGGAGTGTTGCGGGAGGGGCAGACACAAAATGACATCTATACGTCTGGGAACTCTTCACTGGAGTTTTGTGGCAGAGGCAGATACCAACTAAACATGGGAATTCCTCACTAGTGTCTTGCAGAGACACCGACTAACATTGGAAACACTTGAGTCGAGCGGTGAGGGAGGGGCGGGGACCCATTCTACAGCGAGGAACTGGTCATTGGAGCCTTGTAGGAGGGTCAGACACACAAACTACATTCAGGATTTCTCCATCGAAGTCTTTTGGGAGGGCCAAAGACACCAACTACAGAGGGGAACTTGCTTTTGGTGTCTCTGACGAAGACACAATTGGTCTCTTTTGGTGGCGATGACAATTACAGTTGGAACTTACCAGTGGAGCTTTGTGGGCGGGGCAGAGACACAAACCACAGCTGGGAACTCAGCACTGGAGTCACCCAGAGATACAAGGAAGAATTGAACTCAGCCAGCTTGCACATTTAATTAATTTTAAAAGGGATGTGTAAGATTAGTGCATTGCACAGCTCACCTTGCTCTGCTTCTTAGCATCTTTGTCTTTATTGCCATCTTCGGACATGTCAGACAAATCGCTGTCTCCGTCATCTTTGTCTTTTTCCTTATCCTTGCTCATCTCCTCATCGCTATCATGGGAGTTGCTGCCCTTCAATGCCTTCTTATCCTTTCCACCTTTTCCGTGTTTCCCTTTATTGGCATTGGCTGTTTTTTTGGTCCCAGTTGGTTTGCTAGTTGGCTTAGCCAATTTTTCCTTTCTTCTGGGGCCCTCCTCACTGCTGCTCTTTCTCTTCTTCTTTATTAATGCAGAACGCTCTTCTCCCTCACTGTCAGTGTCTTTATTTGATCCTTTTTTCACTGAACTCTTGTCATCCTCATCCATATCACTATCACTCTCTTTAGAAGCTTTTGCAGGGCTCTTTTTTTCCTCCTCGCTGTCACTGGCCTTTGATGATGCAGGCTTGACTGCACTCTCTTCCTCCTCCTCACTGTCACTGCCTTTAAGAGACTGTTCCTTAGCTGAACTCTCTTCCTCCTCACTGTCACTATGTTGCTTTGAAGTGGCCTTCTTTGCTGTCCTCTTGGCCGGACTCTCTTCCTTCTTGTGGTCACCATGTTGTTTTACTGTGGTCTTCTTTGCTGTCCTCTTAGCCGGACTCTCTTCCTCCTCCTCACTGTCACTACCTTTAAGAGACTGTTCCTTAGCTGAACTCTCATCCTCCTCACTGTCACTATGTTGCTTTGAAGTGGCCTTCTTTCGTGTCCCCTTGGCCGGAGACTCTACCTTCTTGCGGTCACTAGGTTTTACTGTGGCCTTCTTTGCTGTCCTCTTAGCTGGACTCTCTTCCTCCTCACTGTCACTATGTTGCTTTACTGCAGGCTTGACTGCACTCCCTTCCTCCTCCTCCTCGCTGTCACTGCCTTTAAGAGACTGTTCCTTAGCTGGACTCTCTTCCTCCTCGCTGTCACTATGTTGCTTTACTGTGGCCTTCTTTGCTGTCCTCTTGGCCGGACGCTCTTCCTCCTCGCTGTCACTATGTTGCTTTACTGTGGCCTTCTTTGCTGTCCTCTTGGCCGGACGCTTTTCCTCCTCGCTGTCACTATGTTGCTTTGATGTGGCCTTCCTTGGTGCTCTCTTAGCTGGACTATATGCCTCCTTGCTGTCACTACGCTTCTTGGAAGCGGTCTTCTTTAGTCTCCTCTTGGGAGTATACTCCTCCTCGCTGTCACTCTGTTTTTTCGATACAGTCTTTACTTTCCTCTTAGGCGTGTACTCCTCACTGTCACTCTGTTTTTTTGATGTGGCCTTTACTTTCCTCTTGGGTGTGTACTCCTCCTCGCTGTCACTCTCCTTTTTTGGCGCGCTCTTGGCCGCAATCTCCCCCTTCTTACTTGCCTTCAGAGCGCTCACTTTTCTTAGCATGGTCGTCTTCATTCTTCTTTTGGTTGGACTCTCCTCCTCACCGTCACTCTCTTTTTTCTGTCCTGTCTTACTTTTCTTGAGATCCTCTTCGCTCTCATTATCCCTGGCTTTCTTACCCTTCTTCCCGATGATACGCTCCTCTTCATCCTCGCTTCCACTGCTTGCCTCGCTTTCGCTGTCTGTCTCTTTCTTCTGTGGTCTCTTCCCTGGCTTGGCAGCAGCTTGTTTGGCATTGACCTTTTTCTTCGCCTTCTCCTCGCTGTCCGTTGACTTCTCCTTCCTGTTTGCCTCCAAGGTTTTCAGTTTGGAAAGTGTCATTTCATCCTCGCTGTCGGAATCCTCACTCTGTACGCTTTTTTTATTTTTTGCTCTATCGCTGTCTTCGCCGTCAGAGTCCGAAGTCTTTTTGTTTTTATGGGGCTCTTCATCCTCACTATTGGATTCCTCATTCAGCTTTTTTTTGGGTGCAATATCCTCATCATCGCTGCTCAATTCCGAATTCTCATCCTTTACTGTGCTCTCTCTTCTGAATGGCATTTGCAGTCCTGTTCTCGGCTTTACCTTACCACCTGTGTCTTCCTCAGACAGGACCTCTTTGACATCATTGTCACCCTCTACGCATTGTTCCTGCTTCTGTGGGGGGACTTTCCCATTTTTTGAAGTCGGAGCTTCTGGGGAACTGCTGGACATTCTCTTGACATCTCTTTGCTCAATCCCGGAGTCCTCTCCTGACTCGATGCCTAAAAAAGGAGCAAAAAAAAAAAAAATATCATTCATAGGAGGGTCATTCAGTCTAGTGCCACAACACTAAAAGAGCTGGCAAGGGTGGAGGCATAGCTTGGTATCTGGTATCTCCTAAGTCAGGAAACCTGAAGGACAGTATACGCTAAATCATCATACTGGAAGAGGAGTTGGTGGGGGCGCGATGGGAGTTGGAGGATTTTTTCTGCAGTGAAATATTTGACAAAAAACAAAACACTATGATAAGAAGAAAAACATATAAATAACCTGATCTACGCTAAAATGACCTATAGCTGCTCATAAAGATATGATTGATTATACTGCAAAGGATATTTTAAGTAATGCTAAATATAAATATACACACATACACACACACACACACACGCTACACTACCGGGCACTGATGAGGCAGCACTGATAAGGCACATATATGCAGCAATAATGGGCACTCATAGGTGGCACTGATAAGCAGCACCGACAGGCACTGATAGGTGGCACTAATATGCAGCCCTGACAGGTACTCATAG
>BLSH010088070.1:333227-343638 GCA_018402905.1 Glandirana rugosa
GTCTGGTAGTGACTGGGTGGTGGTTTGGCCAGTACGACTTGTTACAATGTCCGTCGTCTTGTAAGAGGTGCCGAAGAGGTCTGGGAAAGTGTAGACAGTGTACACGAGTCCCACTTGGACGAGAGTTGACACTTTTCGTGTCCCGCGGTCACCGCCCAGACGGTTAAGACCACAAGTTACCGTTTACGGTTTTCTCGAGGTGCCACGGCCCGTTACTCGTGTCCCGGGTGACCTCTTGCAACCCGGGAGATACTTCAGACAAAGACTAACAAACCAGTCTGTAAGTGTGGTCACCGGACGACCTCCATTAAAACATCCAGCTCCTAGCACAGTCTCAAGAGCATGGTGGAGATAGGCAGTTACTCTAGGTTCTGAACCCATCAACAGGACCGGTATCTGCTCCTTTGTGCAAGGAAGAACGGGATGAGCACAGCCAGAGACCTACAAAATTACCTCCAGCAGGCCACTGGTGTGAATGTCTGACCAAACAATCAGAAACAGACTTCATAGAGGGCCCAACGTTCTCCAGTGGGCCCTGTGCTCATTGCCCGGCACCGTGGAGCTCTTTTGGCATTTGCCATTGAACACCAGAATTGGCAGACCCGCCACTGGCGCCCTGTGCTTTTCACAGTTGAGAGCAGGTTCACCCTGAGCACATGTGACAGATGTGAAAGGGTCTGGAGAAGCCGTGGAGAATGTTCTGCTGCCTGTAACATTGTTCAGCATGACCGGTTTGGTGGTGGGTCAGTGATGGTCTGAGGAGGCATATCCATGGAGGAACGCACAGACCTCTACAGGCTAGACAATGGCACCCCAGACTGCCATTAGGTAACAGGATGAAATCCTTGGACCCATTGTCAGAACCTACGCTGGTGCAGTGGGTCCTGAGGTCCTCCTGGTGCACGACAATGCCCAGCTTGTGGTCAATAGTATGCAGCCAGTTCCTGGAAGATCAAGGAATGGATGCCATTGAATGGCCCCCACGACCTAAATCCAACAAAACACCTCTGGGACTATGTTTGGGTCCATCCAAGTTGCACCTCATTCTGTTCAGGAGCTCAGTGATACCCTGGTCCAGATCTGGAAGGAAATGCCCCAGGACACCATCTGTCGTCTCATTAGGAGCATGCCCCGACATTGGCAGGCATGCATACAAGCATGTGGGGGGCATACACTCTACTGAGGACCATTGTGAGCTGCTGCAATGACATTGCAGCAAAATGGACTAGCCTGCTGCATTATTTTTTCCCTTTCATTTTTGCGGTGTCTTTGAATTCAGCCCTCTGTTGGGTGATAATTTTCATTTCCCTCAAACGAGGTGGCATTCTTTCATTCCTAACACATTACCCAGTCCATATCAGTATAGATATCCAACATGAGATTTTTCCCCCATTAATATTTAATGCGTTTCAAAAAGTGTTCCTTTAATTTTTTGGAGCAGTGTAAAAAATAAGGAGGTGCACCAAATGGAATTTTTGGCGCTGAAACCAAAAAGGTCTTTTAAATATATTTTTATACATAATTGTAAATATGCGACTTTTAAATTATAGCGGAGTACCACCCAAAAGTGGAACTTCCGCTTTAAGAGAAGGTGACCCCCTGACATGCCACAACTGGCATGTCTTTTTTTTTTTTTTTTTTGTGGGGGTGTTTTCACAGGGTCCCAGGTCCACTTCCTCTCATAGAGCCGCAGCTCCGGAAGGAAGTTCACCCCCCCCCGGCGATCTTCAGGGACAAGTCACAGGTCTCAGAAGATACACCGGCCGAAGCCAGGGGGCCCACACTTGTGATACCGCCGTCGCCGAGGGGAGGGGTAGAAGAGCGAACCCTCGTGCAACCACATCGCTGGAGCGAGTAACGAGTGTCCGATTGTTAAAAGTCAGCAGCTACACTTTTTGTAGCTGCTGACTTTTAGCTGGGTGGAATTTATTGTCAGCTATTATTGGCACCTTTAACGCAAGAAAAGATCAAGAAAATTGCATCCCTTTTAAATTCTGTGTGTGTCTTCACACTGGTCCTTTGTGGTGTTAAAAGTCTTGGTCTAGAAAAAAAAAAAAATACCACACATCTCCCCGTTGAAATGCATTGAAAAACATAGCAAGAATGCACCTGTGTTATGTTTTTGAGTTACATGACCTATGAAAAACACACCATAAGCACAGTAAAATCGCATGCGTGCTCGGCGCCATTATCGGCACCTTTTTCTTGATTGGCAAAATGCAGAAAACACCATTCTTGGGGCTTCTGTAAAATATAATAATAATAATAAAAAAAGAACTGTTAAAGCTGAACTCCAGGCACAAAAAAGTTAAATGTATTTAATATCCTTTGCAAATCCAGATATTACCTTGCAAAGTAGGAGGGACATGACCACTATATACACAGCCCATGCAGAGAGCAGAGCCGTGCAAGGGACTCAGCAGGCCGACAAGCAGCCTGCGAAAAACTACAGGAGGGGGCAGAGTCAAGACCAATCACCCTGGAGTTCAGCTTTAAGGCAGCCAATCTTTTAGGCTTACACACTGAGCGATCAAAAAGGTCTCTGCAAGAAGCGGAATAATACCTTCTTGATTTTTGCCGAGAGTCTACAGTCATAGTGGGGAGGCTTATACCCGAGGCCTGCTGTGCCCCATTAAAGTCAACCTAGCGTCAGATTAGAGTTGCTAAAAGTTACAATGTAGTCTGATCACTGGGGGAGAGGAGACTGGGGAAATGCTGTCTCTTGCTTGCAGCAGACCAATGGCACAATCTCAGCCAAAGGACTGGAGCTCAAGGACAGCTTTCAAAAGGTGGATCTTACTCTACTATCTGTCCTTATGATGGATGCTGCTTGCACTCACCATCTAGCGGTTTCCTCCTTTTCCCAGGTGGTTCCTCTATCTCCTTTACGTCATCTCCGCTGTCATGCCGTGCCCTCTTCTCCACTTTAATCAGAGGCTCATCATCGCTGGTATCCTCGTCCTGTGGGGGATGGAAAAAGCAGAGACAGAATGTCATTATAAGATGGAACAAGTATGCCAGGTATGTATTCAGGACCACATTCCGCACTTCTAATTCCTCACATGCAGTCAGTTTAAAGCAAATCTTGATAAATATAATTCCTGAAATAAAAGGCTTCCTATGAAGAACCTAGATCCTCGCCTCTGCTCTGCCTGAGCTGCTGATCCCCACAATGGTCAGGAGAAATGGTCCTTAAAGCGGAGTTCCACCCTAAAGTGGAACTTCCGCTGGTTGGATTCCTCCCCCCCTCAGGTGTCACATTTTGCACCTTTCGGGGGGAGGGGGGAAGAGGTCACCTGTCTTTAGACAGGTGTCCTTTTCCACACTTCCGGGAGCTCTGGCCGCCGGACGCGGCCGCTGACGTCAGCAGCCCGGCTCCCTCCTCCCTGCTCGCTCTGCTACTGGCCGCCTGGCCAGTAGCAGAGCGCGGCAGAGCTCGCGCATGCGCAGTAAGGTGCCCGGCGTGAAGCTGTACTGCTTACACGTCCGGGTTCCCTTACCCGCGATGGAGGCGGCTGCACCGGTCCCCCGATCCGAAGATCGGCGGCGGGTGCCGACATCGCTGGACTCCAGGACAGGTAAGTGTCCTAATATTAAAAATCAGCAGCTACTGTATGTGTAGCTGCTGACTTTTAATTTTTTTTTTAGCCCTCGGACCTCCGCTTTAAAATCTTCAGAAATTGTCACTCCCGTGAGTCCTGGCCCTCCGATGTGCAACTTGTCTCCCACTGACTGTTCTGGCACTACAAAGTATAGTAGGGACAAAGGGAGTTCTCTGGCCAGTCATGTGCAGTCCTCTTCTTGTCCAATGGTGGGGGTCCTAAATGCCAGAGAGGGGTTCAGATTTTAGGACATCATCTGCTTTCTCTGCAACATTAGATTGTCGTAACACAGACCATGAGGTTGTATCCACAACATCCTGGACTCAGGAATGGGGAAAGGGGGGGTGTTTACATTAAACAGGTCCACTTGGCCAGCCTTCAAAATTTACACTCGCCTGCTCACATTTGGAGAGTGTAAATTAGTGGAGGGCGAGTGTGGAGCAGGGCAGACTGGGCTGACAGTTTCCTGGCTGTTGGCTTCTGGCAGCAGCGCTGAGACCATCAGAGCGCCCCATAGGGGCGCGCTCCCTATCACCAGCACCACTCTGATCTCCTGTAAAAAAAAAGGCTGCATCGCTTCTGTGATCAGCCAGGAAAAAGTCAGGAGAATCTGGTGGCCGGATCACACAGAGTGGGGATCTCCCGCTGAGACGTGGCTTCTATAAGATTAGCCGGTGTCGCGCTGTGAAGCCAGCCGCCAGATCCTCCTGACAGTTTCCTCCCTGCTGCACAGGTAGACAGTGATAGGCTCCATTGATGGGCCCCGACAAGGCTGCACTGATGGGCACTAATATGTTGTACTGATGGGCACTGATAAGGCAGCACTAATGAGGCTGTGTTTAGGGGCGGGGCAACTGATGGCGAGTAATTCTTAAAGGTCTGGCTAGTGGCTCAGGACTGGAAATTTTGAGCCCTACGCTTGCTGTTAGTGCGGCACACACACTCTGTCCTCTCCCCCAAGCAAAACCCAATTTTCAGCTCAAGACACATCGGAGAAAAGCTCTGCGTAGAAGACAGACATTGTGAAAGTCGCAACCAATCAAAAGGGAAAGTAATGAAGATGGACAGGTCGGAGAATTCTGTGAGGGGGCCACGGTTTTGTGCGGGTACATGCTGGGTGTTATGCGGGCAGTACTAGTCAGAGTTCATGCAGTGAGCCGTGCAGGAGGGCAACTCAAGCGCGATTCCAATAGAGAATTGACAAGTTCCGTGCTCAGGGGTAGCGGGAGAGACTGATGAATGCTGACTATGAGAAGATGATGCCACCTCTGGCTATGCGCCCTCCTGAAGCTTATTTATAGAAACAATCATCTAAGTAGACAGTGACATAAAAAAAAAAAAAAAAAGCTAGAGATGTATCCAAGCCAACTGTGCCCAGGGCGAGTCCCATGACTGGCGTTTATCTCAGTTCTACAATTCATTCATAAAAAAAAAAAAAAAAAAAAAGAGAAGATTCAACGCTACGTCTAAGAAATTTTATATTACAAACGCCACCCAACAGGGATGCCCGCTGTCTCCCCTGATTTCCTCATTAGTGATGAAGCCTCTTGCGAAGATCATCAGCGTGGACAACCTTATCAAAGGCATTGGTATAGCTGGTCAAGACCACAGGATTGCCCTTTTCGCCGATGATGCGGTACTAACTGACAAATCCGGTTTCTTCCCCGATGAGGGTACAATATTGGAGTCTTTCGGCTCTGTATCTTATTATAAAACTTAACGTAACAAAGTCTTCCATTCTGCCTATGTTTTGATCTACAGTTACTCTGAGCACTCTAAAAGCACGATTCCAGTTTCAATGGGCTATAAAGAACCTTCAATATTTAGGGGTTACCTTTTCATTCCCTACTGATCTTACGTACAACAATAATATCTAGAGCACATCTCCATGCTAGGTGCATATTTGGCGCCCATTGCCACGCCTCCGTTTTGGGTGTAAAAATTACCATTGTATCAGAAATGGCACAATGGTAATTTTGACACCCAAAAGAGAGGTGTGGCAATGGGCGCCAAATATGCGCCTAGCCTCGCCAACCTCTTTATGAGTTAGTGGGAAGACCGGTACATCTATGGGAGCAAGAGAGACTCATTTTTGTTTAACAGACCCTTCATAAATGACCTGTTCTTCATTTGGGTGGGCTCCGAACCATCTTTAAAAGAATTTCCAACTAACCTCAACAAGAATAATATTAAATGAGATTATTGGAGCAGAGAACGGGCTAATTACTTAAATGTCACAGTGATGGTGCAAAATAGGCTTTTGACCACACAAGTATATTTTAAACCCACTGACAGGAACAGCTACTTACCTATCGTTTGGTGATAGAGTCGTGAAAAAAATTCTCAATGCCCAGAACGACCCAGTATGTTTTGGGATAGAGAGGTTTTTTTTTGCCTGCAGGATATGCCATGCATGTCAGCAGGTGAATACCCATATCAGGGGACTCGCTTCTTTTATATCTACTGCAAATGGATGAGAGTTTGAGATGGAGGGTTTTAGCACTTGCAGCTCTACCTATGTCGTTTATGCCCTGAAATGCCCATTCGGCCCGAAGTCACACTAAAAGAACCCTGGGTAAATGAGTTTCAGAGCATATTCAAAATATCACTGCCGGTTTTAAGTATCACAATGTGTCTTTGCATTTCAAACGCAAAGATAACTGCGATCCGTCAGGTTTGAAGTTTTGGGGGGTGGATAGGACCTATCCGACATGGAGGGGCTCTAATAGAGTAAGGGTTCTGTCCAAATGGAAACAAAGTGGGTTTTTTAAACTAATACTTTAAGCCCAAATGGAATGAATATTGAGCTAGATCTCAACTGCTTTTTTAGGGATTACGAACGCGCTTACATATACACATTTCCTTTTAATTGGTCCTAATATTTTATGATTTAGAATGATTTTTTAGGATTAGTCCATGTAATTTTGAATATATAAAATGTTACTAGGATGTTGACTGTCATATTATTTTATACAGTATCTCACAAAAGTGAGTACACCCCTCACATATTTGTAAATATTTTATTCTATCTTTTCATGTGACAACACTGAAGAAATGACACTTTGCTACAATGTAAAGTAGTGAGTGTACAGCTTGTATAACAGTGTAAATTTTCTGTCCCCTCAAAATAACTCAACACACAGCCATTAATGTCTAAACCGCTCGCAACAAAAGGGAGTACACCCCTAAGTGAAAATGTCCAATTTGGGCCCAAATTGTCAACATTTTGTGTGGCCACCATTGTTTTCCAGCACTGCCTTAACCCTCTTGGGCATGGAGTTCACCAGAGCTTCACAGGTTGGCACTGCAGTCCTCTTCCACTCCTCCATGATGACATCACAGAGCTGGTGGATGTTAGAGATCTTGCACTCTTCCACCTTCAATTTGAGGATGCCCCACAGATGCTCAATAGGGTTTAGGTCTGGAGAGATGCTTGGCCAGTCCATCACCTTTACTCTTAGCTTCTTTAGCAAGGCAGCGGTCGTCCTGGAGGAGTGTTTGGGGTCGTTATGTTTGAATACTTCCCTGCCCAGTCTCCTAAAGGGAGGGGATCATGCTCTGCTTCAGTATGTCACAGTACGTTGGCATTCATGGTTCTCTCAATGAACTGTAGATCTCCGCTCATGCAGCCCCAGTCCATGACACTCCCACCACCATGCTTGACTGTAGGCAAAACACACTTGCCTTTGTACTCCTCACCTGGTTGCCACCACACACGCCTGACACCATCTGAACCAAATAAGTTTATCTTGGTCTCATCAGACCACAGGACATGGTTCCAGTAATCCATGTCCTTAGTCTGCTTGTCTTCAGCAAACTGTTCGCGGGCTTTCTTGTGCATCATCTTTAGAAGAGGCTTCTTTCCATGCAGACCAATTTGATGCAGTGTGTGGCGTATGGTCTGAGCACTGACAGGTTGACCCCCAACCCCTTCAACCTCTGCAGTAATGCTGGCAGCACGCATACGTCTATTTCCCGAAGACAACCTCTGGATATGACGCTGAGCACTGCACTCAACTTCTATGGTCGACCATGGCGAGGCCTGTGCTGAGTGGAACCTGTCCTGTTAAACCACTGTATGGTCTTGGCCACCGTGCTGCAGCTCAGTTTCAGGGTCTTGGCAATCTTCTTATAGCCTAGGCCATCTTTATGTAGAGCAACAATTCTTTTTTTTCCGCTCGTCAGAGTTCTTTGCCATGAGGTGCCATGTTGAACTTCCAGTGCCCAGTATGAGAGAGTGAGAGCAATAACACCAATATGAACACATCTGCTCCCCATTCACACCTGAGACCTTGTAACACTAATGAGTCACATGACACCAAGGAGGGAAAATGGCTAATTGGGCCTAATTTGGACATTTTCACTTAGGGGTGTACTCACTTTTGTTGCCAGCGGTTTAGACATTAATGGCTGTGTGTTGAGTTATTTTGAAGGGGCAGCAAATTTACACTGTTATACAAGCTGTACACTCACTACTTTACATTGTAGCAAAGTGTCATTTCTTCAGTGTTGTCACATGAAAAGATAGAATAAAATATTTACAAAAAATGTGAGGGGTGTACTTTTGTGAGATACTGTGTATATGTTTATTTCATTGGATTTTATATCTGGACGCATATGTGGGTTAGAAACATTCCCATTTTAAACATATAGTATCACAATGGACGATTGCTCTTCAATTTGAGGATGTAGAAACGCTAAAGGGCCCATACACTGCCAGACCAATCTGATCCGGCTTCAACCCTAAGTAGTTAATTTTACACATTAGAATACAAAATGAGATTAGAGATACAGTAATTAGTGATGGCTTTGGGATATTGAGACATCATCAGATGCCTGGTCTAGCATATGCCTCTGGGTGAGGTTTAGGTGTATAAGAATAAAGAGATCGGGATTGCTAGGGCATTTATAAGCACGCACAAGATCAAACCCCTTTCACACTGGGGCGGTTTTTCAGGCGTTTAGCGCTAGAATTAGGGCCTGTAAACTGCCTCCCAATCCACCCCAGTGTGAAAACCCGAGTGCTCCTATACCACCCCTGCCCATTGGAATGAATGGGCAGCACTTTGGAAGCGCTTCGGAAGCACCGCATCACGTGCTTTTAAACCCTTCTTGGGGGTTAAAAGTGCCCTGCTGCGCCCGAAAAGAGACGCCAAAGCGCTGCTATAACAGCAGTAAAGTGATCAAATTTTTTTTTTTTTTTTAAAGAAGAACAGTGTTAATATAAAAAGGAAAATAAATAATTAAAAAAAAAAAAATTTAAAAAACGCTCTGTCCCGCCGAGCTCGCGCGCAGAAGCAAACGCATACATAAGCCCCACCCACACATGAAAAGAGTGTTCAAACCACACACGTGAGGTATCGCCACGATCGTTAGAGTGAGAGCAATAATTCTAGCACTAGACATCCTCTACCGCAAAACTGCTAACCTGTAGAATTTTTTTAAACGTCGCCAATAGAGATTTTAAGTTGCAAAGTTTGTCACCATTCTGCGAGCGGACGCAATTTTGAAGCATGACATGTTGGGTATCATTTTACTCGGCGTAACATTATCTTTCACAATATAGAAAAAAATTTACCTAACTTTACGGTTTTATTTTTTTAACTAAAAAAACCTGAATTTATTCAAAAAAAAATGCATGCTTGGATGACCGCTGCGCAAATACGGTGCAACAAAGTTTTGCAATGACCGCCATGTTATTCTCTAGGGTGTTAGAAAAAATATATATATAATGTTTGGTGGTTCCAAGTAATTTTATAGCAAAAATACTTGCCTCGGTATGGAAGTGGTTAATCAGTTCCAATTGAGTTTTAAGCCTTACCTGTAGGTACAAGTGGTATAATAGGGTTTACAACCACTTTAAGAAGTTTCTATGGAAAGGCAAAATGGCCAAATTTTCATTCCCTCTCTTACTCAGACAGCATCAATCAGGAGGAGCAGGGTTTGCGAACATTCGTAAATACTATTACGCAGCCTTACTAGACCATTCAAAAGCTTGGTTTGACCAGAAGACCGATAAACTATGGATCCATATGGAAAGGGTGATCGTATCACAGAGACTTATCCGTACTCTTGCTAGCTAAACTTACACGAAGACCGCTATTTTACCCAACATTCTCTTCAATTGATTCCACGCTAACTGCATGGAGTGCGCTACTCGACCCTCTACTCTGTAAAGACCTCCCACTAGGAACATAGGAATTCCTTATATGAGACTATGAAGTAACACTTTTCAAAGATACCATTTACACAGACGCAATTCCATCCCGCCCAATAGCCACCTCTTATACTGAACTCCAACTACACGACTCCCATGGTACCCTACAGGCCAACACATGGGAATAACTGACTACTTCATACCAGAAACTAGGGGTTGTCCCGATACCGATACTAGTATCGGTATCGGGGCCGATACTGAGCATTTGCCCGAGTACTTGTACTCGGGCAAAATGCTCCGATGCCTCACCCGATACTTGGGCAAGCAGGGGATGATCAGTGCAGCGCTGGAGGGGGATTTACAATCACTGATCTCCTGACTCCCTGTATATATTTCATTAAAGCAACTGACGGCCACTTCTCCTCCCGCGGCTTTCAGCTGCTACAATGAAATGTATACAGGGAGTCGGGAGATCAGCGATTGTAAATCCCCCTCCAGCGCTGCACTGATCATCCCCCTTGACTGCCCCTGTATCCTCCTCCAGTCCCCCATCTGTCAGGATGGAGAGCGGAGGAAAGAGCCGGTAAATGTGTAATTTATCGGCTCTTTCCTTTTCTGAATGGACAGTCAGTGATCACTGACTGTCCATTCA
>BLSH010088071.1:14233-28963 GCA_018402905.1 Glandirana rugosa
GTAGGAGTAGGTAGGGACGTCCCTCCCTTGCGAGATACGGACCGGCAGTAGGAGCGTTCCCTCCCTGCAGGGATGGATGAGGATGACGGCCAGGCGTAGAGCGTTCCCTCCCTGCAGGGATGGATGAGGATGAAGGCCAGGCATAGAGCGTTCCCTCCCTGCAGGGATGGATGAGGATGACGGCCAGGCATAGAGCGTTCCCTCCCTGCAGGGATGGATGAGGATGACGGCCAGGCGTAGAGCGTTCCCTCCCTGCAGGGATGGATGAGGATGAAGGCCAGGCATAGAGCGTTCCCTCCCTGCAGGAATGGATGAGGATGATGGGCAGGCGTAGAGCATTCCCTCCCTGCAGGGATGGATGAGGATGAAGGCCAGGCGTGGAGGATGGTGAATTCCACTAAACTCTTCACTATAATTCTTTCTTCTATAAAGTGGGCGGAGACATGGCAGAGCGGAGAGAAGTCTTCATTTTGACATCAAATTTCAATTTAGTTTTAGCCGTATTTTAGTCAACCAAAATATATAAATTTAGTAGACGAAGTTAACACTGGCAGTGAAAATGAGAGAAGGCGCTGGAAAAAATAAATAGGAAACATGCAAATTTATACGGAACATGGAGAAAACATTCCTGACCGAAGCGCGTCGCATGATCCAGACCAGAACGTGTTGCATGACCCAGACCAGAACGCCTCACATGACCTTGACCAGAACTCGTCACATGACCCAGACCAGAATGCGTCGCATGAACCAGACCAGAACTCGTCACATGACCCAGACCTAGAACTCCTCACGTGACCCAGACTGGAACGCGTCACATGGCCCAGACCAGAACTCGTCACATGACCCAGACCTAGAACTCCTCCCGTGACCCAGACTGGAACGCGTCACATGACCCAGACCAGAACACATCACATGACCCAGACCAGAACACATCACATGACCCAGACCTAGAACTCGTCACGTGACCCAGACCATGACGCATCACATGACCCCGACAAGAACGCGTCGCATGACCCAGTCCAGAACGCGTCGCATGACCCAGACCAGAACGCGTAGGATGACTCAGACCAGAACGCGTTGCATGACCCAGACCAGAACGCGTTGCATGACCCAGACCAGAACGCGTTGCATGACCCAGAACAGAACGCGTCGCATGACTCAGACCAGAACGCGTTGCATGACCCAGACCAGAACGCGTCGCATGACCCAGACCAGAATACGTCGCATGACCCAGACCAGAATGCGTCGCATGACCCAGACCAGAACGCGTCGCATGACCCAGACCAGAATGCGTCGCATGACCCAGACCAGAACGCGTAGGGTGACTCAGACCAGAATGCGTTGCATGACCCAGACCAGAACGCGTCGCATGACTCAGACCAGAACGCGTTGCATGACCCAGACCAGAACGCGTCGCATGACCCAGACCAGAATACGTCGCATGACCCAGACCAGAATGCGTCGCATGACCCAGACCAGAATGCGTGGCATGACCCAGACCAGAACGCGTCGCATGACTCAGACCAGAACGCCTCACATGAACCAGACCAGAACGCGTAGGATGACTCAGACCAGAACGCATCACATGAGCCAGACCAGAATGCGTTGCATGACCCAGACCAGAACTTGTCCCGTGACCAGACCAGAACGCGTCACATGACCCAGACCAGAACGCGTCACATGACCCAGACTGGAACGCGTCACAGGACCCAGACTGGAACTTGTCACATGACCAAGACCAGAACTCGTCACATGACCCAGACCAGAACTTGTCACATGACCCAGACCAGAACTTGTCACATGACCCAGACCAGAACTTGTCACATGACCCAGACCAGAACTTGTCACATGACCCAGACCAGAACTCGTCACATGACCCAGACCAGAACGCATCACATGACCCAGACTGGAATGTGTCACATGACCCAGACCGGAACGCGTCAGCTCTACTATACATCAAATTATGTTTATTAAAGTATAACAAAAGGATTCTTTTTTTTTAGTATTTGACGGAGTGGAGAGGGGTGAGACCCCCTGTTTATTGCTGTCTGTGCCCCCTGTGCCTATTTCCCGATAATCGTTATCACAGCGAGTGGAAGAAAATCCCACATTTTGGGTTGTCACCAGAACAGGAACAGAGGGGAAATCTTCCAATGGTGACACCCCAGGATTCCCTTAGTTTGGAAGGATTTCCTCTCACTTCCTGTTGCAGTTATAGGACAGGAAGTGAAGGGAAATCTCCCCCAGTGGGACACCTGACAGGGGGCATAGCTCTCCCTTCATCCAAATAATTAAAAAAAAGTTTCACCTTTTGAAATTCCAAGTTTCATAAACCATTGCACCACTTGGGTGACATAAAAAAAGACTACAACCCCCACCATTGTATTCTCCAGGGTCTCTGCTTTCAGAATAAAAAAAAATCATGTTTGGGGGTTTTAAAGCGGAGCTCCACCCAAAAGTGGAACTTCGACATTAAGGGGAGGTGACCCCCCGACGTGCCATAATTGGCATGTCATTTTTTTGGGGGGGGGACGACTGTGGTCCACTTCCTCCCCTGGCCCCGAGGAGCCGTAAGGAAATTCACCTTCCTCCCCACCCTCTTGGCGATCCTCTAGGGCACGTCAGAGGTCCCAGAAGATGCGGCGAGCCATTCACAAGCCGCAGCGCGACTCGCGCATGCGCAGTGAGTGCCCGGCTTTGAAGCCAAAGCCAAGTGCCCACCCCTGTGGTGCTGGCGCCACCGAGGGGATGGGGAGAAGAGCGAGCCGTCGGGCGGCCGCATCGCTGGAGCGAGGGACAGGCGAGTGGCCGATTGTTAATCTCCAGGCCTAAAATTATTTTGTAAACACCGCCCCCCTCTGGCAGCAAAGGGGTTAAGCAGGACGAATGGTGACCACAATGTATCTTTCATGCTTTGTTACATTTTATAGGAATTGCATTTAAAGTAACAAATAAATCTTAGTTTTCCGGGGTTCCCCCAATGTGTGGGTGAGTTTGCTGTTTGCCCACAAGGGGGCAGCCTTGCACTTCCTATGCTGTATGGGCGTCGCTCGCTGCGCTGTAATTAGCGCAATGACAATGCGAGGAAACTGGCGTCCAAACACTGGAGGGAAAGCGGCGAAGACCTGATAACGGGAGACAATGGCGGATTGTGCCGGGCGCTCTCCCTGCGCTGGGGGCGGTCGGTGTAAATATAGGAAACGCACCGTAGTTATTTCGTCTCTCCTGGCTGCTAAATCCGATGGCGGAACGCGGGGGTCGCCGCTAACCGCCGCTGCAGGAGGGGCCCGAAACACCCCGGCCGCGCTTCATTAAACTTGATCCAAGTTATAGACCCCTAATAAAAACAATTGCACTTTTTATCAATACCGCTAAAGAAAAAACATGATATCTGTCCTCATATTATCTTCCCATAATTCACAGAGGGTGGGAGGTCCTTCACTGCGAGCCAATCACTGCGCTTTCAATCTAAACATTTTCAGGCACTATGGATAATACCGCCTGAACTGTAAAAAACACTTTCACAGTTGGTACAGAATCCACTACAGAGGATATATTATCTGCAATATGAATGAAACCGCTTGAACTGTAGGTAATACTTCCATCTATAGTTAATATACCATACACTATACAGATATTATTATACATCTTACACTATAGATAATACTGCCTGAACTGTAAAAAAATTATTTCATATTGGGTATAAAATATACAACAGATATTATGTTACCTGCAATATAAATAAAATAGCTTGAACTGTAGATAATACTTCCACCTATAGTTAATATACCATACACTATACAGATATTATTATACATCTTACACTATAGATAATACCGCCTGAACTGTAAAAAAATTATTTCATATTGGGTATAAAATATACAACAGATATTATGTTACCTGCAATATAAATAAAATAGCTTGAACTGTAGATAATACTTCCACCTATAGTTAATATACCATACACTATACAGATATTATTATACATCTTACACTATAGATAATACTGCCTGAACTGTAAAAAATCATTTCGTAGTGGGTATAAAATATACAACAGATATTATGTTACCTGCAATATAAATAAAACTGCTTGAACTGTAGATAATACTTCCACCTATAGTTAATATACCATACACTATACATATATTATTATACATCTTACACTATAGATAATACCGCCTGAACTGTAAAAAATCATTTCGTAGTGGGTATAAAATATACAACAGATATTATGTTACCTGCAATATAAATAAAACTGCTTGAACTGTAGATAATACTTCCACCTATAGTTAATATACCATACACTATACAGATATTATTATACATCTTACACTATAGATAATACTGCCTGAACTGTAAAAAATACTTTCACAGTTGGCACAGAATACACTGCAGATGATATATTATCTGCAATATGAATAAAACAGCTTGAACTGTAGATAATACTTCCATCTATAGTTAATATAACATACATCATTAAGCATACAGATATTACTATATACAGTATCTTACACTTTAGATAATACTGCCTGAACTGTAAAAAATCCTTTCGTAGTGGGTATAGAATATACAACAGATATTATGTTACCTGCAATATAAATAAAACTGCTTGAACTGTAGATAATACTTCCACCTATAGTTAATATACCATACACTATACAGATATTATTATACATCTTACACTATAGATAATACTGCCTGAACTGTAAAAAATACTTTCACAGTTGGCACAGAATACACAACAGATGATATATTATCTGCAATATGAATGAAACCGCTTGAACTGTAGATAATACTTCCACCTTAATAATAACCTTAATATAACATGCACTATACAGATATTATTATGCATCTTACACTATAGATAATACTGCCTGAACTGTAGATAATACAAGATGTGCTATGAATGCTACTGCCTGGACTGTAGAGAGTGTAATATGAGCTATAGATGTTACTGCCTGAAATGCAGATAATACTTCCATAATAAGCACAACATACACTACAGGTAATCCTATATAACCTGGATGTACATATCACTGCCTGAACTGTACATACTACCTCCCTGGCTACATCTAAAGGTAATACAGGATACACTACAGATAATATTAAATACACTGCCCTATAGATAATAATGCCTGAACTGTAGATAATACAGGATGTGTGAACTTTAGAATTACATGTCATGCTTGCTGTATCATGCACTACAAAATATATATTGTGTGTATAACCTGCACTATAGATAACACTGCTTGAACTGTAGAGAATACCATATCAATATGTGCTGCATATATTATGGCCTGAACTGTAGATACGCCTTCCATAATTAATATACTACAGGCAATATCACCTGCCCTGTACTGTACATTCTGTTGCGTATTGACGAGCAAGGATTTTCTAAGCTGTGGAAGTATTCTCTTCAGTTCAGGCATTATTACCTACAGTGTAAGTTATATAATAAGGTTATGTAGATCTCCTCTAGGGGGCGATCACAGCCCATACTGTCCAATGCTGGTGTCAGTAGATTGTCTCACATGTTGCAGCCTTTGGTGACAGCTGGCAGCATCAGGGCCTTGGCGGTTCTTCTGTCCCCGCGTGCCGTAACGTGCCGGGATGATGCGTCTTTATCAGCGTCTGCCTGCCTGGCATGGAGCGCCCCTGACAGGCATTCAGCCCACCACTGCTCCTGTCAGCCCGTTTAATATTAGAATTAGGGTTTATTATTAGTGTTAGGGGTTAATATTAGGGGTTATTATTAGGGTTGATGTTTAATATTAGTGTTAGGGGTTAATATTAGTGTTAGGGTTTATTATTAAGGGTTAATATTAGTGTTAGGGGTTTATATTAGGGGTTAATATTAGTGTTAGGAGTTAATATTAGTGTTAGGGGTTAATATTAGGGGTTAATATTAGTGTTAGGAGTTAATATTGGTGTTAGGGGTTAATATTAGGAGTTAATAATAGTGTTAGGAGCTATTAGTGTTAGGGGTTAATATTACTGGTTAATATTAGTGTTAGGTGTTATTATCATGGTTAGGGGTTAATATTAGGGGTTAATATTAGGGGTTATTATTAGTGTCAGGGGCTATTATTAGGGGTTAATATTAGTGTTAGCGGTTATTATTAGTGTTAGGGGTTAATATTAGTGTTAGGGTCTAATATTAGGGGTTAATATTAGTGTTAGGGGTTATTATTACCGTTAGGGGTTAATATTAGTGTTAGGGGTTAATATTAGTGTTAGGGGTTAATATTAGGAGTTATTATTAGTGTTAGGGGAAATTATCATGGTTAGGGGTTAATATTAGTGGTTATTATTAGTGTTAGGGGTTAATATTAGTGTTATGGGTTATTATTAGGGGTTAATATTAGTGCTAGGGGTTATTATTAGGGGTTAATATTAGTGTTAGGGGTTATTATTAGTGTTAGGGGTTATTATTAGTGTTAGAGGTTATTATTAGTGTTAGGGGTTAATATTAGGGGTTATTATTAGTGTTAGGGGTTATTATCATGGTTAGGGGTTAATATTAGGGGTTATTATTAGTGTTAGGGGTTAATATTAGTGTTAGGGGTTATTATTAGGGGTTAATATTAGTGTTAGGGGTTAATATTAGTGTTGGGGTTATTATCATGGTTAGGGGTTAATATTAGGGGTTAATATTAGTGTTAGGGGTTAATATTAGTGTTAGGTGTTAATATTAGTGTTGGGTGTTATTATTAGGGGTTAATATTAGTGTTGGGTGTTATTATTAGGGGTTAATATTAGTGTTGGGTGTTATTATTAGGGGTTAATATTAGTGTTAGGGGTTATTATTAGGGGTTATTATTAGTGTTAGGGGTTATTATTAGTGTTGGGGGTTAATAATAGTGTTGGGGGTTATTATTAGTGTTAGGGGTTATTATTAGTGTTGAGGGTTAATATTAGTGTTGGGGGTTATTATTAGTGTTGGGGGTTAATATTAGTGTTGGGGTTATTATTAGTGTTGGGGTTAATATTAGGGGTTAATATTAGTGTTGGGGTTATTATTAGGGGTTAATATTAGTGTTAGGGGTTAATATTAGTGGTGGGGTTATTATTAGTGTTGGGGTTATTATTAGTGTGAGGGATATTATTAGTGTTAGGGGTTATTATTGGTGTTGGGGTTAATATTGGTGTTAGGGGTTATTATTAGGGGTTAATATTAGTGTTAGAGGTTATTATTAGTGTTGGGGTTATTATCATGGCATTTTCCCCATAACACATTTTGAGCGCATTTTAAATGTTTTGCCGCAAATTATAGCACAACACGCGATGCGTTTTTCCTGCATTCTCTTCCTCCTCATCTCATTTGCCTGTTGTGTGCGGAGGAAATAATGGGCGCCATTTGCGTATTTTGCGTCTTCCATGCGTTGTCATTGATTAGCGTGAAATTTGCGTTTTCACGGAACGCGTAATTGGTGCGGCAATCGTTATTTTCCTGGCAGCGCACCGATAGATTAGGAAGATGAATCATTTTCATTGGTTTTGCGATCGGCGTTGCAGCGCACATGGAACGCGGCCGTGTGAACGCACTCTGTGAGAAGCGCGGCGGCCATATTTATCGCGCTGTGACGAGGATGACCCCCGATCTGTGCGCCGAGGTCGGGAAATCTGGGTCACCTGGCGGTCGCACAATTTGTTATTCCTCCTGACGGGAGAACGGCTGCGGGGCCTCGGCTCGCCCTCTACACAGCGCAATTCTCTGCCAAACTGCAACCGGATCTGCAGCTCCACATCCAGAGGATCCAGGGGGGTCAGGGGCCCATCCATGAGCAGAACCCAGGGGCCCAACAAAACTATAACCCAGGGGCCCACCATGACCATAAACCAGGGGCCCAACATGACCTGGAACCCAGGGACCCACCATGACTATAACTCAGGGGCCCAACATGACCAGAACACAGGTGCCCACCATAACCAGAACCCAGGGGCCAACCATAACCAGAAGCCAGGGGCCCACCATGACTATAACCCAGGGGCCCAACATGACCAAAACCCAGGTGCCCACCATGACCAGAATTTAGGGGCCCACCATGATTATAATCCAGGGGCCCAACATGGCCAGAACCCAGGTGCTCACCATGACCAGAACTTAGGGCCCACCATGACTATAACCCAGGGGCCCAACATGGCCAGAACCCAGGTGCTCACCATGCCCATAACCCAGGGGCTACCATGACTATAACCCAGGGGCCAACCATAACCAGAACCCAGGGGCCCACCATAACTATAACCCAAGGGCCAACCATAACCAGAACCCAGGGGCCCACCATGACTATAACCCAGGGGCCCAACATGACCATAACCCATAGGCCCACCATGACCATAACCCAGGGGTCCACCATGACCAGAACCCAGGGGCTACCATGACTATAACCCAAGGGCCAACCATAACCAGAACCCAGGGGCCCACCATGACTATAACCCAGGGGCCCAACATGACCATAACCCATAGGCCCACCATGACCAAAACCCAGGGGCCCACCATGACCTGAACCCAGGGGCCCAACATGACCTGAACCCAGGTGCCCACCATGACTATAATCCAGGGGCCCAACATGACCATAACCCGGGGCCCAGAATGACCATAACACAGGGGCCCAGCATGACCAGAACCCAGGGGCCCACCATGACCAGAACCCAGGGGCCCACCATGACCAGAATCCAAGGGCCCCCCATGACTATAACCCAGGGGCCCACCATGACCAGAACCCAAGGGCCCACCATGACTATAACCCAGGAGCCCAAAATATCAGGGCCCACTGTGTTCAGAACTCCTGGGCCTCCCCTAGACCAGCATGACTTGGTAGTAGAGGAAGTTCTGCTTGCTGGGACAGGGTTGGGGAGAATTGATGGACAAGATGAAGACATTGTGACATTACTGCAGCTCCTTTCCTCCTCATCCAATCAGAAAATGCCTTGGTATTCATTGAGAAAATGGTGAGGTGTTTTGTGAATGACTCCCTGTGGTTACTGTAAGAAAGACACCCAGAAGACGGCAAGGACCACTTGTGGTGTAGTAACAATGCAGTAGAGATGTAGCAGTGTGTAGTAGCAGCATAGTAGGGGTGTAATGGCAGTGTAGTAGGGGTGTAGTAGTGGTATAATAGAGATGTAGTAGAAGTGTAGTAAGGGTGTAGTAGCGGGGTAGTAGTGGTGTAGTAGGGGTGTAGCGTCAGTGTAGTATTGGTATAATAGAGATGTAATAGAAGTGCAGTAATGGTGTAGTAGGAGTGGTATAGTAGCGGTGTAGTGGTGTAGTAGCGGTCTAGTACCGGTGTAGTAGCTGTGTAGTGGTGTAGTAGCGGTGTAGTGGTGTAGTAGAGGTGTAGTAGTGATGTAGTAGCTGTGTAGTGATGTAGTAGAGGTGTAGTAGTGGTGTAGTAGCTGTGTAGTGGTGTAGTAGCTGTGTAGTGGTGTAGTAGCGGTGTAGTGGTGTAGTAGCTGTGTAGTGGTGTAGTAGCTGTGTAGTGATGTAGTAGAGGTGTAGTAGTGGTGTAGTAGCTGTGTAGTGGTGTAGTAGTTGTGTAGTGGTGTAGTAGCTGTGTAGTGGTGTAGTAGCGGTGTAGTGGTGTAGTAGAGGTGTAGTAGCGATGTAGTAGCTGTGTAGTGGTGTAGTAGCTGTGTAGTGATGTAGTAGAGGTGTAGTAGCGGTGTAGTAGCTGTGTAGTGGTGTAGTAGCTGTGTAGTGGTGTAGTATCGGTGTAGTAGCGGTGTAGTGGTGTAGTAGGGGTGTAGTAGTGGTGTAGTAGCTGTGTAGTGATGTAGTAGAGGTGTAGTAGCTGTGTAGTAGCTGTGTAGTGGTGTAATAGCTGTGTAGTGGTGTAGTAGCGGTGTAGTGGTGTAGTAGCGGTTTAGTAGTGGTGTTGTAGCTGTGTAGTGGTGTAGTAGAGGTGTAGTAGCTGTGTAGTAGCTGTGTAGTGGTGTAATAGCTGTGTAGTGGTGTAGTAGCGGTGTAGTGGTGTAGTAGCGGTTTAGTAGTGGTGTAGTAGCTGTGTAGTGATGTAGTAGAGGTGTAGTAGCGGTGTAGTAGCTGTGTAGTGGTGTAGTAGAGGTGTAGTAGCGGTGTAGTAGCTGTGTAATGGTGTAGTAGCGGTGTAGTGGTGTAGTAGGGGTGTAGTAGCTGTGTAGTGGTGTAGTAGCGGTGTAGTGATGTAGTAGCGGTGTAGTGGTGTAGTAGGGGTGTAGTAGCGGTGTAGTGGTGTAGTAGCGGTGTAGTGGTGTAGTAGGGGTGTAGTAGCTGTGTAGTGGTGTAGTAGCGGTGTAGTGGTGTAGTAGGGGTGTAGTAGCGGTGTAGTGGTGTAGTAGCGGTGTAGTAGCTGTGTAGTGGTGTAGTAGCGGTGTAGTGGTGTAGTAGGGGTGTTGTAGTGGTGTAGTGGTGTAGTAGGGGTGTAGTAGCGGTGTAGTAGCAGTGTAGTAGCGGTAGTACCATTGCACAAGAATGCGCAATTTTAAAGCGTGCCATATTTGGTATCTATTTACTCGGCGTCACATCATCTTTTATATTTTACAAAAAAATTGGGGCAAATATTATGTTTTTTTTTTTGCATTAAAATTTGTTAAAATGTGTTTTTTCAAAAACGTTGTGGTTGAAAAATCGCTGCGCAAATACCGTGTGACATAACAAATTGCAGCAATCGCCATTTTATTCCCTAGCGTCTGTGCTACATATATAAAATGTTTGGGGGTTCTAAGTAATTTTGTAGCAATAAATACGAATTTAAACTTGTAAACAAAAAGTGCCAGAAAAGGCGGGGTCAGCAATTGGATAAAACACCCCATCCCCCCCCATGCTCGCGCGCAGAAGCGAACGCATACGTAAGTGGCGCCCGCATATGTAAGCGGTGTTCGCACCACACATGTGAGGTATCGCCGCGATCGTTGGAGCGAGAGCAATAATTCTATCACTAGATCTTCTCTGTAACTCAAATCTGGTAACCTGTAAAAATTAAAGCGTTGCCTGTGGAGATTTTGAAGTAGCGTAGCGAGCGTGCGCAATTTTAAAGCGCGAAGTGTTAGCTGTCTATTTACTCGGTGTAACATCAAAAATTGGGGTAAATATTGCGTTTTTTTAAATTGAAATGTATTGTATATTTCTATACATTGTATGCATCAAAGTGTAATTTTTTTTTTGCAAAGAAAAATTGCGTTTGAAAAATCGCTGCGCAAATTCCGTGTGAGATAAAAAAAATTGCATCAATCGCCATTTTATTCCCTAGGGTCTCTATAGAATATTTGGGGGGTTCTGATTGTTACATGTAGGAGAGAAATGGGAACCGGTTAACCCTTTGCGCTCCTTTGTCTGCCATGGCGGTCCGGTGTCTGACACCCCGACAAATGTTGCGCTCCCAGCCCCCGGCGGGGGGAGCGATCGTCTCTGGGAACGTCGACTGATCCGAGTGATCCTGACAGCCTCGGATGTGTGATGTCACCTGGGATTAGGATCTTTCTGCTTTCTGCATGACGGGAGGGAACAGGTCTCACCAGGCGTCGCCGCACACCCGTTCACTGCCAGAAGGAGGCGCCATTACCGTCCCCAGAAGCTGACGCCAGGCTCAGGCAGAGGCTGCTGCTAAAAATCACGGGGGCTCCATACAGCCTGCCTCATGGGGCCCCCCCCAGGCCAGAAGTGACTGAGGACATAGATTTATCAATCCCTTTCTCCGCAGCCTCAGCTGCACATATGAATGAATAGGAAGCGCTCTGATGCTTCCTGCTCATTCACAAACTGAAGCATAGTAAACACAGTTTGCTATGCTTCGCCGATGAATGGACACAGGAGTGATTTGTACCAATCACTCACTGTGTTCATTCAGGAAAGAAACGCCCAGTAAATGACATATTTACAGGCCCCTTGCCCCACTCTCCATCCTGAAACATCCCTGTGTGCCCGGGAGAGGAGGGAAGCCGGCAGCGCTGTGGCAGAAAGGGGCAAAGAGGAGCACAGAGGGAAGGGGCTCTTGTGGTAGAATCAATCCCTCTGTAGTGCAGCCAGGGGGAAGGGAGAGGAGGAGAAGCCGGCAGCGCTGCAGGGGGAGGCAGAAGAGGATCGGTATCTGCAATAAGGCAGTAAAGCCGGCCCTCCTGCTCAGCAGTTACCTGGGCGCCCCCCTTTGGAACTGATGGGTCCCAGGCCCAGTACAGGAGAGCTGCCTGTACTGCCTTATCAGTGAAATGCGTCAGTGTGCCCCCAGCAACCAATCACAAAGCAAGGTCCATAAAGACATGGATGAGCGAGTTTGGGGTGGAGGAACCTGGCTGGCCTGCACAGAGTCCTGACCTCAACCCCATAGAACACCATTGGGATGAATTAGAGCGGAGACTGCGAGCCAGGCCTTCTCATCCAACATCAGTGGCTGACCTCACAAATGCTCTTCTGGAAGAACGGTCAAACATTCCCATAGACACTCCTAAACCTTGTGGACGGCCTTCCCAGAAGAGGTGAAGCTGTTATAGCTGCAAATGGTGGGCCAACTCAGAACTGCCCGCTACAGACTAAGACTGGGATGCCATTAAAGTCCATGGTATTTAGTGGTATGTGGTGGTATTTGGAGGTATGTAGTGGTATATGGTGGTATGTAGTGGTATATGGTGGTATGTAGTGGTATGTAGTGGTATTTAGTGGTATGTAGTGGTATGTAGTGGTATATGGTGGTATGTAGTGGTATGTGGTGGTATTTGGTGGTATGTAGGGGTATTTGGAGGTATGTAGTGGCATTTGGTGGTATGTAGTGGTATTTAGTGGTATGTAGTGGTATGTAGTGGTATATGGTGGTATGTAGTGGTATATGGTGGTATGTAGTGGTATATGGTGGTATGTAGTGGCATTTGGTGGTATGTAGTGGTATTTAGTGGTATGTAGTGGTATGTAGTGGTATATGGTGGTATGTAGTGGTATGTAGTGGTATATGGTGGTATGTAGTGGTATATGGTGGTATGTAGTGGTATGTAGTGGTATATGGTGGTATGTAGTGGTATATGGTGGTATGTAGTGGTATGTAGTGGTATTTAGTGGTATATGGTGGTATGTAGTGGTATATGGTGGTATGTAGTGGTATGTAGTGGTATATGGTGGTATTTGGTGGTATTTGGTGGTACGTAGTGGTATATGGTGGCATGTAGTGGTATATGGTGGTATGTAGTGGTATATAGTGGTATATGGTGGTATGTAGTGGTATGAGGTGGTATGTAGTGGTATATGGTGGTATGTAGTGGTATGAGGTGGTATGTAGTGGTATATGGTGGTATGTAGTGGTATGTGGTGGTATGAGGTGGTATGTAGTGGTATATGGTGGTATGTAGTGGTATGTAGTGGTATATGGTGGTATGTAGTGGTATGTAGTGGCATTTGGTGGTATTTAGTGATATCTCGTGGTATTTATAGATATTTCTTGGCATTTAGCGGTCTCCGGGCTCTCAGGGAGCTGCGTGTGTTGGCACAGAGGAGCTGGCTCGGTACCAGGGGGGTGACTAAGCGGCACGGTGTCACGAAACGCGAGCGCGAGCTCTGCCACGACTATCTGGAGAGCTGTGAGTGGATTCAGGTGTCAGAAAACAAACGTTTGTGTTGGGCGAGGTGGAGAGGCGATATCAGCGGTCCTCTTATCACGACAGGTTGGTTACATTTCTCGGCGTTATCTTATCGCTCTTGTAGAACGAGTATTACACGCTCTCATTAATATACTCCACACATTTGTCATCTGGGGGCGCTGGCACTACATCCGATCAGGAAGAGGACCTGTCACCGAGGACGCTGGCACTACATCCGATCAGGAAGAGGACCTGTCACCGGGGACGCTGGCACTATATCCGATCAGGAAGAGGACCTGTCACCGAGGACGCTGGCACTATATCTGATCAGGAAGAGGACCTGTCACCGGGGACGTTGGCACTATATCCGATCAGGAAGAGGACCTGTCACCGAGGACGCTGGCACTACATCCGATCAGGAAGAGGACCTGTCACCGGGGACGCTGGCACTATATCCGATCAGGAAGAGGACCTGTCACCGAGGACGCTGGCACTATATCTGATCAGGAAGAGGACCTGTCACCGGGGACGTTGGCACTATATCCGATCAGGAAGAGGACCTGTCACCGAGGACGCTGGCACTACATCCGATCAGGAAGAGGACCTGTCACCGGGGACGCTGGCACTATATCCGATCAGGAAGAGGACCTGTCACCGAGGACGCTGGCACTACATCCGATCAGGAAGAGGACCTGTCACCGGGGACGCTGGCACTATATCTGATCAGGAAGAGGACCTGTCACCGAGGACGCTGGCACTACATCCGATCAGGAAGAGGACCTGTCACCGGGGACGCTGGCACTATATCCGATCAGGAAGAGGACCTGTCACCGAGGACGCCGGCACTATATCTGATCAGGAAGAGGACCTGTCACCGGGAACGCTGGCACTATATCTGATCAGGAAGAGGACCTGTCACCGGGGACGCTGGCACTATATCTGATCAGGAAGAGGACCTGTCACCGGGGACGCTGGCACTATATCTGATCAGGAAGAGGACCTGTCACCGGGGACGCTGGCACTATATCCGATCAGGAAGAGGACCTGTCACCGGGGACGCTGGCACTATATCCGATCAGGAAGAGGACCTGTCACCGGGGACGCTGGCACTATATCCGATCAGGAAGAGGACCTGTCACCGGGGACGCTGGCACTATATCCGATCAGGAAGAGGACCTGTCACCGGGG
>BLSH010088071.1:35736-49150 GCA_018402905.1 Glandirana rugosa
GGACTAGCCTACATCACGGTCGCGGGGGTCTACTGTTTACACACCTCATATAATTACTCTCGCACATTATGAGCAAGATGTTCTCGCTATTCTATTGCGGCTCTTTACATTGGTTGGACAGCACTATTCTCCTGGCGACTATAGCGGAGAGGTGGAGCGGGTTGTGTTTGCAAACAAAAGACTGTGGACTTAGGTGAGTGTCGAGAGAGCTGTGAGTGGATTCAGGTGTCAGAAAACAAACGTTTGTGTTGGGCGAGGTGGAGAGGCGATATCAGCGGTCCTCTTATCACGACAGGTTGGTTACATTTCTCGGCGTTATCTTATCGCTCTTGTAGAACGAGTATTACACGCTCTCATTAATATACTCCACACATTTGTCATCTGGGGGCGCTGGCACTACATCCGATCAGGAAGAGGACCTGTCACCGGGGACGCTGGCACTACATCCGATCAGGAAGAGGACCTGTCACCGGGGACGCTGGCACTATATCCGATCAGGAAGAGGACCTGTCACCGGGGACGCTGGCACTACATCCGATCAGGAAGAGGACCTGTCACCGGGGACGCTGGCACTATATCTGATCAGTAAGAGGACCTGTCACCGGGGACGCTGGCACTATATCCGATCAGGAAGAGGACCTGTCACCGAGGATGCTGGCACTACATCCGATCAGGAAGAGGACCTGTCACCGGGGACGCTGGCACTACATCCGATCAGGAAGAGGACCTGTCACCGAGGATGCTGGCACTACATCCGATCAGGAAGAGGACCTGTCACCGAGGATGCTGGCACTACATCCGATCAGGAAGAGGACCTGTCACATTCCTGGGATTCATCTGCTGCACCTTCAACATTTTGTTCCTTCGGTTTGACACGCATGTTGGAGGGAATTTCTTTCATTAGAAGAGGACTATTTATATATTTTTAAACTATTTTTCATTTCCATTCACCATATGAACTTGGGTGATAGTCGCTATTTTCACTTTTTTTTGTTTATTACCTATATGAATGTCAATATCGTTATATATTATCAATTTTTATATATTATCATTTTTTATATATTATCAATTTTTATATATTATCATTTTTTATATATTATCAATTTTTATATATTATCTTTTTTTATATATTATACTTTTTATATATTATCAATTTTTATATATTATAATTTTTTATATATTATCATTTTTATATATTATCAATTTTTATATACGATCAATTTTTATATATTATCATTTTTATATATTAGCATTTTTTATATATTATAATTTTTATATATTATCAATTTTTATATATTATCATTTTTTATATATTAGCATTTTTAGATATTATCAATTTTTATATATGATCATTTTTTATATATTAGCATTTTTAGATATTATCAATTTTTATATATTATCATTTTTTATATATTAGCATTTTTAGATATTATCGATTTTTATATATTATCATTTTTTATATATTAGCATTTTTAGATATTATCAATTTTTATATATTATCATTTTTTATATATTAGCATTTTTAGATATTATCAATTTTTATATATTATCATTTTTTATATATTATCAATTTTTATATATTATCATTTTTTATATATTAGCATTTTTAGATATTATCATTTTTTAAAATATATTATCATTTTTATATATTATCATTTTTATATATTATCATTTTTATACATTAATCATTTTTATAAATTATCGCTTTTTTTATATATTATCATTTTTATATAATTTAATTTTTTATATATTATCATTTTTTAGATATTATCAATTTTTATATATTATCATTGTTTTATATATTATCATTTTGATTTTGTGATTACACTTCACTTGGGTATTTACAATTCATATTGTTTATATTTATAGAATTATTTTTATTTATGGTTGGCGCGATGGCACGATTGTTTACCTTTCTTATTTTTTAGTTGTCCGCTGTGGTGCCAGCTGCTGCCCAATAGAACGTGGGCGCGGTTTATATTTATAATTCATATAATTGGACTCGTGCCGGGCGGATCCAGCAAACTCCTCACACCGGACTCAATTCACAAAGCTTCACACAGGGCTGAGGATATTTCTATGTGTCAGTTATTTTTAAATCTGATTTGGCCCTCAACTGAAAATAACTGACACTGAAACTGAAAATAAAAATAAAAACGAAAAGAAGCTTTGTTTCCGTATCCAATCAGTACTGAGACGTGATTCGTTCAACGCCCAATGCACAACTGTACCCACCTCAAACTAGCAGGATTAAGCCTCTGTGCATGCAGTACCGCATGTGGCCAGAGGTGCGGGGGCGCTGGGGAGCCTCGGATACCCTCGGAAGCAATCCACACCACTGGCCACATACGGTATTGCATAGACCAGGCGCGCCCGGACCTCTGGCCACATACGGTACTGCATACACCAGGCGCCCCCGCACCTCTGGCCACATACGGTATTGCATACACCAGGCGCCCCGGACCTCTGGCCACATACGGTATTGCATAAACCAGGCGCCCCTGGACCTTTGGACACATACAGTACTGCATACACCAGGCGCCCCCGGACCTCTGGCCACATACGGTACTGCATACACCAGCGCCCTCGCACCTCTGGCCACATACAGTACTGCATACACCAGCGCCCTCGCACCTCTTGCCACATACGGTATTGCATACACCAGGCGCCCCGGACCTCTGGCCACATACAGTATTGCATACACCAGGCGCCCCCCGGACCTCTGGCCACATACGGTATTGCATACATTAAGCGCCCCCGGACCTCTGACCACATACAGTACTGCATACACCAGGCACCCCCGGACCTCTGGCCACACACAGTACTGCATACACCAGCACCCCCGGACCTCTGACCACATACAGTACTGCATACACCCGCGCCCTCGCACCTCTGGCCACATACAGTACTGCATACACCAGCGCCCCCGCACCTCAGGCCACATACGGTATTGCATACACCAGGCGTCCCCGGACCTCTGGCCACATAGGGTACTGCATTGACAAGCAGTCATTGTGGAACGGATTATCTGAGTTTCCATCGTTTCCTATGGGGAAATTTGCCTTGATATCCGAGTGATTCGGATTACAAGCATTCTCCTGGAATGGATTATCCTTGTAATCCGAGGTTATTGGGAGGAGACTCCATCCAGATCCATTTGCTGTTCCAGATTTTCTTGTTTGGGATGTGATGTCCAAATTCTCCCTCCAGAAGACAATGCAATCAGCGTGTCTGCTGAACAATTGTTAAATAAAAAGCCCTGTAACTGTTGCTGTGCGCTGATCCTGGGAGAGATTTTCGATCAGTCATGGTGGAGTGATAGAGAGGAATGGGAATGCACAGTCACTGTGTGCCGAATGAGTAACACCGGGAAAGGACCTCAGACCAGGAGAGGAAAGTTCAATACTAAACTTAGAAAGTATTATCTCACTAAAGGGGTAGTTGTTGCTTGCAATAGACTTCCAGCAGAGATAACCTGATCACTGGGGGAGGGGAGACTAAGAAAATGCCTCCTCCTGCCCGCAACCGATGACATCATCTCAGCCTAGGCACAGTCACTGACTGGAGCTCATGGATGGCTTTTTAGTAATAAATGACTGCTGCTGTATATCCACTTGCTTGCCAAAATACATTGCGGTTTGCAAGCGGTGTATCGGGGTTATGGGTCGCGCCATCATAACCCCAGTATTTTTTTTTTTGGCAGTGGACTTTCTCATGAAAGTGGTCCAAGCAGCCAGTTAGCTGCTTTCAGAAGCAGTGGGAGGGGTCTCTGATTTTACCGGAAACGATCCGGCGGTGAACAGAGACCAGTTTGTCTCTGATCACCTCTATGATCTTGGAGGACTGGAGCAATGGTGTGACATCACTTCCCGTCCAGGATGGCAGTAACAATTTTTTTTCTTTAAAGCAAAAGATAAAAAAAAAAAATCTTTGTTTCTAAAGGTAGAGGAGAGATTTGGGGTCTTATAGATGTCTCCATAAAGAGGACCGGTCACCCCTTATTCCTATTACATGAGATGTCTCCATAAAGAGGACCGGTCACACCTTATTCCTATTACATGAGATGTCTCCATAAAGAGGACCGGTCACACCTTATTCCTATTACATGGGATGTCTCCATAAAGAGGACCGGTCACCCCTTATTCCTATTACATGGGATCTCTCCATAAAGAGGACCGGTCACCCTTTATTCCTATTACATGGGATCTCTCCATAAAGAGGACGGTCACCCCTTATTCCTATTACATGGGATGTCTCCATAAAGAGGACCGGTCATCCCTTATTCCTATTACATGAGATGTCTCCATAAAGAGGACCGGTCACCCCTTATTCCTATTACATGGGATCTCTCCATAAAGAGGACCGGTCACCCCTTATTCCTATTACATGGGATCTCTCCATAAAGAGGACCGGTCATCCCTTATTCCTATTACATGGGATGTCTCCATAAAGAGGACCGGTCATCCCTTATTCCTATTACAGTTTGCCCTGTTTGTTTGTTTTTTCTCTTGTGTTTCCTGACGTCCACTACCAGGGAGGGGATCCTCCCACCAGGAACTTTAAAGAGACTTCAAGACTTTCTATTTCCATTAATCTTCTGTTCTGCTGTGGGTCTATAACCTCTCATTGGCAGGTTCAAGAATGTTACAAAGTTTGCTATGCCCGATTAGGAGGCTCATAACCCCCTCCTGATAGGTTGTTCCTTTAGATAGTTGTGTTCCTCTTCTCTTAGGATCCCAGATGGTCCGGCTGTCCATCTACAGTTGTCGAGAGTCAAGATCCTCACAATTATTGCTAACTAGGCGGGTGGAGGGCTTCCCTTTAGGGGGAGGTGCTCCGGCCCAGGATGTGTACAGCAAGCTGCAGGTAGATGCAGGGATTGTAGATAGGAAATGTCATAAATTGTATATTGTAAATACTGCAAAAATGGAGATATATATTTTTTTTATACTTATTTATTCATGTTCAGTTTTGTATGTCCCCCTCCAAGTTTTCTCCCTTTTCCCCTCCATTTTATGGGTGGCACAGTGGTGTAGTGGGTAGCACTTTCACCTGTCAGCAAAAGGGTCGCTGGTTCGAATCCCAACCACAACACTACCTGCCTGGAGTTTGCATTTTCTCCCTGTGCCTGTGTGGGTTTCCTCCGGGTGCTCTGGTTTCCTCCCACACTCCATGCTGGTAGGTTAATTGGCTCCTGTCTAAATTGGCCCTAGTATATGAATGTGAGTTAGGGACTTTAGATTGTAAGCTCCATGAGCTATACAAGTACCTGAAATAAATAAAATAAATACATTTTCTTACTTTGGGATGCCCGGCTTCTGCTCAAAGAAGCTATTTTATTTTCAATTTCACCTGGGGACCAGCTGATGTTTAGGGGGGTGAGTGTAGCGCCCCCATAGTGTAGGCGCGTTTTTTCTAGCAGGTCTTTGGCTAGGAAAGGTAAATTTAGTCAGGCCTGACTGTAGTGTGCAGGCCTGGGTGTGTTGGTCTGGGCCGGGAGGAAAAGCTCAGGGAGGATTGGGTGGGCTAAACAGATGAGGTCACCAGAACCTCCCTCTCTGTAAGCAGACACTCTGGGCAGAAAGCTGGGAGATAGGTGGAGCCATCTGGAATATTCTGGGGAGCCCTGACCAATCCCCATGCAGGGTTGGCAGGGGGCAGGCCTCCTTAAATACTGAGAGCCAGCCCAATCTGGGAGGAGTAGTGTCGGGTGGAAGTCTGGAGATGTAGCAGAGGGGCTGTGGAGCAGGCCCCTACCCGGGAGGCTGCCTAGGATTGCCACCTGTCCAGAATTCACCCGGACAGTTCAGGTCTGGACCCATGCGTCCGGGTTTCAGACCTCCTGAAACCCGGACACATTATTCAGACCAGATTATGGTTTCCCAGCAGGGTTGCTGGCTGCAGTTGTGTAAGCCGAGAATGCCTGTTACACTCTCTTTCTCACTGGCCAAAGCCAGCACTGACAATCCCCCCAGAGAGTGCAGAGGACAGAGGGCAGAGCACAGAGAGCAGAGCACAGAGCGCAAAGCACAGAGGGCAGAGCACAGAGGGCAGAGGTCAGAGCACGGAGAGCAGGGTACAGAGGGCAGAGTGCAGAGCACAGAGCACAGATCGCAGAAGACAGAGCACAGAGGGCAGAGCACAGAGGGAACAGCGCAGATTGCAGAAGACAGAGCACAGAGAGCAGAGGGCAGAGCACAGAGGGCAGAGCGCAGATCGCAGAAGGCAGAGCACAGAGGGCAGAGGGCAAAGCACAGAGGGAAGAGCACAGATGGCAGAGCACAGAAGCGAGAGCACAGAGGGCAGAGCGCAGAGCACAGAGAGCAGGGCACAGAGGGAAGATCGCAGAGGGCAGAGCGCAGATTGCAGAAGACAGAGCACAGAGGGCAGAGGGCAGAGCACAGAGCGCAAAGCACAGAGGGCAGAGTACAGAGGGCAGAGCGCAGATCACAGAAGGCAGAGAACAGAGGGCAGAGAGCAGAGCGCAAAGCACAGAGGGCAGAGCATAGAGCACAGAGGGCAGAGGACAGAGCACAGAGAGCAGGGTACAGAGGGCAGAGCACAGATCGCAGAAAACAGAGCACAAAGGGCAGAGCACAGAGGGAAGAGTGCAGATCACAGAAGACAGAGGGCAGAGGGCAGAGCGCAGATCGCAGAAGGCAGAGCACAGAGGGCAGAGCGCAGATTGCAGAAGACAGAGCACAGAGGGCAGAGTACAGAGGGCAGAGCGCAGATCACAGAAGGCAGAGAACAGAGGGCAGAGCACAGAGAGCAGAGCACAGAGCGCAAAGCACAGAGGGCAGAGCATAGAGCACAGAGGGCAGAGGACAGAGCACAGCGAGCAGGGTACAGAGGGCAGAGCACAGATCGCAGAAGACAGAGCACAGAGGGCAGAGCATAGAGGGAAGAGTGCAGATCACAGAAGACAGAGCACAGAGGGCAGAGCGCAGATCGCAGAAGGCAGAGCACAGAGGGCAAAGAACAGAGGGCAGAGCACAGAGGGAAGAGCACAGATGGCAGAGCAGAGAAGCCAGGGCACAGAGGGCAGAGCACAAAGGGCAGGGCACAGAGGGCAGAGCGCAGAGCACAGAGGGCAGAGCGCAAATAACAGAAGGCAGAGCACAGAGGGCAGAGCACAGAGGGCAGAGCACAGAGAGCAGAGCGCAAAGCACGGAGGGCAGAGCATAGAGGGCAGATGACAGAGCACAGAGAGCAGGGTACAGAGGGCAGAGCACAGATCGCAGAAGACAGAGCAAAGAGGGCAGAGCACAGAGGGAAGAGCGCAGATCACAGAAGACAGAGCACAGAGAGCAGAGCACAGAGGGCAGAGCGCAGAGGGCAGAGCGCAGATCGCAGAAGGCAGAGCACTAAGGGCAGAGGGCAAATCACAGAGGGCAGAGCACAGATGGAAGAGCACAGAAGCCAGAGCAAAGAGGGCAGAGCACAGAGCGCAGAGTACAGAGGGCAGGGCACAGAGGGCAGATCGCAGAGCACCGAGGGCAGATCGCAGAAGACAGAGCACAGAGGGCAGAGCACAGATTGCAGAAGACAGAGCACAGAGGGCAGAGCACAGAGCGCAGATCACAGAAGGCAGAGCACAGAGGGCAGAGCACAGAGCGCAGATCACAGAAGGCAGAGCACAGAGGGCAGAGCACAGAGCGCAGATCGCAGAAGACAGAGGGCAGAGTGCAGATTGCAGAAGACAGAGCACAGATGGCAGAGTACAGAGGGCAGAGCACAGAGCACAGATCGCAGAAGGCAGAGCACAGAGGGCAGAGCACAGAGCGCAGATCACAGAGGGCAGAGCACAGAGCGCAGATCACAGATGGCAGAGTACAGAGGGCAGAGCACAGAGCACAGATCGCAGAAGGCAGAGCACAGAGGGCAGAGCACAGAGCGCAGATAACAGAGGGCAGAGCACAGAGGGCAGAGCACAGAGCGCAGATCGCAGAAGGCAGAGCACAGAGGGCAGAGCACAGAGCGCAGATCACAGAAGGCAGAGCACAGAGGGCAGAGCACAGAGCGCAGATCGCAGAAGGCAGAGCACAGAGGGCAGAGCACAGAGCGCAGATCGCAGAAGGCAGAGCACAGAGGGCAGAGCACAGAGCGCAGATCACAGAGGGCAGAGCACAGAGCGGACTGAATGACGTCCAGGCCAGGATTACATCTTCATTTCAGATAATAAAACAGTTGAATACAAAACATCAGACAGTTCCTTGAAGTGGGTCACAAGTCTGGGATCTGACCCAACAGGCCTCGGTGGAGGAGCCATGACCCCGGCCTCGAACTCTCACACAGCAGCTTTGTCATGAGTGGGCGGGGCCTGGCAGAGCGTGCGCAAATATTGTCAAAGTTGGAACATCAAATATTAGTAGATAAGTGGAGCGCTAATCTGAAAATTGTTCTGATTAATATATCTGCACTCCAGAGAGGAGATCCCGGCCAAGACTGCGGCCATGCCAGGTAATTCACCTCAATCACCATGTCAGCGCCCGCCCTCTCCTCTCCCCTCCTACTGACAGAACAAATTATTTGTGATGGAAATTGAACGATGAGTCGGTGGCAGAAATTAATAATAAATCTGGTGATTCAAAGAGAAAGCTGAAAAATTATGAAATAGTTCACAAGATAAAAAATGATACTTTGGAGATTTTCAGTAATTGATACATACAGCCTGTGTACATTGAGGATACACCACTGACACCGCTGACACCACTGATACCACTGACACCGCTGACACCGCTGACACCGCTGACACCACTGATACCACTGACACCGCTGACACTGCTGACACCACTGATACCACTGACACCGCTGACACCACTGATACCACTGACACCGCTGACACTGCTGACACCACTGATACCACTGACACCGCTGACACCACTGATACCACTGACACCGCTGACACCACTGATACCACTGACACCGCTGACACTGCTGACACCACTGATACCACTGACACCGCTGACACCACTGACACCGCTGACACCACTGATACCACTGACACCGCTGACACTGCTGACAACGCTGACACCACTGATACCACTGACACCGCTGACACTGCTGACACCACTGATACCACTGACACCGCTGACACCACTGATACCACTGACACCGCTGACACTGCTGACACCACTGATACCACTGACACCGCTGACACTGCTGACACCACTGATACCACTGACACCGCTGACACCACTGACACCGCTGACACCACTGATACCACTGACACCGCTGACACTGCTGACAACGCTGACACCGCTGACACCACTGACAACACTGACACCGCTGACACCACTGATACCACTGACACCGCTGACACTGCTGACACCGCTGACACCACTGACAACACTGACACCGCTGACACCACTGACACCGCTGACACCACTGATACCACTGACACCGCTGACATCACTGACAACACTGACACCGCTGACACCACTGACAACACTGACACCGCTGACACCACTGACACCGCTGACACCACTGATACCACTGACACTGCTGACAATGCTGACACCACTGACAACACTGACACTGAGATGAGAGGAGGGATGAGAGGAGGGATGAGTGGAGGGATGAGAGGAGGGATGAGAGGAGGGATGAGCGGAGGGATGAGAGGAGGGATGAGAGGAGGGATAAGAGGAGGGATGAGAGGAGGGATGAGCGGAGGGATGAGCGGAGGGATGAGAGGAGGGATGAGCGGAGGGATGAGAGGAGAGGTAAGAGGAGGGATGAGCGGAGGGATGAGAGGAGGGATAAGAGGAGGGATGAGAGGAAAGGTAAGAGGAGGGATGAGAGGAAAGGTAAGAGGAGGGATGAGAGGAGAGATGAGCGGAGGGCACATATATTGGGCACAGTGGGTGTACAGACCCAGGAACTCAGCACATGGATGGGGGAACCCCTCATAATGGGCACAGCGGGTGTACAGGACCGGGAACTCAGCACATGGATGGGGGAACCCCTCATAATGGGCACAGCGGGTGCACAGGCCCAGGAACTCAGCACATGGATGGGGGAACCCCTCATAATGGGCACAGCGGGTGTACAGACCCGGGAACTCAGCACATGGATGGGGGAACCCCTCATAATGGGCACAGCGGGTGCACAGACCCGGGAACTCAGCACATGGATGGGGGAACCCCTCATAATGGGCACAGTGGGTGCACAGACCCAGGAACTCAGCACAGGGATGGGGGAACCCCTCATAATGGAGATATATTTCTGCACTATTTAGAATTTTCCTCAATTTGGTTTTTGTAATCAGATTTTTCATTTTCCATTGTTGTACATTTCTGGGAGAAGTTGGGTGGTCGGTGTTGCTTTATGGCGCTGTCAGGAGAGGCGAAGTCTCTGCACAGTCATCAGAGTGTCAGCTTCTATGTCCACCGATATTCATTTGTAGCGAAGTTTTCTAATCTTGTGTTTCTTGTGTTTTTCTGAGCCCCCCATAGTTTGATTTTCTGGTGATGCTGCCAGAAGATCGGTTAATATTTTCCCACTTCCTGATGCAGGGTGACTACACGGGAAATTGCACAGCGGCGTTGTCACCCTGAGGGCAGGGGAGTCCTCCGAGGATTTGTGGTTTTAAAATGAGAGAAACAAAATGAAATGATTTTCAAGTTACAGAAACTGTTTGTTTTTTTGTTTTTGGAAAATAAAAGCTGAAACCAAATGAATAAAATCTGATTGTTGTTATTTGGTTTCTCTCAACCGCTGGAACTCTCACTGCCGCAGGACAGCTTGGCCAGGAAGTGGAAAATGCAGGGGTCTAATGGCAGGATCCACAGACCATAAAACTATGTTACAGTCCCCCTATGGCCATCAGAAAATACAAACATTTCTCTGTTAATGCTACTGACAGACTGAATGATATTCTGTATATCACATGTCAACCACAAGACCCGCCAGGCCATTTCATGTGGCCCTTGCGCCCAGGGGGAGGGGTGGAAGTGAAATGTGGACAGCCTTTGAAATACAGCTGAACCCTGCACAATGTGCATAGCGCTCTCCTGAACTCTGCACTCTGTACGTAACGCACTCCTGAACTCTGCACTCTGTACGTAACGCACTCCTGAACTCTGCACTCTGTACGTAACGCACTCCTGAACTCTGCACTCTGTATGTAGCGCACCCCTGAACTCTGCACTCTGTATGTAGCGCACCCCTGAACTCTGCACTCTGTATGTAGTGCACTCCTGAACTCTGCACTCTGTACGTAACGCAGTCTGAGTGCTAAACGCTGCACTCTGTACATAGCGCACTCCTGAACTCTGCACTTTGTACGTAACGCACTCCTGAACTCTGCACTCTGTACTTAGCGCACTCCTGAACTCTGCACTTTGTACGTAGCGCACTCCTGAACTCTGCACTTTGTAGGTAGCGCACTCCTGAACTCTGGACTCTGTAAGTAGCGCACCCCTGAAATGGAACATCCGCACATAACGCACTCTTGGTATTTACTGCTCCTTTGGGATCCTTCCATGGTTTGTGCAATATGGCCACACCCACCATTTAATGTGGTTCGTTGGGGGATGGGGGGGGTGGGCGTGGTTGAGTCCTTGCATCCATTTTTTGAAGAAAAAAAGCCCTGGATAAATCTCTATAGTCTTACAGATACAACCGCCCCTTTAACAACGGCCATAATGCTGGTGCGGCCCACGATTAAATTGACTTTGACAGCCCTGATATATATATTTTGCCCAGAGTTACACCTTAGGAAACAATGTGGTGTTAGGTTCCCTATTTTACAGCAGCCCTGAAGTGAGGTCATAAAATGGGCGGAGCTAAGAAGGTATTGTGTATTATGACACATTTGAATTGTCTTGATAAATTCAGTATTAATAAATAGCTCCATATATACAGTATATATACCCTATGTATATTTGTATAGTGCCCTTTGTACTGCTCACAGTCTGATTACCTCATTCTGATGCACTTTGCAGAGATGACAGCAATTCCTGTTCCCTGCGACTTCCTGCGGCGAGGACGGCGACTTCCGCTGACTCCACAGATTGGGGCACGGGAAGTCACAGTAGGGTGACCCCGGACACAGATTCTCAGCCTCCAGTCACATATCACACGGCAGGCCGGGGACACCGCCAGCATGCGGCCTCTGTGAAGGCCAGGTGTTAGGAAGGCTCCCGCTGGCAGGTCAGGGGCCACACTACACAGGATAATGAGTGGTTATCTCATGTGATGAGGACACAGCAGTGGAAGATTCCAGATGGAATTCTGCAATCCATAAAATCAGGTTTTTCTGGAATTTCCCAGCCTGTAATGTCCGTGTGATATACAGAGAGAAGTCTCCATTCCGGGGGGCCCCCTCCTGTGCCCCCCACTTCCAATACAGTGGAGAAAATGCTGATTGGCTCCCCTGCAGATGGTGGGAGGTTCCCCCGCTTACATAGAAATGGGGGGTTCATCATTTTTATCATCGGTGATAGAGACAGAATATTAACCAAACACCCAGAGAGGTCACATGACACAAATGTTATAAATGGAGTTGCAGGTCAGTGAGTAAAATAAGTATTTGGTCCCCTTAGTAGTTGGTGGAGGTTTCCTTGTTGGCAGCGCAGAGGTCAGACGTTTCTTGTAGTTGGTGACCCCCAGGTTTGCAGACATCTCAGGAGGGATTTTTCTCCACTCTTCTTTACAGATCTTCTCTAAATCCTGAAGGTTTCTTGGCTGTCGATTGGACACTCAAAGTTTCAGCTCCCTCCATAAATTTTCTATAGGATTAAGGTCTGGAGACCGGCTAGGCCACTCCATGACCTTCATGTGCTTCTTCTTGAGCCACTCCTTTGTTGCCCTGGCGGTGTGTTTTGGGTCATTGTCATGCTGGAAGACCCATCCATGACGCATCTTCAGTGTTCTGGCTGAGGGAAGGAGGTTCCCATCCAAGATTTTACAATACATGGCCCCCGTCCATTGGCCCCTCAATACGGTAAAGTCAGCCTGGACCTTTAGCAGAGAAAAAGCCCTAAAGCATCACCACCTCCATGTGTGACTGTAGGGATTTCCCCCTCCATGTGTGACTGTAGGGATCTCCCCCTCCGTGTGTGACTGTAGGGATCTCCCCCTCCGTGTGTGACTGTAGGGATCTCCCCCTCCGTGTGTGACTGTAGGGATTTCCTCCTCCGTGTGTGACTGTAGGGATCTCCCCCTCCGTGTGTGACTGTAAGGATCTCCCCCTCCGTGTGTGACTGTAGGGATCTCCCCCTCCGTGTGTGACTGTAGAGATCTCCCCCTCCGTGTGTGACTGTAGAGATCTCCCCCTCCGTGTGTGACTGTAGGGATTTCCCCCTCCGTGTGTGACTGTAGGGATTTCCCCCTCCGTGTGTGACTGTAGGGATCTCCCCCTCCGTGTGTGACTGTAGGGATTTCCCCCTCCGTGTGTGACTGTAGGGAT
>BLSH010088071.1:66651-88574 GCA_018402905.1 Glandirana rugosa
TATATATATATATATATATACATACATACATACATACATACACACACACACACACACACACACACACACACACACACACACACACACACACACATACAGCATATTGAGTGTGCACTATATATCTGTACATCTATACCCATAATACCAACTATGTACCATTGTTTTAGAGCAGGCGGCCAGCTATCCATTGATAATGGCCGATCGGTCTTTATCCCAGGGAGCGAGAGGGGTCATCCTGCCACCGTCCGCTGCCCTTCTCCGGTTTCCCATCCCACCAGGAGACCGGCGCTCTGATCCGACACTTCTGGCCACTGTGTGGAGTCCCTGTGGAAGCCGGAATCGACTTCAATCGGGACTCCTTCGTACATTTCCGGAAGCAACGTCCCAACGTCACTTCTGGTTTACTCGGTTGCAAACGGCGCCAGTTTTAAAAAAATGACAATATTCAGAATACCCACTTTTGGCAATCTGAATACTGTGAAGTGTACAGGAGGGATAGGGGGTCATTTAGACCCACCATCCCTTCATAAAGAGTACTTGTCACCATATATTACTATCACAAGAGATGTTTACATTCCTTGTGATAGCAATAAAAGTGATCAGCTTTTTTTTTAAACAAAGTGTTAAAAAAATAAAATAAAATAAATAAAACATGTAAAAAAAAACAATTAACGTGCCACCATAACCTCGAGCTTGCGCAGCAAAGAAAACGCATACGTAAGTCACACCCTCATATGAAAACAGTGTTCAAACCACACATGTGAGGTATCGCCACGATCGCCAGAGTGTGTGCAGTCATTCTAGCAAAAGACCTTCTCTGTACCTCTAACCTGGTAACTGTTAACATTTTTTAAAATGTAGCCTATGGAGATTTTTTAAGTACCAGAGTTTGTCGCCATTCCGCAAGTGTACGCAATTTTCAGCCATAACATGTATGGTATCTATTTACTCAGCGTAACATTCTCTTTCACAATATACAAAAAATTGGGCTAACTTTACTGTTGTCTTATTTTTAACTAAAAAAAGCGATTTTTTTTTTTTTCCCCCAAAAAATTGCGATTGAAAGACCGCTGCGCAAATACCTTGTAAGAAATAGTATTGCAACGATCTCCATTTTATTCTCTATGTAATGTTTGGGGGTTGTAAGTAATTTTCTAGGAAAAAAAGATTTTAACTTGTAAACAAGTGTAAAAAAGGGCTCTGGGGCTTAAGTGGTTAAACTAATTTACAACATCAGGCCCAGTTCCTCCGTCCAACAAGAGTAACTGCAAGGGGTTACAGTGTTCTGGCACCGCCAGCATCCAAGGCCCAATTTTTCGCCACCTGTTTGACTGGGGGATTTTATCACAATTGGGGGATTTTATCACAATTTAACTAATTTATAACAGCAGGGCCCACGCCAAAATTAAAAATAAAATGATGTGGGGTTCCCCCCCCCAAGCTCCAAACCAGGCCCCAGGTGTCTGGTATGGAATTTAAGGGGAACCCCGCACCAAAATGTAAACAAAAAAATTATGTGGGGTCCCCCCAAAATCGAAACCAGACCCTTATCCGAGCAAGCAGCCCTGGCATGGCAGGAGGGGGTGGGGACAAGCGAGCGCCCCCACCCCCCAAACCATACCAGGCCACATGCCCTCAACATGGGGAGAATACTTTGAGGTCACCCGAAAGCACCTTGTCCCCATGTTGATGGGGAGAAGGTCCTCATCCCCACAACCCTGGTCGGTGGTTGTGGGGTTTTGCAGGCAGGGGGCTTATCGGGATCTGGAAGCCCCCTTTAATAAGGGTGCCCCCAGATCCTGACCCCCCATGTGAATAGGTATGGGGTACAATGTACCCCTACCCATTCACCAAAAAAGGAGTGTAGTGTAAAAAAAAAAAAAAAAACAAGAGGCAGTTTTTGACAAGTCCTTTATTTTGTAAAATAGCTCTTTTCTTCTTTATTCTTTCTTCCTCCATCTTCTCCTGGCCCGGTCCTTCTTCTGGTCTTCGGCTTCTTTTAGTCTTCTTGCTTCCTCTCTTTGTTTTTAATCTTCATCATCTTCTTCTTCCTTCTTCTTTCACCGCCGCCGCTCTCTCTGCTGCTGCAGTCCGGCCCCTGTGCGTCTCCCAGAATGGGCGGTCTTCACAATGACAGTACTTTTATAAGAAGAGGTGGGGCCATCCAGTGATGTAACTGAGTGGACCCGCCCCCTTCTGACATCATGCGATGTCAGAGGGGGTGGGTCACCCATTTACGTCACTGGGTGGCCCCGCCCATTCTGGGAGACGTGCAGGTAGCCGGACTGCAGCAGCGGGGAGAGCGGCGGTGGTGGAAGAAGAATATGAAGATTGAAAATGAAGAGAGGAAGCAAGAAGATTAAAAGAAGAAGCAGAAGACAAGAAGGACCGGGCCAGAAGAAAGAAGAAAGGAGCTATGTTACAAAATAAAGGACTTGTCAAAAACTGCCTCTTGTTTTTTTTTTTTTCACTACACTCCTTTTTTGGTGAATGGGTAGGGGTACAATGTTCCCCAAACCTATTCACATGGGAGGGGCAGGATCTGGGGGCCCCCTTATTAAAGGGGGCTTCCAGATTCCGATAAGCTCCCCCACCTGCAGACCCCCACAAGCACTGGCCAGGCTTGTGGGGAAGAGGCTCTTGTCCCCATCAGCATGGGGACAAGGTGCTTTGAGGTGGTGGGGCAGAGCCCCCCCTTCCTAACCGGCCAAGGCTGCATGCTCAGATAAGGGTCTGGTTTGGATTTTAGGGGGAACCCCGTGTCCATTTTTTTTAAATTCAGCGCGGGGTTCCCCTTAATATCCAAACCAGACCTGTAGAGCCTGGTTTGGACTGGGGGGGACCCCACGCACTTTCTTTCAGCGATTTTTTTTTTTTTTTTTTTTTTTTTGTATATTGCCGGGAAAACAATTTTTCCTATGGAAATGTCATTTTGCTCTGGCTATGTTCTACACCTCACAGAGATGCGCCCTTTTACACAAAGACTAAGGACACCCCCAGGCACAATATTTAAAGGATTTTTTCTTTCACTTTAAGCATTATTAAAATCACTGCTCCTGAAAAAACTATTGTTTTAAATACTTTTTTCTCATTGATACATGTCCCCTAGGGCAGGACTCAGGTCCCTATACACTTTTCAGTGCAATAACATTGCATATAAGCCTTTAAAATTAGCACTTTTGATTTTTCATGTTCAGGTCTCATAGACTTTAATGGTGTTCGGACGTTCGCCCTGAACTTTTTGTCTGTTCACATGTTCTGGTGCGAATCGAACGGGGGGGTGTTCGGCCCATCCCTAGTCATAATGTGCACATCGTGTTCATATGTATTCCAGACTTATATTGCTGTAAATGCCATTCTATGTACAAATGTATATGAACAACCGTATTTGTACAATTCCTTTGATTGTATATTGATGGGAAAAAAATTTAAATAAATGAAATTTACCCTTTAACCACTTCAATACTGGGCACTTAAACCCCCTTCCTTCCCGCAAAATTTTCAGCTTTCAGCGCTGTTGTAGTTTGAATGACAATTGCGCGGTCATGCGACACTGCACCCATATGAAATTTTTAACATTTTTTTTACACATATAGAGCTTTCTTTTGGTGGTATTTAATCACCCCTGGGTTTTTTATTTTTTGCGCCATAGATTAAAAAAAGACTGAACATTTTAAAAAACAATGCATTTTTCTTCGTTTCTGTTATAAAATTTTGCAAATAAGTAATTTTTCTTCATAAATTCTGAACAAAAATTATACTGCTACATTTCTTTGGTAAAAATAACCCAAATCTGAGTTTATTTGGCGTTGGTGGACAGACAGATGTGATGGGGACTGTGAAAGATGTGACGGGGACATACAGATGTTTTGTGTATGGTGACAGATGTGACGGGGACAGACAGATGTTTGGGGACTGTGACAGATGTTTTGGGAACATACAGATGTTTGGGGACTGTGACAGATGTTTTGTGTATGGTGACAGATGTGATTGGGGACATACAGATGTTTTGGGGACACTTGTGTGTATGGGGACAGGGGTATCAGTGTGCTTTTTGCAGTGTGTGGAGGGCGATCTGTGACAGCTTTCTGCATGAAATCATCATCATGCAGAGAGCTGTCATATTGCTGCAGATTCCCCCCCCCCCCCGCACTGAGCTCTCACTGAGCTTGGCGGGGGGAGAACTGTCACAGAGACGTTTACAATGTGACGGCTGTGATTGGACACAGCCGTCACATGATCGGGAGGGCCAGTCACTGCGTCCGTATCCCGATCTCTCCTCAGCTGGATCCTGTGATCATAATGATCACAGGATCCAGGCGCAGCGAACTGCGTAGCCACGCTGCGAGCTCCCGTTCTGCAGGACGTGTATACACGTCCTGTCAGAACGGGGAAACTCCCACCCGGCCGTATATATACAGTGGCCGGGTGGGAGGTGGTTAAAAAAAAAAGTATATAACTAGAGTTGAGCGGACACCTGGATGTTTGGGTTCGGCCGAACTTCATGAAAAGTTCGGGTTCGACACTGAACTTGACCCGAACTTGACCCCAGACCCCGAACCCCATTGAAGTCAATGGTGACCCGAACTTTTGGGCACCAAAATGGCTCTGAAAAAGTCCTGGAAAGGGCTAGAGGGCTGCAAAAGGAAGCAAAATGGGGGTAAGAGTAGGACAAGTGTCCTGCAAACAAATGTGGATAGGGACAGAACTTAAAATCACATAAAAAAAAAAAAAAATTGGAGGAGGAGGTGGATGTGGAGTAGGAGCCTAGAGGTTGAGGAGGCGGTGACTGTGGCGGTGTAGGTGGAAGTGGCGGAGGAGGAGGTAGCCAACACTGTTTTAAGTTTGTTTGTTTTTTTTTTTTTTCTAATTGGGGTAGCCCTCAAAATATTGAGACATATTAAAAAAAAACAAGTATACCAATGGCTGTGTGAGGCCGGTCTAAATGTCTATTCTGCACAAGGTACAGACAAGTCTTGTGGGATCCATGCCTGGTTCATTTTAATAAACGTTAGCTTGTCCACGTTGGCTGTGGACAGGTGGCTGCGCTTGTTTGTGATAACGACCCCCTGCCATGCTAAACACACGTTCAGACAATACACTGGCTGCAGGGCAGGCCAGCACCTCCAAGGCATAAAGGAAAAGCTCAGGCCATGTGCCCAATTTGGAGACCCAGAAGTTGAATGGGGCAGACCCATCAGTCAGTACATGTAGGCGTGTGCACACATACTGTTCCACCATGTTGCTGAAATGCTGCCTCCTGCTAAGACGTTGCCTATCAGCTGGTGGTGCTGTTTGTTGTGGCGGGAAGCTGACAAAGCTTTTCCACATTTTGGCCATGCTAACCCTGCCTTCTGGAGGTGCTGGGGGTGCCACAGCTGCGTTGGTGACCTCTTCCTCCTCCTCTGCCTTGGCCTATGCTTCCACTGAGCCCCCCAGTGTCATTTGGGAATGCCTTCAGCAGCGCATCTACCAGCGTTCTCTTGTAGTCGCGCATCTTCCGATCACGCTCCAGTGAGGGAATTAAGGACGGCACGTTGTCCTTGTAACGGGGATCCAGCAGGGTGGCCACCCAGTAATCAGCACAAGTTAAAATGTGGGCAACTCGGCTGTCATTGAGCAGGCACTGCCGCATGTAGTCGCTCATGTGTGCCAGGCTGCCCAGAGGCAAAGATAAGCTGTCCTCTATGGGAGGTGTATCATCTGTGTCCTCCGCATCCCCCCAGCCACGCTCCAGTGATACCCACGAGCTACGTTGGGTACCACCCTGCTGTGAACACGGTTCCTCCTCATCATCATCCTCGTCCTCCTCATCCTCCAGAACTGTGCCCTGGCTTGAAAATGTTTTATCTGGACTATGCTGGTGCAGGAACCCACCCTCCGAACCACTTGTGAATGACTGGCCTGATAACAGTGGAAATGATCCCTCTTCCTCCTCCTCCTTCCTCCTGTGCCACATCCTCTTCCATCATCGCCCGAAGTGCTTTTTCAAGGAGACATAGAAGTGGGATAGTAACGCTGAGAACAGCGTCATCGGCACTGGCCATGTTGGTCGAGTACTCGAAACACCGCAATATGGTACACAAGTCTCGCATGGAGGCCCACTCGTTGGTGAAGTGGTGCTGTTCCGCACTGACCCGTGCGTGCTGCAGCTGAAACTCCACTATTGCCTGCTGCTGCTCGCACAGTCTCTCCAGCATGTGCAAGGTGGAGTTCCACCTTGTGGGCACGTTGCATAGGAGGTGGTGAGTGGGAAGGAAGAAGTTCCGCTGCAGCACAGACAGGCGAGCAGCAGCAGGGTGAGAACGCCAAAAGCGTGCACAGATGGGCCGCACTTTCTGCAGCTGTTCTGACATATCCGGGTAGTTTTTTTGAAATTTCTGCACCACCAAATTTATCACATGTGGTAGGCAAGGGATGTGCGTCAAACCGCCTAGGCCCAGAGCTTCTACGAGATTTTGCCCATCATCGCACACCACCAGGCCGGGCTTGAGGCTCAGTGGCAACAACCACTCATTGTCTGTTGTTCAATGCCTGTCCACAGCTGCTGCGCAGTGTGGGGTTTATCCCCCAAACATATCAGTTTTAAAACAGCCTGCTGTCGTTTCCCCCTGGATGTGCTGAAGTTGGTGGTGAAGGTGTTGCGCTGAGCGGATGAGGAGGTGGTAGAGGAGGGGGAAGCGGAGTAGGAGGAGGAGGCAACAGGAGGCAAAGAGAAATGCCCTGCAATCCTGGGTGTCGGAAGGACATGCGCCAAATGGCTAGCTGCCTCAGGCCCACCCGCCACTACATTTGCCCAGTGTGCAGTTAGCAAGATATAGCGTCCCTGCCCGTGCTTACTGGTCCACGTATCAGTGGTTATGTGGACCTTGCCACAGATGGCGTTGCGCAGTGCACACTTGATCTCGTCCCTGACTTGTTTGTGCAGGGGAGGGATGGCTTGCCTGGAAAAGTAGTGGCGGCTGGGAACCACGTACTGTTGGACAGACACTGCCATCAGGTTTTTAAAACTATCCGTGTCCACCAGACGGAATGACAGCATTTCAAAGGCCAGGAATTTTGAAATGCTGGCATTCAGGGCCAGGGATCACGGGTGGGTAGGGGGGTACTTCCTCTTTCTCTCCAGGGTTTGGGAGATGGACAGCTGTAAGCTTCCATGGGACCGTGTGGAAATGCTTTGGGACGGTGGCAGACATGGTGGCGTTGCTGTCACATAGTCTGTTTGTCATAGTCTGTATGTTTTAGAACATTTATGCCTCGCTTTAGGCTCTCATTGCACAGCGTGCAAACCACTCGTGTCTTGATGTCAGCACATTTTCTGAAGAACTGCCAAGCCGGGGAATGCCCTTGAGCTGCCTTTGGTGTGCTAGGTGCCTGGGTGCGATGGGTAGTAGCAGGCGTACTGTCTAGGGGACGAAGCTCCGCTTTTGCCTCCTGCTTCCTCTTTTGCTGTGCTGGTGCCTCTGTGTGACCACCACCTCTCCCTCCAAATTGCACACGTCACTCGCATGACCTTCATTCCATGTGGGGTCTAGGACCTCATCATCCTCCACATCATCTTCCACCCACCCTTCACCACTGCCCCCCTTGTCAGTCTGCACACTGTGGAAAGCCGAAGCAGTTGGCACCTGTGTTTCGTCGTCATCAGAGACGTGCTGCGGTGGTGTTTCCATGTCCTCATCCTGCAACAGAAGTGGTTGGGCATCGGTGCACTCAATGTCTTCCACTTCTGGGGCAGCGCTCTGTGGATGGCCCACGGAAAGCACACCAGCAGAGTCTTTAAAATCATAAGAGACTGCTACATGACTTGGGGCTCAGACTGCTTGGCTGATTTACAAGGGGCTGAGGTGAAAGACAGATGGGGTTCAGGTGCCAACTCTGAGCTTTCATCAAGGGACCGGGTGGGAGACAATGTGAAGGAACTGGAGACATTGTCAGCCATCCAATCTACTATTGCCTGTACTTGTTCTGGCCTCACCATTGGTTGAGCGCCATTCAGGACTACCATATAATGTTTAAGGTTCTGTGGGCTACTCGCACCTGAGGAAGGTGATTCACTTGTGCGTGTAGCTGGCACAAATCGACCATGTCCTCTCCTTGCAACAGGAACTTCCCCAACACCACCAACACCAGCAGCACCATGACCATGTCCCTTATTTGACGCTCTCCTCATTCTGGACGCAAATGTACTATGTAGCACTATTTGTTAATACTAAAAAAATTTAAATAAATTATTTTTTTTTTTTTTTTTAAAACCGCAACGTAGACGCACTTTTCATTTTTGTGCAAGAAATGCACCGCTCCCACCAACAGCAGGAACCTCTCCCTATAGCAGTATGAGATGATTTTAGAATAATAATCTATCCCTCACACCAGTGGGTACAGAACTTATGAAAGTACCCTTACTGATGGAATCTAGAGAATCATCAGTGGATAATGAAGAGTATGAAAATGAAGGATGGAACATACAAGTGAGTACACCCCTCACATTTTTGTAAATACTTTATTATATCTTGTCATGTGACAACACTGAAGACACTTTGCTAAAATGCAAAGTAAAGATGCAGGTACTTTTAAATAGTCTTGTAGGATCCAAATGTCATTATTGCACATGTGCGCTGTAATATGCTGTTTTGAACACTGAAGAAATTGCACTTTGCTTAAATGTAAAGTAGTGAGTGCACAGCTTGTATAACAGTGTAAATTTGCTGTCCCCTCAAAATAACTCAACACGCATCCATTAATGTCTAAACCGCTGGCAACAAAATGTGCACACCCCTAAGTGAAACTGTCCTAATTGGGCCCAAAGTGTCAATATTTTGTGTGGTCACCATTATTTTCCAGCACTGCCTTAACCCTCTTGGGCATGGAGTTCACCAAAGCTTCACAGGTTGCCACTGAAGTCTCTTCCACTCCTCCATGATGACATCGCAGAGCTGGTGGATGTTAGAGACCTTGCGCTCCTCCACCTTCTGATTGAGGATGCCCCACAGATGCTCAATAGGGTCTAGGTCTGGAGACATGCTTGGCCAGCCCATCACCTTTATCCTCAGCTTCTTTAGCAAGGCAGTGGTTGCCTTGGAGGTGTGTTTGGGGTCGTTATGTTGGAATACTGCCCTGCGGCCGAGTCTCTGAAGGGAGGGGATCATGCATTGCTTCAGTATGTCACAGTACATGTTGGCATTCTCCCCAGTTCCGGCAGCACTCATGCAGCCCCAGACCATGACACTCCCACCACCATGCTTGACTAGGCAAGACACACTTGTCTTTGTACTCCTCACCTGGTTGCCGCCACACACGCTTGACACCATCTAAACCAAATAAGTTTATCTTGATCTCATCGGACCACAGGGCATTGTTCCAGTGATTCATGTCCTTAGTCTGCTTGTCTTCAGCAAACTGTTTGTGAGCTTTCTTGTGCATCATCTTTAGAAGAAGCTTATAAATACAGATAAATTTGATGCAGTGTGCGGCGCATGGTCTGAGCACTGACAGACTGACCCCCCACCCCTTCAACCTCTGCAGCAATGCTGGCAGCACTCATACATCTGTTTCCCAAAGACAATCTCTGGCATTTTATCTCAATAGAATGCACTAGGCCAGTTGTTTCTTTATCTTTGCTATAACCTCTGGATATGACACTGAGCATGTGCACTCAACTTCTTTGATCGACCATGGTGAGGCCTGTCCTGAGTGGAACCTGTCCTGTTAAACCGCTGTATGGTCTTGGCCACCATGCTGCAGCTCAGTTTCAGGGTATTGGCAAAGTTCTTATAGCCTAGGCCATCTTTATGTAGAGCAACAATTCTTTTTTTTTTTTTTTTTCAGATCCTCAGAGAGTTCTTTGTCATGAGATGCCATGTTAAACTTCCAGTGACCAGTATGAGAGAGTGAGAGAGATAACACCAAATTTAACACACCTGCTCCCCATTCACACCTGACAAGTCACATGACACCGGGGAGGGAAAATTGCTAATTGGGCCCCATTTGGACATTCTCACATAGGGGTGTATTTACTTTTTTTTGCCAGCGCTTTAGATATTAATGGCTGTGTCTTGAGTTACTTTGAGGGGACAGCAAATTTACACTGTTATACAAGCTGTACACTCACTACTTTACATTGTAGCAAAGTGTAATTTCTTCAGTTTTGTCACATGAAAAGATAGAATAAAATATTTACAAGAATGTGAGGGTTGTACTCACTTTTGTGAGATACCGTAGAAGATCTTCATAGATCTCTAGGGAAGAGCAGAGGGAGAGGAGAGAATACAATACATAAAAACAGGAGGAGAACTATTATCCACCTAGGAGATCCTTTTGTTTTCAGAGAAATGGCATTAGAACTTATAAAAATAAGGCACTATCAAACCCAGCATGTGACTCCTAGAAGGAATCACTATGGGGATTTTTTCTTTTTTTTGCAGAGATTATGAGGAAAGACAACCCCCACCACCCCCATACATAAATTAAGGGAAATATGATTCCGACAGAGAGGATATGGATCCCCCAGCCCACCTGGGAGGCAGGAAAGGTATACAGCTCCCTGGAACCAAGGACTGGATAAAAATATAGGTAAAAGAGACCAAAAATATCGGACGGAGGGGAGGTTGGGACAGCAGAGTGGGGGCAGGTCCCAATGACAGGGCTTGGGAAGAAAGAAGCAAAGCAGAGGCAGGAGAGGGGGACGAAAAGAAAAAAGGAGAGAAGATTAGCAGATAGCAAGCAATTGTGCTGCAAGTGTGAAAATGACTTGCTAAGCTATTGCTAGACTTGCCAGGCTTCACAAGTTTGTTGTACAATTGCAACAAGTCTGCATTGCATGACTCTAGATCAGTGGTTCTCAACTCCGGTCCTCGGGACCCCACAACAGGCCAGGTTTGCAGGATAACTGAAATACATCACAGGTGATATCATTTGCTGCTCAGTGATTGCAGTATTCTAGTCTGTATCTCCCCAAGGTAATACTTAAGATCTGGCCTGTTGGTGGGTCCCGAGGACCGGAGTTGAGAACCACTGCTCTAGATCAACTTTCTTTGTTCTTTGCAAACATTCTCCAAGACCGCTGTAAGTCTGCTGCAACTGAACCAGAGTTCAGTTATGTTGTGCAATAGTCATCCCACCACAGGGGTCACTGTAGCTGAATTTTCATGCTGTAGACTTGCAAAGCTCTTGCTGTAGACTCACCACTGCAACTTAGCTCTTGCTGGAGACTTGCAACTCCAATTTGCTACAAATTGGAAAAGTGTCAACTAGAACTTGTGTTTCAAGTGCTCTGCAAGTGTACAGCTTGCCTGAGAAATGTGAAAGAGAGGGGAGATTTGTGGGACTTTATATGATGCCCTTGACATGTAGGTCAAAGGATGCCCCCATCCCTAATGCAAGAGCTGAGAGAAGGGTCTGCACTTTCATACCTCCCAACTGTCCCTGATTTCAAGGGACTGTCCCTGATTTGGAGCAATGTCCCTCTGTCCCTCATTGCTCTTCATTTGTCCCTCATTTTGGTCTGATGCATATTCCTATATATAAAATGCACTTTTTATCTTTTAAAAAGTTTTACAATGCTAAACCTTTCATCCAAGTTCTAAATTGCTGTATTTATACATTTAAAAGGCCGAATTAAAGGAATAGAATTGGTAAAAAAAGCATTTGTGGGTTTAACTAATACATTTTTTTTGTATAATTCTCCTTTAAGGGGGTGTGGCAGGGGGTGTGTCCTATGCCTACATACTTTTACTAATAGGTGTCCCTTGTTCTCATCTCAGAAAGTTGGGAGGTATGCACTTCATATGAGACGAACAATTTGGAAAGCACATGACCACTGAAGATCTATGTAAAACTTAGTATAATTTATTTTCCACGTATATCCATAAAAGTAACATACACAACAAATGTGAATGCAGACAACAATTCATACATGTACATACATCAAAGGACACAGTATATCACGGTAACTAGCAGCATATGAAATCCTTGAATCCTAGTTTGCATATTGTATTGCATGATTGAGGAATATTAAAATCAAAATCAAAATAATAACTTCAGTGTCTTAGTACAAATCTGACTTGTGGCATCAATCATCTCTAAACGTTTCGTGTTTAAGGTACCACTCATCAGGAGCAGATGCCAAAAAGGTGTCTGAAATGTATATAAATGAGGACTGGGTCAGACTAAGTCAAAGAGTGGAAAAAAGGGGGGGGGGGGGATGATAGGACATCCACCTATACTTATAAGCTGACCATGATAGTGGAGAGTGAAATCGAGTACTGCAAATGGGCTATGGGTATCGTCTGGCATGGGAGTTGAGGCGGTGCACATCGTGGCACAGCAACAGAGGGCATGAAAAGAAAAGGTTATGGCTGGGAAAGTAGTCCCCACCAGACAATCCAAAGTGATGTATATTGCATCACTCAGAAAAAAATCTGTGAATGAACGTGGGAATAAATGTATATAAAAGGATTATTATATTGGATGTCTGGTGAGGAAAAGTCCCTGAGTTTATCCAGAAAGTGATAAGAAGTGAGAAATAATAAATGATGTGGTGATGAGTGATCCCAAAGCAGAATAAAACACCAAAAAAGGAAAGAAACAATGAGCCAAAACAGCTGCCAGAATGGCAAATAAGAAAAGTGAAAAGAGGTGATAGAGGAAGAGTATGACACAGAGAAAGATACGAGAGACAAGAAAACTAGCAATGCCAATACCTTAGGTCACTGAGTGAAGGACCTATTCCAAAGAGTGCACAGTGTACCAGAGAGCTCAGACAAAGCAGTGAAAAATTCCTTCCTATAAGGGGGAGTATACCCCACTGTAGCCACTAATGGCTGCCAACTAGAGTTGAGCGGACACCTGGATGTTCGCGTTTGTCGGGTTCGGCCGAACTTCGGGAAAAAGTTTGAGTTTGGGACCGAACTTGACCTGAACTTTATCCCGAACCCCATTGAAGTCAAAGGGGACCCAAACTTTTGGGCACTAAAATGGCTCTAAAAAAGTCCTGGCAAGTGCTAGAGGGCTGCAAAATGAAGTAAAATGGGGGTAAGAGTAGAACAAGTGCCCTACAAAAAATGGGAATAGGGAAAATAAATTAAAATCAAATAAAAAAAAAAAAAAATGGGACCTGACCCTATAGGAGTAGGCGATGATTTTTGAACAATAATCTGTCCCTTACAGCAACAGCTGGAACCTGACCCCATAGGAGTAGGCAATGATTTTTGAACAATAATCTGTCCCTTACAGCAACAGTTGGAACCTGACCCTATAGGAGTAGGCAATGATTTTTGAACAATAATCTGTCCCTTAGAGCAACAGCTGGAACCTGACCCTATAGGAGTAGGTAGGCGATGATTTTTGAACGATAATCTGTCCCTTACAGCAACAGCTGGAACCTGACCCTATAGAACTAGGAGATGATTTTAGAACAATAATCTGTCTCTTAGAGCAACAGCTGGAACCTGACCCTATAGGAGTAGGCAATGATTTTTGAACAATAATCTGTCCCTTAGAGCAACAGCTGGAACCTGACCCTATAGGAGTAGGCAATGATTTTTGAACAATAATCTGTCCCTTACAGCAACAGCTGGAACCTGACCCTATAGAACTAGGAGATGATTCTAGAACAATAATCTGTCCCTCTAAGCAGTAGACTCTACCTAGTCCAGTCAGATCGTTCTGTAATGCAGGAGGAGATCTGCAATCTGTCACTCAAAGCAGCAGTAGGTGTAATCTCTAACTAGTCCAGAATCAGATGGTTCTGTAATGCAGGATTAGATGTTATAATCTCTGCAATCTGTCCCTCACAGCAGCTTTCTCTCTCTACACTAGTCAGAGTCTCAGAGAGCATGTGACTGCAGCACTAAGTGACTCCAGCTTATAAAGAGGCTGGGTCACATGATGCACTGGCCAATCACAGCCATGCCATTAGTAGGCATGGCTGTGATGGCTTCTAAGGGCAAACCAGTGAAACGCTTGTTGATTGCCCAGCTATTCAACATGCGTGATCAAATACCCGAACCCAGAACCCGAACCCAAACATTTTTTTTGAAATGTCTGGGTCCCGGACACCCCAAAGATCGGGTCCGCTCAACTCTACTGCCAACGTCACCCAGGCAAGTGAGTAGATGGAGGACCAGAGGTGTAACCAGAACCTTCTGGGCACCGGTGCAAGAAATTATGAAGTGCCCCCTGACCCCTGGCCAGGGCCCTTCCCTCTTCCCACTGATCCTGGGGCCCTTTACTCCATTTGTGGGTCCCTTTTTATTACGGTACTGCAGCGGGGCCCTTTCACAAGTTCTGCAGTGGGCCCCCTTTCTTCCATCTTCGGGCCTCCCCATGGTGGTGAAATGCCAGGGCCCGGTCACAATTGCAACCTTTGCAATCCTGATAGTTCCCTCACTAGTGTCCGTAGTTTTTCATTTTTATTTTAATTTAATAATTTTTTTATCATTTCATTTTATTTATCTTACCATTATATTTTAGCAATTTTTTTAGGAGCCCTGTTGTGGGGGGCTTTGGTGAGATATTAGGGATCTAAACAAACCTCAGCTCTCAATCTCCATCTGTGTAACCTCAGCTGCACAGAATGAATGGACAGGAATAGCTGTGCACCGAGCCTCCCATTCATTTAGAAACTGAAATATAGTAAAAACTGTTTACTATACTACAGTTATGAATGAAACAATTGGTACCAATCACTGACAAAGGAAGTAGCCGGTAAATTACAAATTTCCCATCTCTCCATCATGACACAACTTCTACAGCAGCTGATAGGAGAGAGGAGGGGGGGCAAGACAGCAGCTCTGTGGGGGGGGATCAGGGAAGCACACAGGGACCCTGGGAACAACAGAAGACAAGTAAACTGGATAGAGGAAAATGGAGGAGATTGGGACCTCTAAATACCGCCCCCGTCATCCCTCCTATTCAGGTGTACAAGGGAGCCTGGTTGCAATTGCAAACCCTAGCATTATGCATTGTGGTCACATCCGACAAAAATTTTGTGCAGCTTTTGTCATCCGAAATATCAGAATCGGCTGTTGAAAGCACCATACTAACCATTTGAAAATCAGAAGATCGTTCGTCGTATGAAAATTACCTTATGAATTTTGCATCGTGTGTACGGGGCTTTACAGTGCAACACTGCCACAAATTTGTGGCAAGTTATCCTTGCTATCTGGGTTAGGAGTTGATTTATTTAACCTCAATGGAGAAACATTTACAGAGGGAGAATTAAGAGTATTAGACCTAGGACTTAAATATGCACCGGATAGGGATATTGAAAAACTTAAAGTAGTGCAGGGAATGTACAGTCCACATATAAGCATACTGGTCTTAGAAACGGCTCCACATTTAATCCTAAAAGAGCAGGGAATGAGGTTTTAAAAAATGGTAGAGGAAGATATTAATAATCTTGAGGTGAATAGAAGTATAGATAAAAAGGCAATATGGAAGGCTATAAAGAAAACAGAAGAAAAGAAAAATGTAATAATCTGCCCAGCTGACAAAGGAGGGGGATTGGTTATTTTAAGAAAGCCAAAATGATGAGGAAGAGATAAGAAATCTGCTGGAGGTGGAAGGAGCATATATAATTTTGCCAGGAAACCCCAAGAGGGAGTTTGAAAAGAAGTTAAGAGCATTTGTAAACAAATGAAAAGAAAAGGGAAAATGATTTCTAGTACCAGATACATGAAAGACCTTGGTGATCTATTATGTACCTAAATTACACAAAAATACAAAAAAAAATAAATAAAAACCCTAGTAGGCCCATAATTAGTTGGGTGCAATATTTATTCACTCGTCTCGAGGAATACATAGATGGCTATCTGCAACCCTTGGTGATAAAGGTCAAATCTTACTTAACCACTTCAATAACTGGCACTTAGAACACTTCCCGCCCAGACCAATTTTCAGCTTTCAGTGCTATCACAATTTGAGTGACCATTACTCAGTCATGAGTTAAGGTAAAGGTATTGGCGCTGACCCAGCTCAATACATAAACAAAAATAAAATGATATGAACATATCACAACTATGAACAACCGTGGTGAACAAATAGTCCATACAATCTTCAATATGCAATAATAAACAAATCCATGCGATGTGAACCCAACACCATGTGAGATTATCTTCTAATCCAATAGATTCAGTGACAGTAGTCCACCAATGTGCAACATGGGTAAAGATGGCAACTCACCAGATATTTTGACCCCCTTTTTTACAGGATGGTCAAAGATTGCTTTTAGAAAACCATATGTTTCCACTTAAGGGTGCATGTCTTCTCCCCCTTGGACTCTGAATCCAGCTGAATTGGTGGGAATAACTCCGGAAGGGACAATGGTAGACAATATCATAGTGTGGTATGTTTAATGGTAAAATCGAAAGCAAAGATTAAAAAATACAAACTCACATTTCATTGTGCCTGACTCCTGGCACTAGGTGTGATCAGCATGCAGCTTTGTGTGTGCCGCAAAGCAAACAGCTGCCTCTGGATTCCGCGTGCGCTCCAAGCCTTAATTCCAATCGTGCCAGCACTTAGGCAAATCGCATGACCCGGAAATCATGGGGTCTGGAATCCTTCTCAGTCATGCAAAACTGTATCCAAACAAAATTTTTATCATTTTTTTCTCACAAATAGAGCTTTCTTTTGGTGGTATTTATTCCCCGCTGGGTTTTTTCATTTTTTGCTATATAAGCGAAAAAAGAGCGAACATTTTACGAAAAAAAACCCCCACTTTTTTTTAGTTTCTACTGTAAAATTTTGCAAAAAAAGTAATTTTTCTTCATAAATTTGGGCAAAAATGTATACTGCTACATATCTTTGGTAAAAAATAACCCAAATTAGTGGATATTATTTAGTCTGTGTGGAAGTTATAGAGCCTACAAGCTATAGTGCAAATTACTGAAAATTGATCACACCTGATGTACTGATGGCCGATCTCATTTCTTGAGACACTTAAGCCTCGTACACATGGTTCGATGGTCGTATGCAAACGGTCATACGACCGCTCATTGTACGATCATCCGAACATTAGTACGCACGATTAGAACAGCCTACATATGACGGTCGTACAACAGAAGTTGTATGAGCAGACTAGAAAACTTTGGTAGTACCAACAAGCGGTCGTACGACCGTTGTATCGGGTGTACAGAGAAGTTGGTCCAACAAGTTGTATTGTGCAAAACACACATGCTCAGAAGTCAGGAATGGTCGGAAGTGTCCATTCGTTCCTAATTCACAAATTACATGCACCTGAACTTTCTCTGTTAATTTTTTTTACACGTCACTGCATTTGGCTTGGTCATACGATCGTGTAGTGCATGTCAGTACGCAAGTTACATGATCCAACATACGATTTGGTCTGTTCGGTCGTACGACCATCGAACCGTGTGCACGAGGCTTAACAGGCCAGGAAAGTACAAATACTCCTCAGATGACCCCTTTTTTGAAAGAGGACATTCCAAGGTATTTAGTAAGAGGCATGGTGAGTTTTTTCACGGTTTAATTTTTTCCCACAATTTGCAAAATAACGTTATTTTTACAAAATTGTCATTGTAACAGGTTATTTCTCTCACATGGCATATGCATACCACACATTACACCCCAGAACACATTCTACTACATGTGTGGGACATTTTCACAGCCAGGCCACATAGAGAGGCCCAACATGCAGGGAGCACTATCAAATGTTCTAGTAGCATAAATTACACATCTCATTTGTTAACCACCTATTACAGTTTTGAAGGCCCTGGAGCACCAGGACAATGATATCACCCACAAAATGACCCCATTTTGGAAAGCTAGCACCCCAACGTATAATCTATGTGTCATAATGAGTGAACGGTTCAATTTTTTCCAGAAATTTTTGGAAAATGTGGAAAAAAAATGAAAACACATTTTATTTACACACAGTTGTCCATTTCTAAGATATTTCCAACACACAGCATGTACATAGCAAAAATGACACCCCAAAATACATTCTGCTACTCCTGAGTATGGCGATACGACATGTGTGAGACTTTTACACAGCCTGGCCACATACAAAGGCCCAACATTGAACTAGCACCGTCAGGCATTTTAGAAGCATAAATTACACATACCATTTCTCAACCATCTATTACACTTTTGAAGGCCCTGGAACACCAGGACAATGGAATTGCCCACAAAATGACACCATTTTGGAAAGCAAACAGCCCAACGTATAATTTATGAGGCATAATGAGTCTTTTAAACGGTTCAATTTTTTCCAGAAGTTTTTGGAAAAGTGTTAAAAAATGAAAACGCATTTTTTTTTTACACAAGGTTGTCCATTTATAAGATATTTCCAACACACAGCATGTACATAGCAAACATGACACCCCAAAATACATTCTGCTACTTCTCCTGAGTATAGCAATACCACATGTGTGAGACTGTTACACAGCCTTGCCACATATAGAGGCCCAACAGTGAAGTAGCACCTCTAGGCGTTCTAGGGGCATAAATTACACATACCATTTTCTGACTACCAATCACATTTTTGAAGGCCCTCCATAACATGTACATACCAAAATAACAAAAGATTACCTGTGGTTTTAGTAGTGCAGTGTTCCACAGAGGAGAGCATTGGTTCAGGCAGCGATGTGGTCAGAGACAGCAAAATAAATCGTCCAAGCAGCAGGCAGGAATATTGTCCATAGTTAGTACAGGCAGAAATACTGTCAGAACAGTGAAAGCATTGGTCCAGGTAGCAGGTAGAGATGTCCAGGCAGAAATACTGTCCATAGTCAGTAGAGGCAGCAGGCAGAGATATGGTCAACACAGCCAATGTATTGGTCCAGGCAGCAGGAAGAAACATGGTCCATAAAGTCCTGGGTAATTGCAGGCAGCAATATGGTCAGCACAGCAAAAGTATTGGTCCAGATAGTAGGAAGAAACATGGTCCATAAAGTCCTGGGTCATTACAGGCAGCAATATGGTCAGCACAGCCAAAGTATTGGTCTAGGCAGCAGGAAGGACCATCAAGCTTAGGGCCAGGGGGACAGGGGTAGAGGCTTCTCCCACCCAAACACTTTGAAGCCTCCGGGAAACCAGACCCTGTTCTGGGAACACAGAAAGCCAAAAACTGGTTTTCTCTACTCAGAACGCTTTTCTGGAGCCCCTCACATATGTGAGACCCCTGTGTACTAAAGTATAAGGGCAATTAACAGGCCGAGGTCGGTGCACGTGGAAGTCAGAAACATGGTTTAAAATGGCAGGCAAAGACATTGTTGGTAAACAGGCCAGGGTCAGTTAACGTGGAAGTCAGAAATGTGGTTTAAAACGGCAAGCAAAGACATTGACGATGAACAGGCCAGGGTCAGTTAACGTGGTAGCAAGCAAATGGTCCACACAGGTATTTGAAATGGGGAAATGGCAGTCAATAGGCTATAAGGGGAACTAATATCTGATTTGTGTATGATCATTTTTGAAACAATCTCCGATGCACAGGCCAGGTTGGGAGGAACAGTCAGGGCAATAATAGGTGGGATCTCTTCTGACTCCTACTCTGGAGCATACACAACATTTTTTCTTTGTCTTCTGGATTCTGTGGGGCGGATGGGGTAGGGATAATGTTGCTTGTGGAGTCGACTCACACTATCGGAGCAAATACTTTCTGGGACGGGTCCTTGCTGATAAATGAGGGCAGTATTAATTTTTTCAATGCATTTGAAGTAGGTGAGGGATTGGTTTTCGGACGCTCTTTGGCAAAACAAACAAATTATACATGGCCATGTGGCCAAGGGGAAATGTGGCTTTCTTATGCCAAAAACTGGAATTTTGGGTAGATAAATAGGGCTGTACCATCTGGTCATTTAAATCCACCCCCCATGAATAGATTGTAGTCGTGGACACACTTGGGCTTTACAACGGGGCCACATCTTCTTTGGATCTCCACCAAGGTGTTATTGTGGATAGTAGAGAGCATGTGGACATCTTTCTTGTCCCTCCACTTCATGGCCAACACCTCTTCATTCCTCATGAAGGCAGATTCCCCATTTTGTAGCTTTTTGGTGAGGATATTTTGTGGGAAGCCCTTCTGGTTTTTTTTGAAGGTGCCACACGCCAGGGCTGTCTCTCGATAAAGATGGCGAAATAGGGGCAAGCTGGTATAGTAGTTATCCACGTATTGGTGGTATCCTTTTCCAAAGAGGGGGTATGCCAGCTCCCAAACAATCTTCCAGCTGGTTCCAATATATGTGGGGCAATCACGGGGCTGGAGTTGGGGAGTCTTTACCTTTGTATATTCTAAAGGTGCACACATAGCCAGTGGCTCAATCACACAGTTTAAGTTGTAAGCCATACCTGGCTCTCTTTCTGGGTATGCACTGCTTGAAATGCAGCCGGCCAGTGAAATGGATGAGGGACTCATCCACACAGATGTTTTTATCTGGGACGAACACTTCCACAAATGTCTGGGAAAAGGAATTAATTAGGGGGGCGTAACTTATATAATTTATCATGGTTGGGGTGATCTCAGGGAGGGCACTGCGAATTATCACTAAAATGGAAGAAACGCATAATCACGTATCTTGTCCTGGACATGACAGAGGAGTATATGGGCATGTGGTGGATGAGGTGGGTGGACCAATACCCATGGAGTTCATTTTTTTGTGTAATCCCCATATTCAACGTGAGGTCCAAAAATATTTTCAATTCGTCCAGTGTCAGACGTCGCCAATGGAACATGCGGGCTTAAGATGAAGTGGGATTGGCAGCAATAAATTGTTTTGCGTAGAGATTGGTTTGGCCAACCATACTCTGTAGCAATAAGGGGGTGAAAAACAAATAAAAGTAGTCCAATAGGGCAAAATCGGTAGTATCGACCTGCACACCTGGTTGTGCGGTGAAATTGGGGGTTATTGCAAAACCTGAGTTGGCGGGCAACCATACGCGGTTTGCCAGGGAAGGAAGGACTGGGCTCAGGCCCGAATTAGGGTTCTTTGGGTTGGGCGTGTAGTTCCAGTGCTAGTACTGGGCTCCTCTTCCTGGGGTCTGGTCCTGCTGGTGGTGGGCAGGTCTTCGGATCTTGGTCCTCTTCTTTTAGGAGGAGGGCGGTTTCCTGAATCGGACTCTGATCCACTGCCCTCTAATGGCTCATACTCCAAACCAGAATCGTTTGATGAGAGCTCCCCGCTGCTCTCATCATCCGACATGGCAAGTATTTCATACGCCTCCTCAGGGGTATATACTCTCTGAGACACAATAGTGGGCCTGGTGATTGTACTTATGGCAGTACTGATGGGTGGCGGTATTGGTGGTGGACCTGCGTTTAGCAGTACCGGTGGCTTGCCTGTGTGGTGATATGGATGGCTGTACTGGTAGCGGATCTGTGTTAAGTGGTACCGGTGGCGATACTGGTGGCTGGCCTGTGTGGCGGTACTGTGTAGCGGTACTGGTGGTGGGCCTGTGTGACCGATGGACTGTGACAGATCCAAATGGCCTGTGACTAGAGTTGAGCGAACACCTGGACGTTCGGGTTCTGCTGGTCCGTCCGAACTTCGGGACAAAGTCCGGGTCCGGGTCCGGACGGAACCCGAACGATCGCACGTACAACGAACCCCATTGAAATCAATGGGGACCCGAACTTTTAGGCACAAAAATGGCTGTAGCAAAGTCCTGGAAAGCCCCAGAGGGGTGCAAAAGGAAGTAAAATGGGGGTAAGGGTAGGGCAAGTGCCCTACAAAAAAAATGGGGACAGGGAAATAACTTTAAATATTTATAAAAAAATAAAAACAAAAAAAAGCAAAAATGGAGGTGAATGTGGATCATCTTCAAACTGTGTCTGAAAAGTATTAATTAACGGTAGAAACCATATAACTGTTCCGAAATCATCTTCAAACTAGGGCAAGTGCCCTACAAATAAATGGGGATAGGGAAAGTAAATTAAAATCAAGTAAAAAAATGGGAAGGGGGGT